>JARHVA010001817.1:2582500-3065000 GCA_037957365.1 Torreya grandis
TAGTCTAGGTGTAGACCAAGACTAAAGGACCTACCTTTAAAGACTCAATTTAAAACACTTATTAATGCATCCACACCTTATTCTCATGCTCACACAACCTCAAAAACCTCTCACATGCCTGAGTTCACTCACCTCATCATGACACCATCTCATACCTTCACCATGCCATGACTAGGCTCAAACTTCCAATACACTTGACACCTTGACTTGTTCCTTCCATGTCATGACCTCAAAAAAACATCAAACAAGTAGACATAATACATCATAACATACTCATATCAATGCACCATTATCTTTCTAATGACAACAATATTCCACATCCTCATATAGTCCTAAAACCACATGATGAATCTTCATATAACTTGGCATCTCTCTTCCATGCACCTGAACACCTTTGACACCAACCCTCACAAGATGAAACATTAATTATAACATAAACCTTGATCACTAATAAAATTTGATAACATAATGTTGTTAACTAATAACACACTCTCAATAGGCTACTTATAGCCACAATACTCTCTCACCAATCAACACTCTCTTTATGCCACTACCATGCTCAAGCACTTGACCAAATAGACATTTGATACCAATGACCATTATGCCTTTCCATGATGCATCCTTTTGACATCAATGATAATAACATTCCAACAAAATCCCCCTTTATCATTGATGGAAAACACATTAATGGCAAACATATTAAAATCTAAAATCACTTCAAAATGGTACTTTTCCCATCTACTCATTCTCCCCCTTTTGACATTAATGACAAAGGGTATTCCATAATATACCATTTTATCCTTGGACATGAACTTCAATAAGTAGCAAAAATGAAATGTTGATAAAAACTCACCTTAGTCTCATACCAGTTTTTGTAGACAACTTTTGGAACACTTGAATTGTACCTCAAGAAACATTGTTTCTTATGACTTCTACATCATTTCCTTAACACTTCACAACACAGAGCTACAAAGCTCCCCTATATACATGCATTCCTTCTCATCACTACACACCTACTTTTGGAGCTAAAAAATTGACATGATTAGATCCCCCTAAGAACTTGGCTTCCTTAATGATTGTTAGGGGTAGGAATTACACCCAATTCCTATCTTAGATGTTCAAATTTACCTTTGGATATGGCTTGGGAAAAATTTCTTTAATTTGATCCTTTGTAGAAATATATTCAAGTCTAACACTTTGTTCACTTTCCTAATCTCTCAAGAAATGATACTTGATGAGAATATGCTTAGTTCTTGATTGCATGATAGGGTTATTTGAGACACTTATACCACTTATATTGTCACAATAGATAGGGATAGGACCATCATACTCCACCTTGTAGTCTTTTAAGGTCTATCTCATCCATTGAACTTAAGTGCAACATGAATCTGCTACAATGTATTCAGACTCACAATTACATAATGCCACAAATGGTTTCTTCTTGCTTATCCATGAAACTAGGAAGTCACCTAAGAAGAAATCTCCTTCACAAGTACTCTTATTATCATCTATGTTCCCTACCCAATTTACATCTATATAGGCTATCAAGTTAAACTCCTTAATCCTTGGGTAACACAACCCAAACTCCATAGTCCCTTTGAGATACCTAAGTATCCTTTTGACTATTTTTAGATGATTTGCTTTTATATCTTCCTGATATCTTCCTATAAGACATGCTACATGTATGATGTTAGGTCTATAGGTAGTGGTGTATAGAAAATTTCTAATTATTGATATATATGAAGTCTGATTGACCTTTGGAGACTCATCTTCCTTGATTAACTTATACCATGTGATCATAGGGGTGTTAATAGCCTTTGAAATATTCCATTTCAAACTTCTTCAGTATCTCTCTTATGTACTTAGCTTGTGAGATTAATATACCCATTTTTTATTGATTGATTTATATCACAAGAAAGAATGATAGTTTTCCCAACATGGACATCTCAAAATCCTTCATCACATATACAAAGGCTTTAGTCATACTCTCATTATTTCCACCAAATATGATGTCATACATATCGACAACTATTATCAACTGATGGTTATCTTCTATCTTTATGTATAGATTACTATATGCAACTCCTATTTTAAATCCTTGATCAAATAGATACTTATCCAATCTAACATACCAAGATCTAAGAGCTTGATTTAAACCATAAATAGCATTTTTCAATATACAAACATAGTCCTTGTTAGCAGATAGTGTGAACCCCTCAGGTGGATTTATGTACACCTCCTCTTCCAAGTTTCCATTCAAAATGGAAGATTTGACATTCACTTGGTACATCTTAAACCCTTTCAATCCTGCATATTCTAGAAACAATCTGATGGCCTCTAATATTTATACTAGAAAAAAGGTATCCTCAAAGTCTACCCCTTCAAATTGTACATACCCCTTGCATACCAGTGTAATCTTTTTCCTAGTGACTTCTCCATCTTCATTCAACTTGTTTCTAAACACCCATTTTGTGTCAATGACATTCTTATCTTTAGGCCTAAGAAATATTTCCCTAGTCTCATTCTTCTCTATTTGGTTTAACTCCTCATTCATAGCACCTATCCAAAACTTGTCTTTGCTTACTTATACACGGTTCTTAGGTTCAATTTTAGACAAAAAATTGACATTATTTTGGTTTAAGTTACCTACTAATCTTATTCTCATTTGCATACCTGCATTCTTGTTTCCAATGATTTATTATTCAAGATGATCTCTTTGAATCTATCTCGAGGGGCCTTTTGAATCTTATCTTTCCTCAACTTATTCTTATTCCTCATCAATATCTATTATTTCTTCTTCATTATTAAATTCCAAATTCTCTGATGTATCCTTTGACTATGAGTGTGATTTCTTTGTCTCATCAATATTAACATTGGTGTTTTCCACTATCTTCTGCAACCTCTTGTTGTAGCATCTATAGGCTGAGCTCATAGATGAGTATCCTAAGAATATACCTTCATCAGACCTAGAATCAAACTTACCTAAGTCTTCCTCATCTCTTTTGATGAAGCATTTTCTCCCAAACACTCTAAAGTGTTCCACATTAGCAAGTATTACTTTCCATAGATCATAAGGGGTCTTAATACCATTAGTCATTATATGTCCTCTATTTATAATGTAGACTATAGTACTCACTATCTATTTCTAGTATCCATCTGCTAACCTTAACTAATTTAGCATAGTTCTTGACATCTCTTGAACTATCCTATTATTTATTTACACTACCCCATTCTATTGAGGTGTTTTAGGTACTGAGAATTATCTCCTTATCCCATGGACCTCAAAAAAGTCATCAAATTAATTAAAAAAAAACTCTCATCTTCTGTCATATCTTAGGCACTTGATCTTCCCATTCTTATCAATCTCAAGAAGAGCCTTAAATGCCTTGAACTTATCAAGATATTATAACTTTTCTTTCAAGAATGCTACCCAATTCATTCTAATGTATTTATCTATGAGTAACATGAAGTATCTATATTTTTGAATGCTTTAGATAATTGTAGGCCCATAGATATTAGTGTGTATTAACTCCAAAGGTCTTGTAGTAAAGTAATCCTTGGATTTGAACCTTCTTATAGTCTACTTACCATGTTGACATGCCTTACAAAGTGTTTTTATTGGCTTGGTAATCTTAGGCATGTTATTCACATAATTTTTGTACTTATCTTGACAATATTATCAAAATTTAGGTGACCCAATCTTTCATTACATAGCCAAAATTCATCCATTTTGATCATAAAGCATCTCTCCTTCTTGATCTAATTCAAAACATATAGACTATTCCTAGTTATCTTAGAATTGGTAATTAGCCTTCTTGATTTAGCTCTCCTTATATCATACCCTCTATCATGAAAGGTTAGTGTGTGTCCTTGGTTGCACATTTTATTTACACTAAGAATGTTATGTTCAAACCTTTCACATACAACACATTCTCTACCTTGTTCTTCCCATTGTCCAAACTCAAGATACCCTTGCCAAGTATATTGGTGGTTGTGTTATCTCCAAATATAACTATTCCTAAATCATTATTCTTCAATGAGATTAACTTCATTTTGTCTACTATAATGTGGCTTAAGCAACCACTATATATATACAATTTCTTGCCTTCATCTTGAATGTGAAATTTAGTCTGAGCTAATATATATTCTTCTCCTTTAGTCTTATACTCCTCAAAAAATAATCCATCTTGATTCTTGGGCTTAATATGATTAGTCCTAACTTTATTTGGCTTCCATACCAATGTTTGACTCTTCTCGTGCACTCTAGGAGCTCCATATACCTTATAAAGTCTTGAGGGCCTTATAACTCTATTAGTATAGAATCTTGAAATGTGTCCCATATTATGACAAATGTAGCAAATAATATTAATGTACTTACCTCTTAATTAATCACTCCTTTTCGCATGGTCTCATGATAACTCATCTTTTGAGACTATTCTTATTGCATTGGGATACTTGATTGGTCTCTTCATGTTGGTACTCTTGAATTATTATGAATTCTCATGCTCTTTATCAAACTTGCTCATATTATTTATGAGTTACTCATACTCAACGTTCAAGGAATCTAGATCTATATTCAATTGATCATATTCAACTTCCTCTAATCTTAACTTTGTATCAACACCTTCGAATTGATTCTTGAGATCTTTGATGGTCTTCTCATCCTTTTTAGATTATTTGACCATGTCACTCTTCAAATTACATGTGTATTCCTTAATATCCTTTACCATAGATCTCAACTCATGTTTCCTCTCTTTTGGATGATTCAAATCATCTAGGGCACTTATGAGCTTAGCTTCAAGGTATACTTTAGCTTTTCCTTCTTCACTATCATAGTAAACTTCTTCGTCATACATGTTGTCTTCTTCTACTTTATCACTAGACATCTTATGCTTCTTAGGATGACCTTAAAGCTATTAGGCCTACTTCAAAGGACTAAGCTCTGATACTAATTATTGGAAGCACAATTAATGATAGGGGGGTGAATAAGTGTTCAAGACTTTCAATCAATTACCCTTAAACCTTCATGAATCATTAAAAGTAACTTAGTGAACTAATTATGCATTAAAAACCAACCACATAAGCATGAAACAAGATAACACATCACATATGTGGGAAATCCTCATGGGGAATAAAAACAACTAAAACAAAGCTTGGACAAACTATCCTCTAATAGAATGTATCAAATTTAATTGAGCACCAACCCAACATAGAGCACTAACCCCAAATTTATCAAGTACCCACTTGACTTTAGCAAGCACCCACTTGATAAGAGGATAAAACCCCATATAACTAAGTACCAAATAATTCAAGGGGCACTTCTACAAGTACCAACCTATAAGGTAATTCCAACTCCCTCTTAACCATACAACAACTCAGCCAATACTAATTCTACAAGAACTAACCTACAAGGAAGCTTCAACTCCCTCTTTGACTAAGCATCAACTAAGTCAATCAAACTTATTTCCACTCATCTCTTTACATACTCCATCCACTATCATACATCAAGAACACATCTTTGATGTAATTTTGATTATCTCATAATAGATAGTCAACATATGATGGTGACTCCTTCTGCTCAACTCCACTTGATCTCCCTCAAAATTGCCTTTAGGCTTATTCATTCAACTAGCCCTCTTTAAGACTAAATAGGTCATATGACCTTGATATTTAATTACAAGAAACCTATATTATATTCATGAAATTCTTATCGTCTCTCTCCTGAGGTTTTACAACATGTTACATAACCTATTTAGGTAATTGATTTATCAATCTATCCACTTACACTCTTATTAACCAAATAGGCATAAAATGCCTTACTTATATACAAGACTCTTACTCACACATGTTGAGGTATGTTCCTAGTGTTGGTATTAAGGTATTTAATGTTTTCATTGATGTCAAAGTTAAGTTAAATTTCCTTCATGTTAAAAGTCAAAGTTAATGTCATGACTGGTAAAGTGGTGTGTGACATAGAAGTTTTATTTCTCTATTGAGATAAAATTTGAAGGAGAATTGGTATTATTTCTGAGGTTTGATGACGTATCAAGATCATGTTCAAGATATAAGGGAACATCTTGATTGGGCTCTAAGTAATGAGGAGCATACAAGGTCAACACATTGGTCAATAAGTCCTTGTATTATATATGAGGTATTGGTACAAGGTTTTGATGTGACAGAGCTCATAAATTTTATTGATAATAACCTTGTCTTCATAAAACCATGTTTTGAAGAATGATATCATTGAGAGCTAACTTATTTTTGAACATTGTTACTAGGTATATTGAATAGCTTGGTCTAATTCTAAGAAAATGTGTATGCATGGTAAATCCTTGTGATTTGGTTAATTAAAATCATAAGAGAGTGTTATAATCTATTATAATAATAAGCAAGAGATAAAAATTCCTACAGATGAATTTCAAGGACTAGTTTGAGGCTTAAAACCTAGTGAAATGGCATAGGCCTGGTAACATGACGTCTTGGGCCATATGATACTTATGTGAGCAAGATGGGTAGTATGTGATAATGGTATGATTTCACATAAAATATGTAAGAGTTTTTTAATGTATTTTAATAAGTATAAAGGCATGGTCATAGTCCAAGTGTAACTAACAGTATAAGGCCTAGTATGTAAAGTGACCTATAGTGGCCTAATGAGGTGTCAAGATCCTTCACAAGGATTATATACATATTTAAAGCATTTAAATAGGTTTTATTGGTCATTTTAATTATGTTTTAAAAAATTTAAGTTAATACTTGAAGGAGAAAGCATGAAAACCTATGATAAGGTTCCCTGTGTGCATTGAATGGAGTATTACAAACTCGAGAAGACATTTCTTGTACTCATTGGAATGTGAAAACTTTACATGAGATATTTATAAATTAATTTAATTTTGGTAAATTACCTATATTTTTTCCCTTGGCATTATTTTTTAATATGAGGGGCAATCCTTTATGAATGATTGATAACAAATGAAACCAGTTGAAGCCCTCTCAAAACCCTTATAATGACCTAATGAGAGAGATATAATTGGTTATGGATTATAATGGTCATGTTTTACTATTTTTAGTTTTTTAAAATTTTAATTACTCTTAAATTTCTCCTTATGTGGTTTTGGATTATTTTGATAATGAATAGAAGCTACAAGAAAACCCTTATTTTCAAGAATTTTGATATAACAGGCATGGTTGACCAGGTCAAATCATGAAGAAGGATGGATAATCATGTGTAATACTTATATTTTATTCCCATGAAAATTTTTGAGCAGGTTTTTGACCAAAAATATGCTAAACTGGTCATGGAAGTTAGCCTATTGCTAAACTGGCCTAATGAGCAAAATAGTGGGAAAACTAGGTGAGAATGAGAATGAGATTAGGGATTGGTTACAAAGGACTAGGGATGGATCCTAATGCATGGTATAATTATTAAATACTTATACCTCATATACCCTTGGTGTATAATTTTTTATTATGTCTATACTCAAGCAAAAATTTGTCATCAAATTGGTTTATCTAACACAATGAATTCTATGTAGAGTGAAGTAATGAGATTGGTTTGTAAGACCAATATTGATACATGAACACAAAATATATATTTTAATAGATGATATAAGTATTATAAATTTTCAAAAAAACCCATTTGAATATCACATAAGTTTTCCCATGGGTGTTTAATGACTTGATTTTTTTGGTTATGTTTTTGGTCCTATAGGCAACTTTCTGTGTGTGTGTGAAAAAGATGTTTCTGAGTCATTTTGCACTAATTTAAAGGATAAAAATATACTTAAGGTGTTATAAATATCTCATATGATCATGTTAAATTTTTTTTTCATTGTAATTCCTTGTTCAAGTTTAGAGAGTCAAATGTTTTTTACTATTTGTTGATAATGTTTGGTGGTTCTGAGTAAGCCATCTACAAGAGTATTTCTAAGGCCTTTTGGCCTATGTGGTGAAGAAAAATAATTTGGGAAATTTTTTTGAGTAATTAATATCCTTTGAATATGATTTTAAATGTGGGTCATGTGACAAATTTTTGTATTTACTTCAAAGTTGTAAGACAAACTTTCTGGCAATGAGAAGGCATATTGGCGAGTAGACCTAATTAGATGGTTCAAGTAGTGAAAAGATTCAAATGGTGTTGGGAACATAAGGATATATTATTATGGTATATTAAAGTTAAATATGAAGTTTTTAATCCATTTTTTAAGGCCCAAAATTTTCAAATTAGGTCTAAGTGAAATGTGTGATTAAGGAAGGCCTAATTGCATTAGGTCTCTATTAGGTCTAATGGTGGTTTTAGACCTTAAGGGAAATGACCAACATATGTAATTTTTATTTAAATTTTAAAAAATGTGTATTTATATATTTTAAGTATACTATAACTATTTTTTTTTCTAGCCAATATGGGTGTGAGAAAGAAATAAGTGTAAAGTCAAGGCTTAATAAGCCTATTTTGACTAGTTAGAAGATAGAGTTATTGAGCAAAGGATATAGAGTTTTTGGAGAATATGTTAAGGGATTAAATATAATGAGAGATATAGGATGAAAATTACATGAGTATATAACTATTTTTATAAATGTGTTGATTATGTCATTTACCTAATTCTACCAAGGAAAGGGCTAATTGAGCGAGAAGGCCTAATAAGTTGTTTGAGTGAGAAAAAAGTGTGATAAAAGAAAACAAAGGAGATCATATTTATTTGAGTAAGCATTATGTGTCTAAGTTTTATTAGAGATTAAATTTATTTTATTTGGTACTTGGTTTCCTAATGGGTTGGATCCTCCTTGCACGTTGAAGCTTGCTAAATGCACTAGTTGAGTTGGTGCTTGACTAAGTGAGGGGTTGGTGCTCCTTGTAAGGTTTGTACCTCACTAAAAGGTTGATTAATTGATTATAGGATAGTATTAAAAGTTTTTAATTAGTTATTTTTCTTACCCTATAGGTTTTCCCACATATATCTCATGTCTTTATATTGTTTGATTTCATACATGTCTATGTATGTACTAATTGATGTATGTAAGTGAATGAATGATTTATGAATCTTTAGTGTAATTAGAGGACTATTTTAATAAAAATTATTCAACCCCATCTTAGTAAATGTAATTTTAAAAAAATCCTCTTATTTGGCCACACACACTCACCACTTTTGGTTGATTCCATAATAGGTTTTAACAAATGTTACAAGCATAATTCAATCATAATTAGTCAGCCACAACACCTCATAAGCCTTATTCCTCCTTTAGGTATCATAGAGACCTAATTTTATTAGGCCTTCTTATCAACACATTACCATTTGATCCCTTGGAAAAAATTACACCTTCATGTTTATGTGTTGTTAATTATGACTCCAAGGTGGCCAAGGGTTTTCATGAAGTGTCAAGTATGCTAGTAGGTCAATCACAAAGTGTCCCGTAGTGATCATACATGGACCTTGCAATGTTTGTTGGGTTAGGAGAGATGATGGATGTTGATGATGTGTTGACCATGATTGATGGGTAATATGGGGTGTAAGGAGTACTTGGTATACTTTTATAAGTTAAAGGAATTCATATAAGTAGTCTTGTAAAGGTCTAGGTTATCCTAGTCATCCTAGCAATTTTTTCTAAGTAGATTGATGACATCAACATTCAAACATGTGAAGGTTTCAGAAGAAAGTGGTCACATGGTTTTGTTTAGATTTGATCCTAGAGAATGTTTTTAAAATTTAAAATCTTAACATGATGTATATCAAAAGCTATGATGGTTCAAAGTTACTCTCTCAAGCAGATTTCACTATTTTCCATACTTAGCCCAATTTGCATTAAAAACTAACCATTAGAATTCAAATATTTGAATTTAAAAAGGAAAACCAGTCTGTAATGTTTTTCCTATAAATTTTGATGATGGATGGATTTTATGCTAGAGTAAAAATAAAAGTGGTAGATAACTTCAAGTGAAATCCAAAAAAATTGATTTGGAGGTTTGAATGGTCGTACATTTGCATTTATTATAGTTCAAAGTTAACTAAGGGTTTGACTTTCTTCGACAAGTGACCCAAGAAGGATGTTTATATTTTTATTTATTGTGTTTAGATGTTTCATGGTGAATTACATATTTTATAGTGTTTTATACTCCTTGAGGATCATCTGTATGGTTTTTGGAGGTTTGACAAATTAATATTTAATATGAACCATTGTTTAGAAATTGACAATTTATTCGTTTATAGTGTTTTCATACACAAGGCAATTGATTAAAAGGTTTTGCATATGTAAATGAGTATAGTGATTAATGTAATAAATTTATGGTGTCTTAGGGGTCAGTTGGAGTGGAAATATGTGCTTTGAAGTGGTCTTATGTTTCTATTTTAGCTCAATGAAGTGTTAAAGGGGTGAACATGTCTCCTTGGACCTAAAAACGTTTCTTAGGCCTAATTGAAAGGTGTTGTTGCTTAAGGGTGCTCTATCAAAGCCATGGTTGACCTATATAGGTGGTGTTGATTTTTTTATAAGTAGGTATATGATCCTTAAGGGTTAAGGAATGTCTAGTGTTTGACCAAGAAGGTAATGATCATGAAGTATCTATAAAGAGAATAAAAAAAGATGAAGGCTTCTAGAGTTCATGAGTGAAGCATAGTGAAGTGTGAGTAAGCTTGGTGGATGGATTAAAGATCAAATAAGTGTGATGAATATGTGTGTCACCTATAGGTCATATTTTTGATATTGTATTAGTGTTTTGTAGGGTTTATGATTGAGAATGAGAGAAGTGTAGAGTGATCCAAAAGGTTGTTTTGGATGCATTGCTTGTATATGAAGGTTTGAAAAAGTGTGAAGGGTTGAAAAGATATATTATTCATTATTTATCCATTAAATTAGAAGTAAATAAAATTTATGTAGGTGTTGATATCATAAGGTGTTGTGTGTGGGATCAACATCTAAGGAAAGTTGGTGCTTGTCCATGCTTAGGGGTTGGTGCTCCTTGTGAAGGGGGTGATTTTATAAGGTTTATTTTTTGTGATATCTTATATGACTATAGTCCATGTGTTTATAGGATTGAGAGTGGATTTTATCCCCCATGAGGGTTTCCAACATAATTTATGTTTTATGTGCTTTTATCTTATATGGTTTTATTTATTCATTGCTATGAATGGTTTATATGCTTCATGAATGCTTATGTTGAATGATTAAGAGTTTGAAGGATTGGAGTTGAATTTGATTTGATTGCATCACTGATTCACCCAACCCCAATGATTGTACCTCTAATAATTGGTATTAAAACCACACATTATTTACAATTTTAACCACTTGAAGGTGATCAAAGGTATAATAGATGACAAAGTGGTTGAGCCATATCTTCAAGGTGAACTATTATGTGCTCTATTAGAGATAAAATGTCTAGAGGAAGAGAATGAAAGATTGAAGAAAAAGAAAGGAAGTAAAATTTTTGATATGACTTCCTCAATATGTTATGAGATTAATGAAAGCATTGATGGTGTAAAGACACAATTAGATAAACTAGAAACAACAATCAAGAATTTTCAGGATATGATGGAAAAGGCTTGAATCAACTAATGGATCATTTGGAAGGTAAAGATATGACATATATAGGTGTGCTTTAATTTAAAGACAAGAAAATTCTTAGCTCTACCAAAGAATTTAAAGATGAAACTTCTTGGGTTATTTATGGTCAAGTAAAAGGAATGTATAACATGAACAACTATAGTTATATCTTTAATGGGTATTGTTACACTTGTCATCAATATGGTCACATATATAGGAACTGTACTTTTTCTTCAAAGAACAAAAGTGAGGTTTCATTATACAAATATAATAAAAAGGTAACTATATCCAAGTAATGCAAGAGGGCCTATTGGAAAAATTATGTACAAGTCATTGACACCACCAAATGGTTTGAAGAAGACAAATCCAAGGTTGAAGAAAAGATGAAGCAAAACTTAGGTAGTGAATCAAAGGAAGAGTCAATGTTTATTCAAACTACCTTGCATACTCAAGATAATTAAAACAAGAAATGGTACATATATAGTCAATGCCCAATTCATATGATAGGGTAGAAGATCAAGTTTATCTCTCTCAAAAAACATAATTCAGGTTCAGTAAGATTTGGTGACAACAATTCTGCTAACATAGTTGGCAAAGCTTCTGTAAGTTTGGACAATGGTCATACTAAAACTAAAAATGTTTTTTATGTATAAGGTTTGAAACACAATATTATAAGTTTTAGACAAATGTATAAGAAAGGAAATGTTTTAACTTTACATGATAAAGGATGTGAAGTGATAAGATCCAACTTTGGCAAATTAGTTGCAAATATTCACAAGGTAGACAACAACTTGTATGTGTTCCATGATTCCAAAAGGGAGGAGTTATTCATGAATCAATTATTTTAAATTTAGATTTGTAATAGGATACTTAGACATATGAATTTTGATAACTTGGTGAGGATCAGTGAAACATATGCCTAAAATCACTAAGACTCCTCATACTCTTTGCAAGGCATGCCTTCATGGGAAGCAAACTAAAAGCAACTACAAAGTTAAGGAGATTTTCACCACAGTAACGTTGGAGTTGATCCACATTGACCTATGTGGACTTACAAGAACTTAATATGTTAAAGGTAATAGATCCTTCATGCTATTAATTGTTGATTTTACTAGGGTGACTTGGATATATTTCATCAAAGAAAAATTAGAAGCCTTTGTAAAGTTTAAAGCATTTAAATCTCTTGTTGAAAATGAAAAGGAACCAAAAATCAAGTGTGTGAGATCAAACAAAGGACATGAATTTTGGTATTATAACTTTGATACTTTTTATGAAGATCAAGAGATTAGAAGATAGTAATCTATTGCTAGGACACCCCAATAGAATGGGGTAGTTGAAAGGAAAAATAAAACTATCCAAGAGATGAGTAGAATCTTTCTTCAAGATTCTAAACTATCAAATGGATTTTGGGAACAGGTCATTAATACATTATTATACATCTTAAATACATGCCAAATTAGAGTAAATGGTGATAAGATTCTATCTAAGCTATGAAAAAATAGGGCAGCTAACATAAAACATTTTAGAGTGTTTGGGAGAGAGTGTTTTATCAAGAGGGATGAAGAAAATATTTGAAAAATTTTATTCAAGGTCTGATGAGGGAATATTCTTGGGTTATTCCTTCATAAGTTATGCTTACATCTATTTCAATAAGAGACTCCATAAGGTTGTTGAAAGTTATGATGTAAGAATTAAAGAGGTAGGTGAAATCAAGAAGCCTAACTTGAAGATAAATGACACTATAGAGAACCCTAATTAAGATAATGAAGGCATATCTGATCAATCAAGTAACGAAGAGGAAGAGGTAAGACATGAAACTAAAACTTCATCTAGGAGAATACAAAAGGATCATCTAGTTTCCTAGGTAATTGGAGATGAGAATGCTAGTTTTTAGGCTAGAAGGAGAATGTTGATTAATCAAAATTAACAAGACACAACTCTATTATCCAAAGTTGAACCTAAAACATTATTTTAAGCTAGCAAAGATGAAAATTAGATTTATGCAATGGATGAGGAACTTGATCAAATAGTAAAGAATGAAACATGAAATTTGGTACCTAGGCCAAAAGATAAAAATGTGATAGGAACTAAGTGGGTATTCAAAAACAAGATGAATGAGAAAGGAGAGGTCACAATAAATAAGGATAGAGTGGTGTGTAAGGGATATGATTACATTTAATGGATAGGCTTTGATGAGAATTTTTCTCTTGTGGCAAAAATAGAAGTAATTAGACTCTTCTTATCATATGCAATATTTAAAGGTTTCAAAGTTTACCAAATGGATGTGAAATATACCGTTTTGAATGGAAACTTAGATGAAGAAGTCTATACTGAGCTACCTGAAGGTTTTTCCATGACAAGTAATCAGGACTATGTTTGTAAACTAAATAAGGCTTTATATGGTCTTAAACAAACTCCTAGAGCTTGGTATGATAGGTTATACAAGTATCTATGTAGCCAAGGCTTCAAAAGAGGGGTAGTTTATAGTAATTCATATATTAAGATAGAGGGTAGTCATAAATTATTAGTGGTAGTCTATTTTGATGACATAGTTTTTGGATTTGACAATAACACCATGAGTAGAGAGTTTGTAGATGTTATGAAGATTGAGGTTACAATGTTTATGTTGGGATAACTTTCTTTCTTTTTAGGATTGTATATTAATGAACTTGATGCAGGGATATGCTAAGGAAGTTTAACATGTTGGATTGTAAGCCAATGAGTAATCTAATGATCACAGGATGCAAGTTAAATAAAAAAGATGACTCACCAAAGGTTGATCAAACCTTGTATAGATACATCATTAGAAGTCTTTTGTACTCTACTACTTCTAGGCCTAATATCATGAAAGTAGTTGACCTTGTAGGTAGGTTTCAAGATGATCCTAGAGAGTCTCACTTGAAATCAATCAAAAGGATCTTGAGGTATCTCAAGAGCACCATAGAATATGGTTTATGGTACCCCAAGAGAAAAAAATTCACACTAAAGACATACACTGATGCAGACTGTGTAAGATGTGTGGATGATAGGAAGAATACCAATGGTAGTGTTTTCTTCATGGGTGAATGCTTGGTGTCTTGGATAAGTAAAAATTAAGCCTTTGTATCCCTATCAGCTTTAGAAGTTGATTATATAGTTATTTATTCCTATTTCACTCAAGTAATGTGGATGAAATAAACCTTGGAAGACTATAAGGTAAGACAAAATGGACCTTGTCTTATCTATTTTGATAATACTAGTGCAAATAGTATCTCAAATAATCATATTATGCACTCAAAAACTAATAACATTCCTATTAGATATCATTTCTTGAGATAATAAGTGAGTAATCTAAATTTTAAGTTGGAGTATGTGTACAAAAGAACAACTTGAAGACATTATGACTAAACCATTGACAAGAGTAACGTTTGAATATCTAAGATAAAGCTTTGGAGTCATCTCTTTTTCTATAAATCAATAGAAGGTCATTGGTTAATGGGGAATAATAAGTTCATGAGCTTCCTCTAGAGGTTAGTGATGAATAGCTTCAAGAAATCTATTTAAGGACATTGATCTTAAAGGCAAGTTTTAGTCAATCTTTGAAGCTTGGTTTAGTTGGTCAAATCATGAATAATGAAGGTAAGATTGATTTTGAGAGTGGATATGAATTTTCCAAGTGTATTCCATTAGCTCACATGTGCTCAATTGGTCAAAAGAATGAGTTATGACCATTTGTTTAGTTTGACCATTTTGCCTAGTGAGAGCTTATCATGTAAAATAGGTGTATTTGGGGTCTATAAGGATAAAAAAGGGTTGAGGCTAGTTTAATTAGATATGTCTAAGTGAAAAAGGTGCCTTAAAGGTGTAATATTGATCACATGATCTATTAAAGGTGTTTCGGTAGAGTGACAGGGGTATACATAAGGTCTGTAGGCAAAGTCATGAGCTTTCCAGGTGTTAAATGAAGATTGGTGAGTTTTCAAGGTGAATTTGTGGCATAAAAATGTGTTTTCACCTCATATAGGTGTGATCCAAATGGTTTCAAGATTTGAAGGCATCTCGAGGGAAAAATGAAGATTTTTGATGGCTTTCATGTATGACAGTCTTCGTTTAAGGGTTAATAAGATAAAAACCACGTTCATGGTTCTATGGGTTCCCCAAGGAGTCAAACCTCAATAATTGGTCTAATGGTGTGTATTGGTTACCTCCATGTGTGAGATAAGTTTTAGAAGTTGGAATTGATTGGAAGATGGTAAGTTGAGCACATTTTTCTTTGATGCCCTAGTGTTTTAGTCCATTTGGTTTAGTGTTTTAGGCTAATTAATATTTTTAAATGGACAAATGGGTGGTCAAAACATACTTTGTAGTCATCTGAAAAATGTATGGTTTATTCTATGGATGGGCATTTATGCAAATGGAGGGATAATTGATAAGTCAACTTGTGAAGGAGCTATAGTGCAGAGGAAGAGTTCGATGATGAAAATTGTAATTCAATAAGGGGGATAATAGTGTGCATAAGATATGGAATTTCAAGAAATGAAGGTCTTTACACAAAGTTATAGGCTCTGTAAGGTTCAGGTAGGGCTATTTGGCCTCTAAATAAGGCTAGGTGTTTCAAATTGACTTTTTAATCATTTTTCCCAAAATTCCAAGGTATGATTTTTCTTATATGAGTTTTTTAGTCTTTTCTGAGAATATTTCATGTTTGAAGAATGGATTTAACATCTGTTAGTAATCTTGGAGTTGGATTGTGAGAGAAAATTTAAAGGCAACTATGAATATTCATCATGGTTGGAGATAGTCTAAAGGTTCTCAAGGGGTGCCTAAGTTTATATGACTTAGGGGGAGTATTTCTTAGTTTTATTAAGGTGTGATCACTCATATTTTATTGATATTGTTCATTTATTCTTCATAGAGTAGTGCATGGTCAAAGAAGAGTGTTGCCAATGAGTAGGTTTAAGATAGTGATGGTAAAGGAATGGTATGCAAAATTATAAGGGGAGTTTATATCATATATCAGAGGATTTTCATTCTTTATTTTGGCTTTGAAAACATTTTTAGGTCCTCAATATCAATAGTTAATCCCAATTTATCATTGTGTCAAACGGTGAGAAAGTGTTTATAAAGGGAAAAATAGTATGCACATAGTTCTGTGTTGGTGTTTACAAGTGTTGACATTAATGAAAAAGTGGGAGATTTTTAAGGGGTTTTCAATGATGTCTCCAAGGTTTCCAAAGGTGTTCATAAGGTGTCAAGTATGTTAGTAGGCCAATGACAAAGTGTGCCTTAGTGATCATGTATGGACCTTGCAATGTTTGCTTGGTTAGATAAAATGGTGGATGTTGATGATGTGTTGACCATGATTGAGGGGTAATATGGGGTGTAATTAGTGATTGGTGTACTTTTTGAAGTGAAATTAATTCATCTAATTAGTCTTGTAAAGGTTTATGTTATCATAGTCATCTTGGTAGAATTTCTTGAGTAAGTTGATTGATGACATCACCATTCACATGTATGAAGGTTTCAAAAGAAATTGGTCATATTGGTTTGTTAAGATTTGTGCCTAGATCATGTTTTTAAAAATTTAGATCTAGAAATTATGTCTATCAAAATTTATTATGTTTCAAAGTTACTCTCTTAGGCATATTTCACTATTTTACATACTTATCAAAATTTGCATTTGATAGTGACCATTAGAATTCAAATATTTGAATTTACGAAGGAAAACCAGTCTATAATGTTTTGCATATAAATTTTTATTATGGATGAATTTTATGATAGATTAAAAATAAAATTAGTAGGTAACTTCAAGGGAAACCTAGGAAAATTGATTTGGAGGTTTGACTAGTCATACATTTGCATTTATTGTGGTTCAAAATTGACTGAGGGTTTTCTTTCTTCTACAAGTGACCCAAGAAGGATGTTAGAGTTTTTATTAATGGTGTTTGGATGTTTCATGGTGAATTATCTATTGTAGAGTATTGTATACTCCCTTAGGATCATATATATGGTTTTTATAGGTTTGAACAATCCATATTTCGTATGAACCATTGCTTGGAAATTGAGTATTTGTTCATTCATGGTGTTTTCATGCCCAAGGCAATTGATTGAAAGGTTTTTCACATGAAAAGGAGTGTAGTGATTAATATAATCACTTGAGGTTGTCTTAGGCATCATTTGGTGTGGACCTATGTGCTTTTAACTAGTCTTGTGTTTCTATTTTAGCTCAGTGAAGTGTTAAAGGGGTGAATAGGTCTCCATGGACGTAAAAGGGTTACTTAGGCTTTATTGAAAGGTGTTGATGCTTAAGGGTGATCTATAAAATCTATGGTAAACCTATCTAGGTGGTTTTGATATTTTTATAAGTAATAATAGAATATTAAGGATTAAATAATTCCTAGCGGCCAACCAAGAAGGTAGTGATCATGAAGGCTCTATAAAGAGCATAAACAAAGATGAAGGCTTCTAGAGTTTATGAGCAAAGCATAGTGAAGTGTGAGTAGGCTTGGTGGATGGATTGAAGAGAAGAGTAGTGTGGTGAATATGTGTGTGACCTACAAGTCATATTTATGATATTATAATAGTGTTTTTTAGGGTTGATTTTTGAGAATGAGTGAAGAAGTGTAGAGTAATCCAAAAAGTTATTTTGAATGCATTGCTTGTGTGTGAAGACTTAATAAAGTGTGAAAGGTTGAAAAGAGATATTATTCATTATTTCTCCATCAAATGGGAAGGTAATCAAAGATATATAGGTGTTGATATTAGAAGGTTTTGTGTGGGTGCTTAACATCTAAGGCAAGTTGGTGTTTGCCAATGCTTAGGAATTGGTTCTCCTTGTGAAATGGGTGCTTCACTAATGTCTCTTGTTTGTAATATAATATAGGAATGTAGTCCATGTGTTTGTAGGATTGAGAGTGGGTTTTATCCCCCATGGGGTTTTCCACATAATTCTTGTGTTATGTACTTTGATCTTGCATGGTTTTCTTTATTCATTGCAATGAATTATTTATATGCTTAATGAATGCTTATGTTGAATGGTTAAGAGTTTGAACTATGGGAATTGAACTTTTTTTTCTTGCATCACTGATTCATCCCCCCTCTTATTGATTGTACCTCTAATAATTCATATCATATCCACACCTTCTTTGTAAGTTTAACCACTTGAAGGTGATCAAAGGTACAATAGATGACAGAGGTTGAGACATATCTTCAAGGTGAACTAGTATGTGCTCTATCAGAGATCAAAAATCTAATGGAAGAGAATGAAAGATTTAAGAACAATAAAATAATTAATAATTTAGATATGACTTCCTCAATATGTCATGAGATTAATGCAATCAGTATGGTGTGAATACATAATTAGATAAACTAGAAAAAATGGTCAATAACTTGAAAGATAGGATGGATAAAGGCTTGAATCAAATAATGGATCATTTGGAAGGTAAATATATGACATATATAGATGTGATTTTATCTAAAGACAAGAAAATTCATATCTATACCAAATAATTTAAAGATGAAACTTTTTGGGTTATTGTTGTTCAAGTAAAAATAATGTCTAACATAAACAACTATAATTATATATTTAATGGATATTGTTACACTTGTAATCAATATGGTCAAAGATATAAGGACTATACTTAATCTTAAAATAACATAAATGAGGTTATATGCTATAATTGAAATCAATAAGGACATATATCTAGGTAATACAAGAGGGCCTATTGGAAAAAGGATATACAAATCATTAACACCATCAAATGGTTCAAGGAAGATAAATCCAAGATTGAATAAAAAAGAAGTAGAATTCAGGTAGTGAACCAAAAGAAGAGTCAATGTTCATTCAAACTACCTAGCATACTCAAGAGAATGAAAATAAGAAATGGTACATAGAAAGTGTATGCTCAAGTCATATGTTAGGAGACAAGAACAAGTTTATCTCTCTCAAAAAAGACAATTCAAGTTTAATAATATTTGGTGACAATAATTATGCTAACATAGTTGGTAAAGGTTCTATAAGTTTGCAAAATGGTCATACTAAAACTAAAAAGAAATTATATGTAAAAGGTTTGAAACACAATATTCTAATTATTAGTCAAATGTGTAACTCAAGAAATGTTCTAAATTTTAATGATAAAGGGTGTGAAGTGAGAAGATCCAAGTCTAGAAAATTAGTTGCAAATATTCACAAGGTAGATAACAACTTGTATGTGTTCCATGAATCCAAAAGGGAGGAGTGTTTCATGAATCAATTAAAGGAAAGTTGGATTTGGCTTAAAATACTTGGACATATAAATTTTGACAAATTGGTAAGGATCAGTTCAAAAGGATTAGTGAGGAATATGCCTAAAATCATTAAGATTCCTCATGCTCTTTCCAAGGCATGCCTTCATGGGAAGCAAACTAAAAAAAGATACAAATATAATGAGAATTCCACAACACTACCAATATATTTTATCCACACTAACTTATGTGTACGTATAAGAACTCAAGGTATTCAAGGTAAAATTTACTTCATGCTATTAATTGATAATTTTACTAGGATGACATGGATATATTTCCTCAAAGAAAAATTAAAAGCTTTTGCAAGGTTTAATGAATTTGAAGCTATTATTGAAAATGAAAATGGATTAAAAAATTAAGTGTGAGATCAAATAAAGGATGTGAAATTTGGTCTTATGAGTGTGATATTTTTTGTGAATATCAATGGATTATAAGATAATACTCTATTTCTAATAAAACCTAATAGAATGGGGTAGCTGAAAGGAAAAATACAACTATATAAGAGGTGAGTAAAACCTTTCTTCAAGATTCCAAAATATAAGATGGTTTTTGGGAAAAGGTTGATAATACATTAGTATAAATCTTAAATAGATGCCAAATTAGAATAATTGGTGATAAGATTCCATATGATCTATGGAAAAATAGGGCGGCTAATTTTAAATATTTTAGAGTGTTTGGGAGCAAGTGTTTTATTAAGAGGGATGAAAAAAATATTGGAAATTTTGATTCAAGGTCTAATGAGGGAATCTTCTTGGGTTTTTCCTTTATAATTTATACTATAGATGTTTTAATAAGAGAATCCACAAGGTTGTTGAAAGTTCTAATGTGAGAGTTGAGGTAGGTGAAATCAAGAAACCTAACTTGTAGATAAATGACACTACAATATGAAGAGGTAAGATAGGACACTAAAACTCCATCTAGGATATTATATAAGTATCATCTTGTTTCTCACATAATTATAAATGTGAATGTTATTTTGTAGACTAGAAGGAGAATGTTGATAAAAAAGAATTAATAAGACACAACTCTATTATCCAATGTTGAACCTAAAAAAATATTTGAAGCTAGAAAATATGAAAATTAGACATGTGAAATGGATTAGGAATTTGATCAAATAGTAAGTAATGAAACATGGAATTTGGTACCTAGGCCAAAAGACAAAAATGTGATAGGAACTAAGTGGGTATTTAAAAACAAGATGAATGAGAAAGGAGAGGTCATAAGAAATAAGGCTAGACTAGTGTGTAAAGGATATGCTTAAGTTGGAGGGGTAAACTTTGATGAGACTTTTTCTTTTGTCATAGGAATGGAAGTAATTAGACTCTTCTTGTCATATGCGAGATTCAAAGGTTTTAAATTTTACTAAATGGATGTGAAATATGTCTTTTTGAATGGAAACTTAGACAAAGAAGTCTATATTGAGCTACCTAAATATTTATCCATGACAAGTAATTAGGACTATGTTTGTAAACTAAATAAGGATTTATATGGTCTTAAACAAGATTTTAGAGCTTAGTATTGTATGTTAGACAAGTATCTATTGAACTAAGGCTTCAAAAGAGGGGTAGTTGATAGTAATTTATATATTAAGATAAAGGGTAGTCATCAATTATTAGTGGTAGTCTATGTTGATGACATAACTTTTGGATCTATTAATGACACCATGAATAGAGAATTTGCAAATGCTATTAATACTGAGATTGAAATATCAATGTTGGGAGAACTCTCTTTCTTTTTATGATTGTATATTAACCAACTTGATGTAAGATTCATTTCATAGGAAAAATATATCAAGGATATGCTAAGGAAGTTTGACACATTGGATCGTAAGCCAATGAGTACTCAAATGATCATAGGATGTAATTTAAGTAAACAAGATGACTCACCAAAGGTTAATCAAACCCATTATAGATACATCATTGGAAGTTTTTTGTACTCTACTACTTCTAAGCCTGATATCATGCAAGTAGTAAGCCTTGTAGGTAGGTTTCAAGATGATCCTAGAGAGTCTCACTTGAAATTAGTCTAAAGGATCTTGAGGTATCTCAAGAGCACCATAGAGTATGGTTTATGGTACCCTAGGAGAAAAGAATTCACTCTAAGGACATACACTAATAGAGATTGGGTAGGATGTGTAGATGATAGGATGTGTACCAATGGTGGTGTTTTCTTTATGGGTGAATGTTTGGTGTCTTGGCTAAGTAAGAACCAAGCCTTTATATCCCTATAAACTGTAAAAGTAGAGTATATAGTTGTTGCTTCCTATTGCACTCAGGTAATGTGGATGAAGCTAACCTTGGAAGACTATAAGGTAAGACAAAATCAACCTTGTCCTATCTATTATGACAATACTAATGCAATTAGTATCTTAAATAATCCTGTTATGCACTCAAAAACTAAACACATTCCTATTAGATAACATTTCTTGAGAGAAAAAGTGAGTAATCAAAATGTAAAGTTGGAGTATGTGCCTAAAAAAGAATAACTTACAGATATTATGACTAAACCAATGACAAAAACAACATTTAAATATCTAAGACAAAGATTGGGAGTCATATCCTTTTATATAAATCAATAAAAGCTCATTGTTTAAGGGGGATCAATAATTCCATGAGCTTGATCCATAGGTTAGTGATGAATAGCTTCAAGAAATATATTTAAGGACATTAGTCCTAAAGTCAAGTTTTAGTCAATCTTTGAAGCTTGGTTTAGTTGGTCAAATCATGAAGAATGAAGGTAAGATTGATTTAGAGTGTGGATAGGACTTGTAAAAGTGTATTCTATGGGTTAAAATGTGCTTAGTTGGTTAAAAGAAGCATTCATGACCATTTGTTCAGTTTAACCCTTTTGCTCAATGTTCACTACATAGTGAGAGTTCATCATGCAAAATAGGTGTATTTGGGGTCTATAAGGATAAATATGGGTTGAGGCTAGCTGATTTAGATGTGTCTAAGTGAAAAATGTGCCTTACATGTGTAATATTTATCACATGATTAGTTGAATGTGTTTTGGCATAGTGATAGGGGTATACACAGGGTCTGTAGGCACAATAATGAGCTTTCCAAATGTCAAATGAAGATTGGTGATTGTTCAAGGTGATTTTATGGCATAGAAAGGTTTTTTCACCTCATACAAGTTTTATCTAGATGGTTTTAGGATTTAAATTCCTTTTGAGGGAAAATTGAATATTTTTTATGGCTCTCGGGTATGATAATCTCTTCTTAAGGGCTAGTAGGACAAAAACCATGTTCATGGTTTTATGGGTTCCCCAAGGAGTCAGACCTCAAAAATTGGTCTAATTGTGTGTATTTATAACCTCCAAGTGTGAGATATGTTTTAGAAATTGGAATTTATCAGAAGATGGTAAGTTGACCACATTTCTCTTTGATGCCATAGTGTTTAAGTCCATATGGGTTAAAGACCTTCCCAAAGGATTTGAGGTCTAAGGATACTTATAATATTGAAATAACCAAATGGGTGCTCAAACTGTACTTTAAAATAATCTAGAAGTGTATGGTTTGTCTTATGTTTGAGAATTTGTGCAAATGGATGGCTAATTAACAAGTCAATTTTGGAAGGAGATATGGTGTAGAAGAAGAGTTGGATGATGTAAATTGTCATGCATGAGAGGGAATAAAAGTGTGCATCAGATATATAATTTTAATTCATGAAGTTATTTACACAAAATGTTATGGGCTCTACAAGGTTTAGGTAGGGCTACTCAGCCTCTAGACAAGGCTAGGTGATTCAAATATACTTTTTGATCATTTTATCCAAAATAATAAGGTATGATTGTTCTCATATGATTTTTTTAGTATTTTTTTAGCATCTTTCATCTTTTAATAATGGCTTGAACATATGTTAGTAATCATGGAATTGGCTTGTGAGAGAAAATTTGAAGGCAACTATGAAGTTTAATCATGGCTAGAGATGGTCTGAAGGTGTTTAAGGGGTGCCTAATATCATATGGCATAGGGGAGTGCATATCAGTTTTATTAAGGTGTGATCACTCTTATTTTCTTGATATTTTTTATTTCTTCTTCATAGAGTAGTGCATTGTCAAAGAAGAGTGTTGTTAATGAGCAGGTTTAAGATAGTCATAGTAAAATAATGGTATCCATAGTGATAAGGGGAGTTTTTATTATTTATTAGAGGATGTTCCTTCTTGATTTTGGCTTTAAAAACATTTAAAGGTCCTTCGGATTAGTAGTTAATCCCACTTTATCATTGTGTCAAAGGGGGAGAAAGTGTTTATAAAGGGAGAAAGAGTATGTGCATAGCTATGTGTTGGTGTTTACAAGTGTTGAAATCAATGACAAAGGGGGAGATTGTTTAGTTGTTTTAAATGATGTCTCTTAGGTGTCCAAAGGTGTTCATGAGGTGTCAAGTATGTTATTAGGTTAATGACGAAGTGTGCCTTAGTGATAATGCATGGACCTTGCAGTGTTTGCTTGGTTAGGCAAGATGATGGATGTTGATGATGCGTTGACCATGATTGAGGGGTCATATGGGGTGTAAGTAGTACTTGGTGTAATTTTTGAAGTGAAATTAATTGATATAAGTCATCTTGTAAAGGTGTATGTTATCTTAATCATCTTGGCATAATTTACTAAGCATATTGATGACATCAAAATTCTCACATGTGAAGGTTTCAGAAGAATGTGGTCACATGGGTTTGTACATATTTGTTCCTAGATAATTTGTTTCAAATTTCAGATATATAAATGATGTTTATAAAAATTTATGATGATTCAAAGTTAATCTCTTAGGTAGATTTCACTTTTTTCCATACTTGGCCAAATTTGCATTAAAAAGTGACCATTGTAATTCAAATATTTGAATTTCCAAAGGAAAACAAGTATGCAATGTTTTACCTATAAATTTTGGTGATGGATGAATTTTATGATGAATTAAAAATAAAAATGGTATTTAACTTCAAGGGAAATCCATGAAAATTGATTTGGACGTTTGACTAGTTGTATATTTACATTTATTGTAGTTCAAAATTGACAGGTTTTGATTTTCTTTAGTAAGTGACCCGAGAAGGAAGTTTGAGTTTTTATTGATGGTGTTTGGATGTTTCATGGTGAATTATCCATTGGATATTTTTTTTAACTCCCTAAGGATAATTTTTATGGTTTTTGGAGGTTTGATAAATCTATATTCAATATAAACCATTACTTGTAAATTGATTGTTTGTTTGTTCATGGTGTTTTCATGTGCAAGGTAATTGATTGAAAGGTTTTGCATATACAAACTAGTGTAGTGATGAATGGAATCAATTGAGGGTGTCTTATGGGTCATGTGACATGAACCTATGTTATTTTAATTGGTCTTGTGTTTATATTTTATCTCGGTGAAGTGTTAAAGGGGTGAATAGGTCTCCATAGACCTAGAAGGGTTACTTAGGCCTAATTCAAAGGTGTTGTTGCTTAACGGTGATATATCAAAGCTATGGTCAACCTATGTAGGTGGTTTTGATATTTTTTTAAGTAGGGATATAATATTTAAGGTTTAAGTAATGTCTAGTGGCTAGTCAATATGGTAGTGATCATGTAGGCTTTATAAAGAGCATAAACAAAGATGAAGGCTTTTAGAGTTCATGAAAAATGTATAGTGAAGTGTGAGTAAGATTGGTGGATGGATTGAAGAGAATATGAGTTTTAAAAATATGTGTGTGACCTAGAGGTCATATTTATGATATTTTAATAATTTTTTTAGGGTCGATGATTAAGAATGAGTTAATAAGTGGAGTGATCCAAAAGATTTTTTTGGATGCATTGCTTGTGTGTGAAGGATTGAGAAAGTGTGAAGGGTTGAAGAGAGATATTATTCATTATGTCTCCATTATATTAGAAGGAAATAAAAGTTTTGTAGGTGTTGATATATTAAGGTTTTGTGTGGGTGCTCAAAATCTATGACAAGTGGGTGTTTATCCATGATTACTAGTTGGTGCTCCTTGTGAAGTGGGTGATTCACTAAAGTCTTTTTTATTATGTCTTATAGGACTATATTCCATGTGTTTACAGGATTGAGAGTGGGTTTTATCCCCCATGAGTGTTTCCCACATTATTCGTGTGTTATGTACTTTGATCTTGTATGGTTTTATTTGTTCATTATAATGAATGGTTTATATGCTTCATGAATGCTTATTTTTAATGGTTAAGAGTTTGAAGGATTGAAATTGAAGTTGATTTACTTGCATCACTAATTCATCCCACCTCTTCTCAATGATTTTACCTCTAACACTCTACATATATCATAAAACTTTCACACAACATCTAGATAGATATTATATAACATCTTATAAGCTTAATATCACTCTTAGGTCCAAATATTTCATGAAACCCCTCAATATTACTCAATCCCATTAGTCTTATGTACACCAAAAAGTCTTCCTTTTAATACTAACGCTCAAACACACGTAATAAACTCAAACATGATCAAAAAAAATATAGATAGAATGTACATGACCTCAGGTTCATTACCAAATTCATTAGAGACTTTCACTTAGAGCTTAAGGCTTCAAGATTGATTCATCAAAACACTCACTTAGAATTGCCAGAATACTCAAAACACAGTCATGAAACATTTGACCTCCAATACATATATGAACACTTAAAAATACTCTTGATGAATTAAAAATATTATCTAACATCTTTATAATATCATCAAACACAAAACTCATGTGGTTTAATAGCAAAATATTGGTCTTTTAAACCAGTCTCATGATCATATATCTCATAAACCAAACTGAACTAGACAAGCCATTTTGGCTTAAATATTTTCATCTCTTTTTTAATCTCCAAATCTTCTTGAAATAATTAACATGACATAAAAGTACTGAACAACATCTCCATTCACTTGGTTTCATCATTCTAATATTAAAATAGACTCAAGTTCATCTTCTCATCTCTACCTAGATTTTGCACTATCTACTTCACTAGGCCTCTTAACGACTAGCCTACTTGGATCACCAAGTTTTAACACTTAAATCTTAGAAACTATATAGAAACCATGATATACATGAAATATGGGTCTCCAAACTATTCCTCCATCAATTTAGATACTCTGACCAAGTCAACTTTTGATTGCTACAACAATTTCTTCACAAACAAGCCCTTTCTTTTAAGATATTCTCACTCACCTGATGAATCAATACCACTTGGAGGTGCTTGAGATAGTCTAATACAAGCTCCAATAGGTTTCTTGAGAATTTCAATCCATTCTGAGCTAATTTGAGAAACATATTCTACATTAGGTCCTTATTAGGTTTTTAGAGAGGTTTAACATAGGTTTTGGTGTTAATGATTGTTCATAAAGGTCTACCCCTTAAATCCAAAACCAATGCATATATATCTTATATCGGACCCTTACCATCTCTACTTAATATCTTAGCTTCTCATGTATAGGTTACATGTGCCAACAAACACTTGAAATTCCTTCTTAGGTTTGCATACCTTCATTCTATGTACTCGAGAGACCTTAAAATCACTTTCCATGCCTTTTATTGAAAACCATAACCTCATACTTTGTTATTACTCTTGAAACAACTTGACTTACATTTATCCATGCTCTAGGTATGCACATTATATTATATATATTTTATCACTTATTGATACTTTGTATCTTATAGGAACCCATTGAGTCTCTATCTCTCTGAGTGCACACCTTAATTGACTAAAAATGGGGTGAGTAGACCATTGGTGATTCACAGGATTGTTATCCTTTTTTCCACTTGTTATCTACACACTTGTCTCCTAAAAACCATTCCCTAAGCTTATTATTATCTATTTTACCCTATCTAGTCATTTCCCACATTTTATCCTCCTTTTCCTCACTTTAATCCCCTTTTATCAGTTAGTTGTAATAGGTCAATTGGGTCAACCCTATACAATTTTGGGTGATTTTCACTTAGGAACTAGTTTGGCTCTTGTCTGACCTAGCTCATGACCTAGTGAATTATTATCCAAAATTATGATAGGTCTACTGAATTGACCCTGTCGATTGATATTTTTGGAAGTGTTTAGGGTTAAATATGATTATATATACAAGTTCATTTTTCCATTATTTAGAGAAGAGAAGAATAAGTAAGAACTATTTTGCATTTGTTTATCCACCATTATATTTTAGGAGCAAGCTTAGGGTTTCATACTTTCTTTGGAGATACATATCTTATCTTATGGATAAGTCTTTGGGATGAATTTATAGGTTATGTATCCTAGAGATGATTTGTCTTTGTCATCCTTATATACCACAACAATCTCTTATGAAACACCTTTTCCAAGGGAGAGATTGAAGCTCGGCGGGTTCATCTTCAAAGGTAAGTATTCCTAACTTTGTTACTCATTTTTAAGAGTAGATAGATATGCATTTGTAATTATCTTCCATGCATTAGTATTTAAAATGTATTGACACAAATATATGTCTTCTATGCAAGTTTAATATTATTATTTTTAACCCCTACTTTGTGCCACAAGCTTTGGTGAACACTAGATTAGATTTTACTTTACTTATTATTAGTTTAGTGAGATATAAAACATATGATTCCCTTATGTTTATTTCATGATTATCCTTGACTGGAGGATTTAGAAGCCTCCCTAACATGGTTTATTAGGATAAGAGATCCCTTAATCAGGTCTAGTGAATCCCCATATTGGTCATGTTCTTGCTTAACAAATGTGTCCCCAATTGGAAGTGTATGGTATGATCTATCTTCTCTGAGTTAAGTGATTTATAGACATGATACATTTTTTATTACATAAATTCTATTGAACCTGATGTGAATCTAACCGTTAAAAATTTTATGTCACATTTTTAATTATTTTATCATTGTATTCTTTATGAATTTATGATACTAGGTTAATAGTATCAACACATTTCTAACTTCTATGCATAGGTTTAACATAGTTGCATCAATATGACTATGCTCTATTTATGCAAGTTTTTTTAGACTTATAGTTTAGCCTACTAGGTAAAACTGGTGAACTCTATACATTTTCAAGCATATATTATAGCATACTAGGTTGACCTTGTATATTTCCAAGTTTTTAAAAAATAGGATCTGCAAAGTTAGGTCAACCTAGTCGACACAGTTAGCAGAATTTACAAGTACAAATGAAGACACTTCAATAGAAATCTTATTTTCCTCTACATCTTCCAACCCACAAAGTTCCTTTCTATCCTTCTTTGTCATTTCTAGCATTTATTTTAGTTTTTTTTCATAGTTTACAGTCTTTAAATCTTCCCCTATATAGTCAACTAGGTTGACCCTATCAATGTAGTTTTGTATTTTGTGTTCTATCTAGAAAGCTAGGTTAACTCTATCGACATAGTTCACTTTCATACCCTTGCTTCCATAGTACAAAGGTGACACAGTCAACCTTGTTCTGTATTCTCTACATACACTATCAAATGAATCAACATTGTACTATGTTTCAAAGTTGGAATTAACACTTATATGTTAGTAATTAGCTCACACTTTCATTTCTTATTTTTCTCATGCTTAGAATAGATCACATAGTTTAAATTGTTGGGGATCAACCAACAAACTTGATTACTTTTATGTAAGCAACTAAACACAAAATTAAACCAGAATAATAAGTAACTAGAATTAGAAACATCAAAGAATAAGAGATACAAGAAACCACCCTGAAAACTTGTATTAAACTCTTCTAGAAGGAAATACAATGAAGAAAATCACACTTTCTTCTCACACCTCTCAGATATACAGATCTCTTTCCCTCAAGGGTTTTCTCTCTCAATTACAATCAATTCCAACAACTTGGATTGATACACATATACAATCAATGCCTTGTACTATTCTTAATAAGCTATGAAGATCTAATCCTATTATATAATATTAGGAAACATGACCATGCATTCTCCACTGTTAGATATACCTCTTAATCAAGGGTTCAAATCAGTCCTACCAAAAATAGAAATGCCGACTCAATACCAACAGTTAATCTAATCATGCAAACAATCTATTCATCCATGAAAATAGACTTTTTGGATGCATAGGTAACCGACGTCGGTCCCTACCTGTCTGCACATGACCGACATCGGCCGATCCATAATCGATGTCGGCAGCTCCCAGTTGACCCCTAACCGACGTTGGTCGCTCCTGATCGACGCCGGTGACTGTGTAACTCCAATAACCTATAATTTACTCATTTGGTGAAGCTTTTAGCTTCACAACTCAACATAAATTAGGTGGTTTTTAATATACCATTTAGTTACACTATTTTATATTTTATGCAAACTCTACCAAATCATAAATTATTAAAAAGTATTTTAGAAATTATCCACCCAAGGCCCACCTACTTGGATTTCACCACTAAGGGGGAAGCCAAATTGGTTTTCTAGAAAAGTATAAACATGTGGTTAATGGTATATTTTGGATAATCACCCAACACCCTTATCACTATGGTGTGTGAATTAAGGGGGTAGGCCCCAATACTAAGCTAATACCATTGCCAATACAGATCCCTTTCAACCTAAACATCCTAAAACCATCCTTAGATCACTTTCTAGTTCCTTGCTTATAACTAACTCCCTATCACATTTGAAATCATATTCTAATAATCTAACAACATTTAGGTTGACCACTTAGCTTTTATTTTCTAAGTTAATTGCTTGTTTTTTGGTCAATTATATGGTGTATTGCAAACACTTGCATTAAATGGTGTTGGTGCAAGGTTTTGTGGTGTGTGCCTCAATTGGATCAACCTAGTTGACCCAATTTATTATGTGTTTCCATTCATTTATTACTTTCAAAATTACTTACAATTTTTTTCTTGTTTTAGAACACAATCATTTCTATCAACACAATCTCTTACAAACTATCTATTTTTACCTGCTCGCTATATTAGGTCAACCCTGTCAACTCTGTACACATTTTTTAGACCTTGTTTCTATACTAAGTAAACCATGTTGACTCTATATAGTTTTTAGACCCTATTTTTTGTACTAGGTTGACCTAGTCGACTCTATACTTTTTTCTATCACTTCATATTTCCTTTCTTTTGTATCTCTTTTTCCTTGTTTAGTCCTTCTCCTTCATCATGAAATTTCAATTTGAACACAATAATGAGTTGAATTTAATAGATTTGATGAGTTTTATTGACCCTAATAGGGTCTCCCATAAATAGATTACGGATCCTCTCTTGGATGAGAGTAATGTTCATATATCCACTCGCACAATAAACTATGGGACACCTCCTCATTCCTCTTTATAATGTAATTTTCTTTTCTCACTTGAATCTCAACCTAAATTAGAGTATACCCCTAAAATGCTCTTTTTTATGTCTAAATTTCCTCAACATTGAGGAAAGGATCCCTCTACCATTTACCATCTCATGATTAGTGGTCAAGTTGAAGAGCTTCATTCACCTTCTCCCACACTCTCACATGGATTTGGGGTTACTAGTTTCTTTAATTCTTATCCTCTTCCTTCTATTATGACCCCTTTTCATATCATGACTTATTATTCTTTGAATTTATATACCTCCATGCCTAGTATCTCCACTAACATGGTAGGTTCAACATCTAGTGGGCCTATCCTAAGACCCACTCTCCTTAACTATTCCACTACTACATCATTTGATATACATGGTAAACATGCTTATAGTGTTTCCTCTTCTCATCTATCTACTACTCCATCTTTCCTTACACAATTTTTTTTCCACTAGTACCTCACATTCTAATAGTTCCTCTCAAGCTCCTACCAATACCAATAGTGGTACCCAATCCAATCCTTCCAACTCTAATGCCTCGAATAATGATAACAATGCTAATCAAACCCATCAACTTTTATTACAAATACTTAATCAAATGAATACTTTTAAATTTCATAATAAAAATAAAATGTTGATAATGCAAAATCACCTTATCCATCTTCAAACCCACCCTCAACCAATGCCTTAGGACATGCATAATGAAAATGTTCCCCCACCTCCTCTTCAATATTCCCCAGGCAATCTCATCTCTCAATCTCATCTTGTCAACAAGATAATTAAACATCTTCAAAATGAACCTCTTACCACTCAAATTTTTAATATTGATATAGGAAGTAGCACCCCTACCATTTATTACAATGGATCAACTGATCCTACTCTTCATCTAAAAACATTTGGAAATCCTTTTAAAGATTAGGTCAAATTGAATACCTTTGCCGTTACCAATATCTTATCCAAAACTCTCATGGGTGATGCCTTAGATTGGTAAAACCAACTTAAAACTCATATATTACTAGTTTGAAAGATTTAGTGAATGATTTAGTCTAAGAGTTTCACACTAGTGATCTTCTCAAAAATACTTTGGTTCACTTTATAAATTATAAACAACTTGAAAAAGAAACTTCCCAATATTTTTTTTTTAAACGTGGAAAACATTTTCCAACAAATGTGAACTTAACATGGCCAATAAAAACCTTTTCCATCTCTTTACCAATTCTCTTTTTCCCAAGATACAATATCATGTTTATACTCTCTCTCTCTCTCCATGTACCTTGGAGGAGGCCATTGATGAAACAAACTATCAAGATATACTAATGAATTAATTAGAGCCACCTCAACCTTCTATGTGTACTCATATCTTACTTAAAAACAAGAATCATCATGATACCAATGATGGTTTCATGGAATCTTATGATACCATTAACACTATTCAAGTTGTTCTTAACCACTCTTTGAAACTAGCTCCCCCTTCTCAACAATACACCAATCCTCTCTTTGCTTCACCTAATAACACCAAAATTCACAAACCTTTATCCTCAATTGAATTAATAAAACATTTACCAAGGCCTATACCATGATAAATTTATCCCACTCATCCTATGAAATATTGGTATGATCCCAATAAGTTTTGTTGGTTTCATGCTATTTGGGGTCATTCTCATGAGACCTATAGGTAGTTTCATAATTTAGATATGGATTTTATTCTTGGTCCTAATTTATATCATGACTCTATCATTCAAAAACATCAACAATCCTATGACATAGCTTTTAAATCTCATGAAAGACATACTAAATCTCAAGCTTTGAATCAAGATAATGTTTATTTGGCTATCTATAAAGACCCTCTTCCTAATCACTAACCTAATCAAGATACCCAAGACAAGACAACCCCTTCCACCAATAATGTATAAAGTCTTGTCTAACCTATTCCTAAAGATAATGTAGTTAATACGACTAATATGCAAAGGGTGGTTGCTTTCATTGATCATCGACCTATCTACACCCCTCCATTATCTTATACATTTTATGTTATCCAGGATTTTTCTCTAAATCAATTAAATGAGTTGGGGAAAGATTACCTTATAAATTTTAATGACCTAATTCCCACTCCTTCCTTTGATAACATTTCCTATTCTATTTCTACCATCCTTCCATATTTTTTACCTAACTCCAATGATAATCAAGTTTTTATTAACATTTCTTCTACCGATCCTCAAAACTAACCTAAACCTTCTAAACATAATTTACAACCTTATTCTAAACCTTCTCCTTCTTATCAACATAAATTCCAATGCACTTCAGTTCCTCTTTCTGAGGATATCACTCATCATTATGCACCTATTTATAATAACCTTATTATGGGTTATGATGAGTGGGATAACATCATGGAACTCACTAATCTTCCATCCCAAATTCTATTTCTTGAGTTTATGAGGACCTCTCTACATCATCAAAACTATCTTATGCAACTCTTATTCGAAATGAACATCCATCATCCTCCCCTAGTAGGATGTGAAGCAACCTTATCTAGATCTAAAGATAGAATATTATAATAATCTGAAGAGATGTTAATCCATGTTGATGAAAAAATGTACACTTCTCTTTCCTTAAAATTTTCCATCACTTCCATGATTACTAATGAGATTTTGCTTCATGCAGATGATCCTCCTCTATTCATTAGTGTCCAAATTAGTGATATCTAAGTCAAGTGTGCCTTTATTCATGAGGGTTCTAACACCTGTGTTTCCTCTCTTGATTTTATCAAAACTCTTGGATATTTTGAATGTAATCTCAAATCTACATGAATCACATGTCAAGGATATGAATGAAGGTAAATGCCTCCTTTAGGTTGTGTGTGTCTTCCCATTATCATCCCACCTATCTTCGTTCATGTGAAGGTGATGATATTTAACTTTCTTATATCTTATAACATTCTACTTGGTAGGAAGTGGACTCACTATATGAGATCAGTTGCTTCTTCCACATGTAAATGTGTTAAATCACCTCACAATGGAGCTATCTATAGGATTTAGGGTGACACTAACCCTTGTAATTTTGAATAATTTCAAGATCACAGTGTCTTCAAGATTCCTAATCTTGAACCTTTGCCCTATGTTCCATTTCATGAGTCTCAATGGTTTAGCTTTCTAGTTTATTCCACTCGAGTTTACCATGGTCATTTGGAACTCATTGGGAATATTCCTCCTAACCTCTTAGATTTTGATGATGATGAACTTAATGAGATCAAACTAAATATTAAAAATTTTGATCTCTCACCTCATCTTATCTCTTAGTTTCCTACTTCTTACAACCTTGTGACGATATCCCCATTGTCTTAACTAAGACTCAATATTCCATTCATCACACCTCATCAAATGACAATGTCATCCCTAAATGCATCATTGATACTCATACACTTGAATATGATTATGGTTATACCTTAGATGATCCCTTCTTAGGAGGTATTTTTTAGGCATGTGATGTTGAGATTATCCATTATCACTCTTATTTGATTTAGTATTTTAGTTCTTCTTCCTGTATTCCATCATATATAGTTCCTAATTTTAGCATTTTCCCTCTTTATCACAAGGTAGAGATGGTGCAGACACCTCCAATTTATGAATAACCACATAGGAATATGCTTATGGATCATGATATGAGTGGGCCTTACCATTTTGTAGGTACCCTGACCCTTATAGTTTACTTATCCTTGAGATGTATGCAACCCTCCTTTAGCCTTCCATATACCCTACACCTCCCTTAATAGAGCTCACTTAGAAACCTATTCCTACTCCCACTTTAGCTAAGTCTATTCTTGCTTCTGATCCCATCACTCCTTCCATGAGAAGGATTCCACCACCTTCTCTTGGTGATGGTTTGCTTCTTTTACCTCAAATAACTCCATTGCCCACTAAATAGGCTGATGAACCTTCCCAAGATCCTTACAATTATATTACACCTCCTCTTGTGAGTACTACTAAGCCTACTCATAAGCATATATGTTGATTCCATGGCATAGGTAATAATTCATCCATGCATTGTTGTAAGCTACAATAATATATTGATACTTTGTGTCCTTCTACCCTACAATCCTTAGATAAGGCTATACCTCCTCCAAAGGTACTACCTGAGTATATTCCTAAGTATGGAGAGGTGTATTATCTTTGTCACTAATATGTAACCCATCACATCGATCATTACCACATCTTTTAGCAACATCTTAAAGATCACCTTATATTATTCCTCACACAAGTCCTTCTTATAAGAAGGCTACCCTTCTTCTCCTATAGTTACACATCCTATGGTTCCATCCCTCATGTTTCCCCTTCATCACCTAATGTTCCTCCACCCATGAATCTTCCACTCATGGACATTCCTTCACCTATGGATCCTTCTCTACCTATGAGTACCTCACCTATAGATCCTTCCCCACTGGTGATCCCTTCATCTCCTATAGAGTCTACTCTTGTACATTATTCTAAGCATCCCTTGCCTGATATCTCTCCTACGCATGATTCATCAAGCATTCCTACCTTTTCTATTAAGGAGATTAGACATGAAGTATTTTCCCATTTTTCATTGAAGATAGATGAGACATTAGCTACAGTTTGACTCCAACTTCATAGAGATCTATCATATGTTTTGGATAATGTGTGTGTTCAAATCTATTAGTATTTATGAACATATGCATGGTATTCTTTAAATTTTAATTTTGGATTATACATGTGATCCACTCTTATCTTTATCTATTTTGTTATATCATTTGACATTGTGTCAAATTCTTAGTTATGGTGACTTTAATTTTTCATTCTATATTTATTTATAATGTCATTTATGTTTGCTTATGGAGGTATTATTTATCATTTCTTTCCTTTCCTTTTTTAGATTATTTCTTAGAAACTCCCTTGTTTTATTTTCATGATTTTTCACTTTCTTGTCTCTATCTACATGGATAATTGTCATTGTGACTTGGTTATACAAACTTGGTTCTGTTTAGTCAATCTTTCTACATGATGTGATCAGTTAGAAAATAATTCATCTCATTATACTTTCTACTTACCGATCCACGTTGGATATCCTTTATTCCCTTTATTATTATTTTTTAAATTAAGCATATACATGGTTGACACTTGAGATAACATGTTGGTTTATAGTTAAGCCTAAGTGTCCTAGTCAGTCTTGTCTTTAGTTACTTAACTTCCTTTAGCCTAAGACTGTAATTCATTCATGTGTATCTCTCTATCTCTCATGATTGGTCATTCCAAATCTTTATGGAGGAGGAATATTCAAAATCCTTAAAAACATTCAAAATCCAAATCATTTAACAAAATGCAAAAACATTCAAAATTCTTAAAAGTTAAATCACACTAAAAGATGTTATTCAAAGAACATATCCTTCTTCTAGTAGAAGATCAAACTCCATGGTTGGCCTCACAATAGAGTTGAGGTCCATTGGGATGTTTTAAGCTAGTAGATTAGAAAAGGAGAATAAAAAAATCTTGTAGTGCTACCTACTTTCTCACACAAGTACCCAATCTTTATAGTAGACTGACAGATCTGTAAGGGGTCCTGAGGAATGAGGAACACATCATGGGAATGTGGGTCAATTTTAATTTTATTTTACAAATATACCTTCATGATTTGATCTTAATGGCATGCTTATTTACCTATACAAATTTGTGTCTATAGCAAACACGTTTTGTCATGTCCTTAATATGCCTCCTATCTCCTAAGGTCCTTCTCATAAGATGCCTAGGTTATGATTTTTACATTTCCTTTTTCACTCCCTACATTCCTCATATTTTCTCTTGAGAAATATTGTTTTATTCACTAATCACTCCCCTAGGGATTCCATTTGTGAGTTGCATTATAAGACCATGGATAAGACCTGACCTTCCTCATAAATTACCATAATTTCACATTCTTATTTCCAACATCCCTTATTACCATATTTTCACATTTATTCCACCACATTGGTGATCCATTTGTGAGTTTCAGTGTAAGACCATGGATAGGACCTAGCCTTCCTCACAAAATTTTATAATAATCCAAGTCACAATCAAAATTACATGTGTCTAATATGAGATAAGATGTGATTGATTATGAATTTACACATCATTGACATGCTTCCCATCTTGATTTAGTATGTTTTATGCTGAATTTATTTCTCTTTCACTTTTATTTTCTGATTGCATGTAAGAATCCAACCATTTCTTAAAATTTTCATACTTCCTATCTTGAATTAGTGTGATAGATTTAAGACCAAATTTTGCTATTTTTTTTCTTTTATACTTACCCACGTGATTTATTATGATTGATTTATTTTTATACAATTTGTTCTTTTACAAATTTTCCAATTTATTCAATTATTTTCATACTCCCTAACATGATTTAGTGTGATTTTACTTATTTTAATTTGGTACCAATCTTTCACTTGGTTTTACAAAAACTTTTTACCATCTTCTTTTCCACCCTTTGGCTCTTTATACTTAGTCATTTTCTTGTTATTACACATTTCCCAACATGAAATAGTGTGTAGTACTTTTTTTGATTGATTATATTTTACCAAAGCATTTTGCCTATTTCTTTTTAACCATGCATGTGTTCTACATAATGCTAGAAAAGAAATCAAAACTCATATATTTACTATAGCATATATAATAATAGCTAAATATATTTCTATAAATAAATATATCCAAGTATCCACAGCCAAAAACCATAATTAAAACACATATAATCAACATTCAACTACCAAAATCACACACACACACACACACACACACACACACACCAATTTACATAGGATCGTTGCTTCATGACTGATTAATGAATTCATAAGCATATTCTCACTATTTTATTGCAATACTTTAAACACTTACAGATAATTGAGAACACTTATAAAATACTTTTGACTTACTCAAACTCCTATAACTCTAAGACTCAAGCCAAGATTGAATGCCTATACCTCATATGATCTCTATTTATAGACAAAAGAGATTAAGATCAACATATATCACAAAGTGGTGCAATCGATGACTTAGACAAAATATTCTTACAAAAGTGGGTTATGGGCCCACTACGCATTGACTAGACACAAATCTATCACCACAACCGACAAAATACCACCTTTAACATGTGGGAAGGTCCACAACTTTATTGTACAAAGGGATAACATGCCCTTTACTCATAATCAAAGACAAACCCCGTGACTAGTCATCATTAGCAAACTCATAATCACTGGATGGTGAGTAAGGTGAATTATGACTACCGTCATCATTAGTGTGATCCATGTACAAGGCAGAAGGAATCCTAAGAATGTGACCTGGTGGAGTAGGTGGAAAGAGATCCTGATGTGAAATTGTCATCCTTCACCATAGAGTAGCTACAGGTATAACTAGTTGCAGAGCAACATGTAGATTCCTTTGATGGTTTTGAACAACATATAGTTCAAATTTAACTTTGAAAGGAATTCTAATAGCAATGAAAATATTTTGAATTTGAGCTACAGGTATTCAGACTTTAAGACTGTGAGAGGCTACTATAGGCAAAATATAATCAAGAAACTCAAACAAATAATCTAAGTTTTCTCTAGATTCCCAAAAGTTTTCATTTCTTGGATTGAAGGATGGCCAAAAGGTAGACCACTAGAAACCAAACTCAGTTCCTTGCCTGTATGGCAACCTTTTGAGCAAATTATTCCTACATGTCAATGCTAGATTATTACCTGCTCTATACAGTATGATGGTGGATCATGTATTAGTTTTGTCAACCTCAGCAAAATGAGTCATCCATGCTAAATTAATAACATTAAGATGATCTGCAACTTCATAAGACCGAGTTTCAAGAAAATTAATCTCATTAAAAAGTTGAGTATTGATAGAGGGATGAGATCTCCATAGGTGTTCATGAAATTTATCTTTGACTTTTGTGGTGATAATCATGACTATTGTTTGTGGAACTTCATGATATTCTCTAGTCATGAAGTCGGCAAGACAATTCTTCTTTCTTGCAATGTGCTCGACTGTGGAGTCGAAGTCAGCAATATATGTTTCCCATTTGATTAGGCGACTCATAGATCCCTTTTTCAAATTATCTGTAGAATTTAATATACTCATGAAATTCTTAAGATCAGATCTGACAACAAACTTGTCAGTCCTAACAAAGAACATGAAAGCTTGAATAGCTTTAATTACAGCAAGAATTTCCTTATGAGTTGAATGATAATTCTTCTGGGCATCTTTAAAGCAACCAAAAGCAAATTTGCAAACCTTTTCAAAACCATCTGACAATTTTTCTTTTAAGACTACACCCCAATACAAATCAAAAGCATCTATTTCAATTATTTTCAAACCATTACCTAGTAGTTGCAGAGGAGGATGATCTGTGCATCTATGTTTAATTCTTTGGATAGCCATAGTCATTTCATTATTCCATGTAGGAGGATTTTTAGACAACCTTTTATTCAAAAAGATCCTATCTTGTGCAATATTGAAATAATATCCTGCTATATAATTTACACAGCCAAGAAACCTTTGCATCATAGTTTTATCAGTTACAATATTAGGGAAATTTTGAATGTTCTGAAGAACATGAGGTTGAATAGTAACTTCACCTGATTTGATCTTTACGCTAAGAAATTCTATTTCACTTTGAAAAGTGACCATCTGTTTGGCAGAGAGAACTAGACCATTGTCATAAACAACTTGATAAAACTATTCTAGGTGTTAAATGTGTTCCTTCAGAGTTCTGCTGAAAACAAGAATATCATCTATATATACAATGATGAATTTTCCATATTGAGCAAAAATCTTATTCATCATATCCTAGAAAATACTAGGAGTAGTTTTCAATCCAAATGGTAAAACATTCCACTCATACTGACCAAATGGAGTAACAAATGCAATTTTATACCTGTCAGATTATGCTACTTGTATTTGCCAGAAACTAAACTTGAGATCAAACTTACTGTATATTTCACTTCCAATAATCCTTTGCAAAATTTCATCCTTACAGGGTATCGGATGCTGAATAGGAATCACATACTTATTTAGAGGAATGTAATTAATAACCAACCTTTTCTTACCTCAGACTTGTTCAGATCTTTTATTTACATAGAAAGCCTCACAACCCCATGGACTATGAGAATATCTGATCATTCCTTGTTCCTTAAGCTATTGGATTTCATTAAAACATTCTTCTCAGAGAGAGGATGACATACCAGAGTGATGTGCCTTGAAATGAGGTTCAATCTACATGCCATTCTTATCAGTTACAAGTTTTAATTCTTTCTGACAGACATGAACCTTTTTGTGCTGAAATGCTAAAGGATTTTCAGAACAATAATCCTTTATTATCTTTGTAAGCACAGGATCTATATAATTCTATAAAATATTAATCTTCTAATGCCACCACTGATTATTACCTTCTTTTCAATTTTTCTCTTTGAGGGGAATTTTACATTCATACTTGCCTTTTTTATAGAGAGAATATTTTTGTGCCAAAATAATTTCATGGGGTTGAATGGTAATAGGATAGAAATTGGATAGATTATCAAACCCTAGCATCATGTCGAACATAGGCATCTCATGTTGGACAACTTTGAAATTAAACATAGAATCTCCTAAGGCAATGAGAATTTTAGTAGACAGTTCAAAAATAACTGTTTTGGTATTAAACATGAGTCTATGGAAATCACTCTGCCACATATCCTTAGGGATAGAATGATATCTTGCTAAAGAGATATCAGCACTAGTATCTAAGAGAACATCAAGACTATAGGGTTTGAACCTTGGCCATTTAATACTAAGTTTACAAACAAGATTATTAGTGATGTGAACTAATACTTGGTGTATACTAATATCCATGTAGTTTGAAGATTCTCTAGGTAGTGTATCAGCAAGCTGAACTAATTCTTCTTTGAAGAGCTATTCTCTTTCTTCTTCTGAAGCTTCTTCTTTAAGAAGATTTTGTAATTCATCTTGGGCTCTGGCTAAGAATGATTGTAACAAAGCAATCCGCTTTGTTCTCCATTGTTTCCTTTCATAGGTGTCAGGCTGATATGCTACCTTGACATCGGGAACCTTACCAGAGGACTGAGATTCTAAAACTCATGGTGAAAATTATTTGGCTAGTAGTTCCTTCTATTTCTGTTGCTGAGCTAGATGCAAAGAATAGCATTTTTCATATTTGCAATATGTTGTTGCAAAAACATTTTCTCTGAAACCATATATGCAGGAGTATTAGCATATTTTTCTTTGAGATAGGATGGCTGATGAGACAAACTCAAACTGTTAGGAAACTATGTAGATAACATATGGATTTGAAATCCAATTTTTGAGTCAAAGTCAGAAGATTTAGACTCTGAACTATAATTTTCAACATTCATATTTACTTGCTTTTCTTCAAATTTTGAAGAGGAACTTTCCCATGGTATATCTGATTCATAGCAGGCTTCATCATCAGATATCAAAACATATTCATCTTCATTAACATTGTAACTCTGAAAAAAATTCACTTTTTTAGTATTCTTATCCTTTTTAGGACACTTATTTGCATAGTGGTTTCCATTAGAGAGAAAACACTTAACATAGGCTTTTCGGAAGCCATGTCTCTTTTTCTTGAAGATTTTCTTTTTCTTGAAATTTCTTCTTTTGAACTTTTTTTTATAGAACCAATTGTCATTATCTTTCTTATGGGAGCAGTGACAAGACTGAGACTATACTTTTTTCTTCTTCTTATTTCTGTATTTCCTATACTGGTTGATATCAGTACAACCAAAGTAGTCATCTAGTGAATTACAAAATTTGACCCCAAACTGTTTGTGAAACTACATAGTTTCCTTATGAGATTTTCTCTCAAGACACAGCTTTTCATTTATATCCCTTATATTTTTATTTATTCTACCAAAGGATATAGTAGCTAAATCATCTTCCATTGTAGAATTATACTTTCCAGCAAAGTACTGAGGAAAAGATTCTATATATCTAATCTTATATGCAGGATTAAACATTTCTTCTAATGCATATAATAGATTTTCCATATGACAAATGTATTTATCTAGTCTGGTCATATCACATAACTGGGCTCTTAATAACTTAGCTTTATTGGCTTCTTTTTCATTATCTATGACACTAACAAATTCTGAATACAAGGCTTGGCAAAGAGCAGTAATAGGTTCAACATGATTGAGAATACCTTGTTGGAATTGTTGGCCACAACCATCCCACCAATATTTGATATTACCAATGAATCCATTATATATTTGGTGAGTAACACTACTAGGATCTTTCTTTAAGCCAAATATTTGAACACTAGCCCATGACAACATAGCATGTATCATTTCTTTTCTCTTAGCAGGAGATTCACAGTTAAATTTATAGAAGAAAGGCTGGAAATTAAGAGTTTTGATTTGTGACACTAGTGGAGGCCTAGAAGATTCTCCTTCTTCAAAATAACTGTGTTTTTCTATATCTTCTATTTTAGCCATGCCTATCTGAAATATTTTATCTGCTATATTTCCTGAATTTGTTTTTTTTTTGCCTTTTCTTTTTGGACTTCTTCTTTCTATAGCTTAGCAACATTGGACTAGTTTAGGGAATCATAAGATGAAGTGGTGGTAGACAAGATTACTAACTGAGAAGAGTCTTCTGATACCTTATGTAGAATATCTGGAACTAAGGCAATGTTCTGGTGTTGGCTGGTAACTTCTCTAATCAAACTATCAATAGATGAAGTAGATTCTATAGAAGCTACTTTTATTGTGTTTTCCATAGAAGATATCTCTGATTTTAATTATTTTTGTTCTTAAACAATTCAAGAAGTATCTACTGTAACTTTATCAAGCTGGGATATAACTTGGGAGTGTTGCTACTTAAGAATGCTTATTTCTTGATCATGTTTTTGGATAATTTAATTCTTACTAGTAGTGGTAGTAACATCTAAAGCTTTTAAGCCTTTACTAATATCTCCTTTTTGATATAATTCTATGCTCTTCAGCATGTTGGAGACCTGATCTAAACTCATCTATATGCTAAATATTTTGGAGTTTAGGCACTTGATAGCAACATTATTCTAATTCAAGAGCTTGACTTCAGAAGGTTGTTTAAGACTTTTGTCAGCAATTCTCACATAAAAAATTTGAGCTCTAGTCTTCCCATCAGGAGAGTACTGGTTGAAGTCTGATGCTTTTGGGAATCCTTTTTCTATGTAAGATTCATCTCTTAAAGGGGTTATCCAGACATGACATTCACCTGATTGTGATGTACCTTCCATGTGTATTTTTCAAGCCTTTGAAAGTAACAATTTGTTTCTTTCAAATATCCTTTGGATTTCCATATCCCTTTTGGTCATATTGATAAGAGACTGATTGGGTTTAGACATGATATTCTGACAGTCTAAATAGTAGTATGAGTCTATTTGGGGATCATGGATCTTTTGGTTATGAAAACACGGAGTGGAAGATGTAGGAACAAAATCATTAAATCTTATCACATATTTCTCTGGAAGATATTTGAAAGAAGTAGTCATTGATAATGATCTTCGAGGTTGTTGGATGAAGTTTGTATCAACAATCCATTTTCTAGGGAATTTTAAATCAAACCAAGAGATTGCTTCAATAGGGAGAATCTGGCTATTTGGGGTTGCTCGACTCACCACACTTTTTCTAGGCGCAGGTGTATGCTTGACAGTAGGAGAGAAGGTGTTGGTTAACCTATACATAACATGGTATTGAATTACAAGCAGACAAGAGCTAGCAATCATGTGCAAACTAGAGGTTTGGAGGAATAGTTTAAAGATTTTATTAAAATTAGCTTCTTGGTGGATAGAAACTGGATAGTTTGGATAAACAGTTGTATATATCAGAGTAGCATGTAAACCAGTTTGAATAACAGATTGTAAGCAAGCAGAGAATGACATAAGTCTATTAGATAATAAGAAAACAAGGAAGCTAACATTAAGACCTTGTCTAAAAAGAGGATGCACGCCAATGGAAATATCACCTATATGTAGAAATTTATATTTTTGTTGAGCATGAAGTTGTGCAATAGCTTTATCATCAAAAAGTTACAAGTAATATTTGTTTTGATCAATAGTCTTGACTTGAAAAAAAAATTAGAGAACTTGATATTAGATTTAGCAATAAGGTGAAAGGGAGAGAGCTTATCATAAACATCAGTTGGATTAAGATGAGGAAAAGTCCAACCAAGACTGGGATTAGATTCTTCAATTTCTACTATTGATTCATTTACAGAGCTTTGAGATAAATCAACAAGAGTGCAGACATCAAATGTACCTGGATAATTTTTTATGGATTGATCCAGAGATTCCATTGTTCTTAGATTCGATACTTAATCGGATCCACAACATGCCTTCCCCAACTTTAAAAGGACCACACCACTTCCCTAGTTTTAGAAAGAACAATTAAACATCATACGAGACCAATCACAAGAGAATATCTAGATAAACAATATCTAACACGATTCTGATATAGCATGAAAACTAAATTATGTAAAATGAAATTAACAGAACTTTGGACTTGGCTCTGATGGATGTATGTATGTATGTATGTTGATACAAGTGGTTTTGTAAAGAAAAATAATGTAAATTGATATTTACACCTTTACAAAACCCATTATATTAACTTGACACTACTTCTCACCATCATGGTATTGTTCACTTTTACATATTTCACTACATTCATGATTTATAATAATGTATTATCATCTCTTTTAGAAAAAACTAACATCTTTACATAATCTGTATGTCAAAACTACAACCACCTTTATTTCAAACTGTATTATATAATATTAAACTATATATTTTTATACTATACATTATATTGGATAGTTTAATGTGTGTGTGTGTGTGTGTGTGTGTGTGTGTGTGTGTGTGTGTGTGTGTGTGTGTGTGTGTGTGTGTGTGTGTGTGTGTGTGTGTGTGTGTGTGTGTATTGATACAAGTGGTTTTGTAAAGAAAAATAATGTAAATTGATATTTACACCTTTACAAAACCCATTAGTATTAACTTGACACTACTTCTCACCATCATGGTATTGTTCACTTTTACATATTTCACTACATTCATGATTTATAATAATGTATTAACATCTCTTTTTCAAAAAACTAACATCTTTACATAATCTGTATGTCAAAACTACAACACACAAGATTGCTGCTTCACGACTGATTAATAAATTCATAAACATATTCTCACCATTTTATTGCAATACTTTAAACACTCACAGATAACTAAGACTCTTACAACTAATTAAGAACACTTATAGAATAATTATGACTTACTCAAACTCCTAGAACTCTAAGACATAATCCCAGATCGAATGCCTATACCTCGTATGATCTCTATTTATAGACAAAAGAGAGTAAGATCAACGGATATCACAAAGCAGTGCAATCGATGGCTTAGACAAAAGATGCTTACAAAAGTGGGTTATGGGCCCACTACACACCGATTAGACACAAATCTATTGACATGGATGATAGAATACCACCTTTAACATGTGGGAAGGTCCATAACTTTATTGTACAAAGGGATAACATGCCCTTTACTCATGATCATAGACAAACCTTGTGACTAGTCATCATCAACAAACTCATAATCACTAGATGGTGAGTAGGGTGAATTATGACTACCGTCATCATCAGTGTGATCCATGTACAAGGTAGAAGGAATCCTAAGAATGTGACCTGCTGGAGTGGGTGGAAAGAGAACCTGATGTGAAATTGTCATCCTTCACCATAGAGCAGTTACAGGGACAGCTAGTCACAGAGCAACATGTAGATTCCTTTGATGGTTTTAAACAACATATAGCTCACATTTAACTCTGAAAGGAATTCTTAGAGCAATGAAAATATTCTAAATTTGAGCTGGAGGTATTCAGACTTCAGGACTGTGAGAGGATACTGTAGGAAAAATATAATCAATAAATTCAAACAAATAATCTAAGATTTCTCCAGATTTCCAAAAGTTTTCATTTCTTGGATTGAAGGATGGCCAAAAGGTAGACCATTGGAAATAAAACTGAGTTCCTTGCCTATATGGCAGCATTTTGAGCAAATTATTCCTACCTGTCAATGCTAGATTATCACCTACTCTATATAGTATGATGGTGGAACATGTATTAGTTTCATCAACCTCAGCAAAATGAGTCGTCCATGCTAAATTAATAACATTAAGATGATCTGCAGCTTCATAAGATTGAGTTTTAAGAAAAATAATATCATTAAAAATTTGAGTACTTATAGAGGGACGAGATCTCCATAGGTGTTCATGAAATTCATCTCTGACTTATGTGGTGATAATCATGACTATTTTTTGTGGAACTTCATGATATTCTCTAGTCATGAAGTCGAAAAGACAATTCTTCTTTCCTGTAATGTGCTCGACTATGAAGTTGAAGTCAGCAAGATATGTTTCCCATCTGATTAGGTGACTCATAGATCCCTTTTTCAAATTATCTATAGAATTTAATATACTCATGAAACATGAAAGCTTGAATAGCTTTAATTACAGCAAGAATTTCCTTATGAGTTGAATGATAATTCTTCTGGGCATCTTGAAAGCAACCAAAAGCAAATCTGTAAACCTTTTTAGAACCATCTGATAATTTTTATTTTAAGACTACACCCCAATACAAATCAGAAGCATTTGTTTCAATTATTTTCAAACCATTACCTGGTAGTTGCAGAGGAGGAAGATCTGTGCATCTTTGTTTAATTCTTTGGACAACCATAGTCATTTCATTATTCCATGTAGGAGGATTTTTGGATAACCTCTTATTCAACAAGATCCTATCTTGTGTAATATTGAAGTAATATCTTGCTATATAATTTACACAGCCAATAAACCTTTGCAACATAGTTTTATTAGTTAGAATATCAGGGAAATTTTGAATGTTTTGAAGAACATGAGGTTGAATAGTAACTTCACCTTATTTGATCTTTATGCCAAGAAATTATATTTCACTTTGAAAAGTGGCCATCTTTTTGGTGGAGAGAACTAGACCATTGTCATAAACAACTTGATAAAACTATTCTAGGTGTTCAATGTGTTCCTTCGAAGTTCTGCTGAAAACAAGAATATCATCTATATATTTAATGATGAATTTTTCATATTGAGCAAAAATCTTATTCATCATATCCTGGAAAGGACTAGGAGCAGTTTTCAATCCAAATGGTAAAACATTCCACTCATACTGACCAAATGGAGTAACAAATGTAGTTTTATACCTATCAGATTCTGCTACTTGTATTTGACAGAAACCAGACTTGAGATCAAACTTACTATATATTTTACTTCTAGTAATCCTTTGAAAAATTTCATTCTTAGAGGGTATCGGATGCTGAATAGGAATCACGTACTTATTTAGAGGAATGTAATTAATAACCAACCTTTTCTTACCTTAGACTTATTCAGATCTTTTATTTACATAGAAAGCCTCACATCCCCATGGACTATGAGAATCTGTAATCAGTCCTTGTTCCTTAAGCTTTTAGATCTCATTAAAACATTCTTCTCTAAGAGAGGGCGACATACCAGAGTGATGTGCCTTGAAATGAGGTTCAATCTACATGCCATTCTTATCAGTTACAAGTTTTAATTCTATCTGACAGACATGAACCTTTTTATGCTGAAATGCTAAAGGATTTTCAGGAACAACAATCCTCTATTATATTTGTAAGCATATGATCTATAGAATTCTAGCAAAGATTAATCTTCTGATGTAACCAATGATTATTACCTTCTTTTCAATTTTTCTCTTTGAGGGGAATTTTACATTCATACTTGCCTTTTTTATAGATAGAATATTTTTGTGCCAAAATAATTTCATGGGGTTGAATGGTAATAGGATAGAAACTAGACAGATTATCAGACCCTAACATCATGTCAAACATAGGCATCTCATGTTGGACAACTTTAAAATTAAACACAGAATCTCCTAAGGCAATAGGAATTTTAATAGACAATTCATAAATAGCTATTTTGGTATTAAACGTGAGTCTATGGAAATCACTCTACCACATATCCTTAGGGATAGAATGGTATCTTGCTAAAGAGATATCAGGACTAGTATCTAAGAGAACATCAAGACTATAGGGTTTAAACCCTAGCCATTTAATACTAAGTTCACAAACATGATTATTAGTGATGTGAACTGATGCCTAGTGTATACTGCTATCCATGTTGTTTGAAGATTCTCCAGGTAGTGTATCAGCAAGCTGAACTAACTCTTCTTCAAAGATCTATTCTCTTTCTTCTTCTGAAGCTTCTTCTTTAAGAATATTTTGTAATTCATCTTGGGCTCTAGCCAAGAATGATTGTAACAAAGCAATCCACTTTGTTCTCCATTGTTCCTTTCATAGGTGTCAGGTTGATATGTTGCCTGGACATTGGGTGTCTTACTAGAGGACTGAGATAATGAAACTTGTGGTGAAAACTATTTGTCTAGCAGTTCCTTCTATTGTTGTTGCTAAGCTAGATGTAAAGAATAGCATTTTTTAGTATTTGTAATCTGTTGTTGCAAAAACATTTTCTCTGAAACCATATATGCAGGAGTATTAGCATATTTTTCTTTGAGATAGGATAGCTGTTGAGACAAACTATAATTGTCAAGAAACTGTGTAGATAACATATGGATTTGAAATCCAATTTCTGAGTCAAAGTCAGAATATTAAGAATCTAAACTATAATTTTCAACATTCATATTTACTTGCTTTTCTTTATATTTTGAAGAGGAACTTTCCCATGGTATATCTGATTCATAGCAGGCTTTATCATCAGATATCAAAACATATTCATCTTCATTAACATTGTAAATCTAAATAAAATGAGCTTTTTTAGTAGTCTTATCTTTTGTATGACACTTATTTGTATAGTGGTTTCTATTACAGAGAAAACACTTAATAGAGGCTTTTTGGAAGCCATTTCTCTTTTTCCTAAAGATTATTTTTCTTGAAATTTCTTCTTTTAAACTTTTTCTGATAGAACCAATTGTCATTATCTTTCTGATGGGAGCAGTGACAAGACTGAGACTATAATTTTTTCTTCTTATTTCTATATTTCCTATACTAGTTGATATCAGTACAACCAAATTAGTCATCTAGTGAATTATAGAATTTGACCCCAAGCTGTTTTTGAAACTGCATAGTTTCCTTATGAGCTTTTCTCTCAAGACATAGCTTTTCATTTACAACCCTTATATTCTGATTTATTCTACCAAAGAACATAGTAGCTAAATCATCTCCCATTATGGACTCATATTTTCTAGTAAACTATTGAGGCAAAGATTCTATATATCTAATTTTATATGCAGGATTAAACATTTCTCTTGATGCATATAATAGATTTTTCGTATGACAAATGTATTCATCTAGTCTAGTCATATCACATAATTGGGCTCTTAAGAAATTAGCTTTGTTGGCTTTTTTTTCATTATCTATGACACCAACAAATTCTGAATACAAGGCTTGGAAAAGAGCAGTAACAGGTTTAGCATGATTGAGAATACCTTGTTGGAATTGTTGGCCACAACCATCCCAGCAATCTTTGATATTACCAATGAATCCATTATATATTTGGTGAGTAACACTACTAGGATCTTTCTTTAAGCCAAATATTTGAACACTAGCCCATGACAACATAGCATGTATCATTTCTTTTCTCTTAGCAGGAGATTCACAGTTAAATTTCCAGAAGAAAGGCTGGAGATTAAGAGTTCTGATTTGTGACTCTAGGGGAGGCTTGGAAAATTCACCTTCAAAATAACTATGTTTTTCTATATCTTCTATTTTAGCCATGCCTATTTGAAATACTTTATCTGCTATATTTCTTGAATCTATTTTCTTTTTTGCCTTTTCTATTTGGACTTCTTCTTTCTGTAGCTTAGCAACATTGGACCAGTTTAGGGAATCATAAGATGAAGTGGTGGCAGACAAGATTTGTAACTGAGAAGAGTCTTCTGATACCTTATGTAGAATATCTTGAACTAAGGCAATGTTTTGGTGTTGGCTAGTAACTTCTCTAATCAAACTATCAATAGATGAATTAGATTCTATAGAAGTTACTTTTACTATGTTTTCCACAGAAGATATCTCTAATTTTAATTCTTTTTGTTCTTGAACAATTTGAGAAGTATCTGTTGTAACTTTATCAAGCTGAGATATAACTTGGGAGTGTTGCTGCTTAAGAATGCTTATTTCTTGATTAGTTTTTGGATAACTTGATTCTTACTGGTAGTGGTATTAACATCTAAAGCTTTTAAGGCTTTACTAATATCTCCTTTTTGATATAATTTTATGCTCTTCAGCATGTTGGAGACCTGATCTAAACTCATCTGGATGCTAAATATTTTGGAGTTTAGGCACTTGGTAGCAACATTATTCCAATTCAAGAGCTTGACTTTAGAAGGTTTTTCAAGGCTTTTGTCAATAGTTCTCACATAAAACATTTGATCTCTAGTCTTCCCATCAGGGGAGTACTGGTTGAAGTCTGATGCTTTTGGGAATCCTTTTTTTGTGTAGAATTCATCTCCTAGAGGGGTTTTCCAGACATGACCTTCATCTGACTATGATGTACCTTCCATGTGTATTTTTCAAGCCTTTGAAAATAACAATTTGTTTCTTTCAAATAGCCTTTGGATTTCCATATCCCTTTTGGTCATATTGATAAGAGATTGGCTAGGTTTAGACATGATATTCTTACAGTCTAAATAGTAGTGTGAGTATATTTGGGGATCATGGATCTTTCGGTTATGCAGACATGGAGTGGAAGATGTAGGAACAGAATCATTAAATCTTATCACAGATTTCTCTAGAAGATCTTTGACAAAAGTAGCCATTGATAATGATCTTTGAGTTTGTTGGATGAAGTCTATATCAACAATCCATTTTCTAGGGAATTTTAAATCATACCAAGAGATTGCTTCAGTAGGGAGAATTTGGCTATTTGGGGTTGCTCGACTCACCACACTTTTGCCAGGTACAGGTGTATGTTTGATAGTAGGGTGTAGGGTATTGGTTAACCTACACATGACATTGTATTGAATCGTAAGTGGACAGGAGCCAGCAATCATGTGCAAACCAGATTTTTTGAGGACCAGTTTAAAGATTTTATTAAAATTAGCTTCTTGGTGGATAATAACTAGATAGTTTGGATAAATAGTTGTATATATCAGACTAGCATGTAAACCAATTTGAATAGTAGACTGTAAGCAAGTAGAGAATGACATATGTGTATTATCTAATAAGCAAGCAAGGATGCTAACATTAGGACCTTGTCTAAAAAGAGGATGCACACCAATGGAAATAGCACCTATATGCAAAAAATTATATTTTTGTTGAGCACAAAGTTGTGTAATAGCTTTATCATCAAAAAGTTATAAGTAATATTTGTTTTGATCAGTAGTCTTGACTTACAAAACATTTTTAGAGACCTTGATATTAGATTTAGCAATAAGGTAAAAGGGAGAGAGCTTATCATAAACATTAGTCGGATTAAGATGAGGCAAAGTCTAACCAGGACTGGGATTAGATTCTTCAATTTCTACTATTGATTCATTTATAGAGCTTTGAGATAAATCAGCCAGAGTTCAGACATCACATGTACCTAGATAATTTTGAAGGATTGATCCAGAGCTTCCATTGTGTGTAGTACATTTTTTGATTGATTATATTTTACTAAATCATTTTGCCTATTTCTTTTTAACCATGCATGTGTTCTACAATATGATAGAAAAGAAATCAAAACTCATGAATTTCTTATAGCATATATAATAATAGCTAAATATATTTCTAGAAATAAATATATCCAAGTATCCACAACCAAAAACCATAATGAAAACACATATAATAAACATTCAACTACCAAAGTCACACACACACACACACACACACACACACACACACACACACACACACACACACACACACACACACACACACACACACACACACACACACACACACACACACACACACACACACACACACACACACACACACACACAAACACACACACACACACACACACATACCAATTTACATAGGATCACTGGTTCATGACTGATTAATAAATTCATAAGCATATTCTCACCATTTTATTGCAATACTTTAAACACTTACAGATAACTGAGACTCTTACAGATAATTGAGAACACTTATAGAATACTTATGACTTACTCAAACTCCTAAAATTCTAAGACTCAAGCCAAGATTGAATGCCTATACCTCGTATGATCTCCTCTATTTATAGACAAAAGAGAGTAAGATCAACGAATATCAGAAAGTGGTGCAATCGACGGCTTAGATAAAAGATGCTTACAAAAGTGGGTTATGGGCCCACTACGCACTGACTAAACACAAATCTATCACCATGACCAATAGGATACCACCTTTAACATGTGGGAAGGTTCGCAACTTTATTGTATAAAGGGATAACGTGCCCTTTACTCATAATCACAGATAATCCCCATGACTAGTCATCATCAGCAAACTCATAATCACCAGATGGTGAGTAGGGTGAATTATGACTACCATCATCATCAGTGTGATCCATGTACAAGGCAGAAGGAATCCTAAGAATGTGACCTGGTGGAGTAGGTGGAAAGAGAGCCTGATGTGAAATTGTCATCCTTTGCCATAGTGTAGCTACAGGTAAAGCTGGTCACAGAGCAACATGTAGATTCCTTTGATGGTTTTGAACAACATATAGTTCAAATTTAACTCTGAAAGGAATTCTAATAGCAATGAAAATATTCTAAATTTGAGCTATAGTTATTTAGACTTTAAGACTCTGAGAGGCTACTATAGGAAAAATATAATCAAGAAACTCAAACAAATAATCTAGGTTTTCTCTAGATTCCCAAAAGTTTTCATTTCTTGGATTGAAGGATGGCCAAAAGGTAGACCACTGGAAACCAAACTAAGTTCCTTGCCTGTATGGCAGCGTTTTGAGCAAATTATTCCTACCTGTCAATGCTAGATTATCACCTGCTCTATACAGTATGATGGTGGATCATGTATTAGTTTCATCAACCTTAGCAAAATGAGTCATTCATGCTAAATTAATAACATTAAGATGATCTGCAACTTCAAAAGACCGAGTTTTAAGAAAATTAATCTCATTAAAAAGCTGAGTACTGATAGAGGGATGAGATCTCCATAGGTGTTCATGAAATTCATCTCTGACTTCTGTAGTGATAATCATGACTATTTTTTGTGGAACTTCATGATATTCTCTAGTCATGAAGTTAGCAAGACAATTCTTCTTTCCTGCAACGTGCTCGACTGTGAAGTCAAAGTCAACAAGATATGTTTCCCGTCTGATTAGGCAACTCATAGATCCATTTTTCAAATTATCTACAGAATTTAATATACTCATGAAATTATTAAGATCGGATCTGACAAAAAACTTGTCATTCCTAACAAAGAACATGAAAGCTTGAATAGCTTTAATTACAACAAGAATTTCCTTATGAGTTGAATGATAATTCTTTTGGGCATCTTTAAGGCAACCAAAAGTAAATCTTCAAACATTTTCAGAACCATTTGACAATTTTTCTTATAAGACTGCACCCCAATACAAATCAGAAGCATCTATTTCAATTATTTTCAGACCATTACCTGGTAGTTGCAAAGGAGGAAGATCTGTGCATCTTTGTTTAATTCTTTGGACAGCCATAGGCATTTCATTATTCCATGTAGGAGGATTTTTAGACAACCTTTTATTCAACAAGATCCTATCTTGTGCAATATTAAAATAATATCCTGCTATATGATTTACACAACCAAGAAACCTTTGCAGCATAGTTTTAACAGTTAGAATATCAGGGAAATTTTGAACGTTCTGAAGAACATGAGGTTGAATAGTAACTTCACCTGATTTGATCTTTACGCCAATAAATTCTATTTCACTTTGAAAAGTGACCACATTTTTGGTGGAGATAACTACACCATTGCCATAAACAACTTGATAAAACTCTTCTAGGTGTTCAATGTGTTCCTTCAAAGTTCTAATGAAAAAAAGAATATCATCTATATATACAATGATGAATTATCCATATTGAGCAAAAATCTTATTCATCATATCCTAGAAAATACTAGGAGCAGTTTTCAATCCAAATGGTAAAACATTCCACTCATACTGACCAAATGGAGTAACAAATGTAGTTTTATACCTATCAGATTCTGCTACTTGTATTTGCCAAAAACTAGAATTGAGATCAAACTTAATGTATCCTTTGCAAAATTTCATCGTTAGAGGGTGTCAGATGCTAAACAGGAATCACATACTTATTTAGAGGAATGTAATTAATAACCAACCTTTTCTTATCTCAGACTTGTTTAGATCTTTTATTTACATAGAAAGCCTCACATCCCCATGGACTTTGAGAATCTCTTATCATTCCTTGTTCCTTAAGCTATTGGATTTCATTAAAGCATTATTATCTGAGAGAGGGTGACATACCAAAGTGATTTTCCTTGAAATGAGGTTCAATTTGCATGCTATTCTTATTAGTTACAAGCTTTAACTATATCTGCCAGACATGAACCTTTCTGTGCTGAAATGCTAAAGGATTTTCAGAACAAAAATTCTTTATTATCTTTCTTGTAAACATAGGATCTATAGAATTTTGTAAAATATTAATCTTTTGGTGTAGCCACTAATTATTACCTTCTTTTCTATTTTCCTCTTTGAGGGGAATTTTACATTTGTACTTGCCTTTTTGATAGAGAGAATATTTTTGTGCCAAAATAATTTTATGGGGCTGAATGGTAATAGGATAGAAACTGGACAGATTATCAAACCCTAGCATCATGTCAAACATAGGCATCTCATGTTGGACAACTTTGAAATTAAACACAAAATCTCCTAAGGCAATAGGAATTTTAACAGACAGTTTAGAAATAACTGTTTTGGTATTAAACATGAGTCTATGGAAATCACTCTACCACATATCCTTAGGGATAGAATGATATCTTGCTAAAGAGATATCAGCACTAGTATCTAAGATAACATCAAGGATATAGGGTTTAAACCCTAGCCATTTAATACTAAGTTCACAAATAGGATTATTAGTGATGTGAACTGATACCTAGGGTATACTACTATCCATGTATTTTGAAGATTCTCTAGGTAGTGTATTAGCAAGCTGAACTAACTCTTCTTCGAAGAGCTATTCTCTTTCTTCTTCTGAAGCTTCTTCTTTAAGAAGATTTTGTAATTCATCTTGGGCTCTGGCTAAGAATGATTGTAACAAAGCAATCCACTTTGTTCTCCATTGTTTCCTTTCATAGGTGTCAGGTTGATATGTTACTTGGACATCGGGTGTCTTACAACAGGACAGAGATTCTAAAACTCATGGTGAAAACTATTTGTCTAGCAGTTCCTTCTGTTGCTGTTACTGAGCTAGATGAAAAGAATATCATTTTTTAGTATTTGCAATCTATTGTTACAAAAACATTTTCTCTAAAACCATATATGCAGGAGTATTAGCATATTTTTCTTTGAGATAGGATAACTGCTTAGACAAACTCAAACCATTAGGAAATTGTGTAGATAACATATGGATTTAAAATCCAATTTTTGCATCAAAGTTAGAAGATTCAAACTTTGAACTGTAATTTTCAACATTCATATTTACTTGCTTTTCTTTAAATTCTGAAGAGGAACTTTCCCATGGTATATCTGATTCATAGTAGGCTTCATCATCATATATCAAAACATATTCATCTTCATTAACATTGTAACTCTAAAGAAAATTCACTTTTTTAGTATTCTTATCCTTTGTAGGACACTTATTTGCATAGAGGTTTCCATTACAGAGAAAACACTTAACATAGGCTTTTTGGAAGCCATGTCTCTTTTTCTTGAAGATTTTCTTTTTCTTGAAATTTTTTCTTTTGAAAATTTTTTGATAGAACCAATTATCATTATCTTTCTTATGGGAGCAGTGACAAGACTGAGACTGTAATTTTTTCTTCTTCTTATTTTTGTATTTCCTATACTAGTTGATATCAGTACAACCAAAGTAGTCATCTAGTGAATTACAAAATTTGACCCCAAGCTATTTGTGAAACTACATAGTTTCCTTATGAACTTTCCTCTCAAGACATAGCTTTTCATTTACAGCCCTTATATTTTGATTTATTCTATCAAAGGACATACTAGCTAAATCATCTCTGGACATAGTAGCTAAATCATCTCCCATTCCAGACTTATACTTTCTAGCAAAGTACTGAGGAAAATATTCTATATATCTAATCTTATATGCAGGATTAAACATTTCTCTTGATGTATATAATAGATTTTCCATATGACACATGTATTCATCTAGTCTGGTCATATCACATAACTGGACTCTTAAGAAGTTAACTTTGTTGGCTTCTTTTTCATTATCTATGACACCAACAAATTCTAAATACAAGGCTTGGCAAAGAGCAGTAACAAGTTCAACATGATTGAGAATACCTTGTTGGAATTGTTGGCCACAACCATCCCACCAATCTTTGATATTACCAATGAATCCATTAGATATTTTGTGAGTAAAACTAATAGGATCTTTCTTTAAGCCAAATATTTGAACACTAACCCATGACAAGATAGCATGTATCATTTCTTTTCTCTTATTAGGAGACTCACAGTTAAATTTCCAAAAGAAAGGTTGGAGATTAAGAGTTCTGATTTGTGACTATAGGGGAGGCCTATAAGATTCTTCTTCTTCAAAATAACTGTGTTTTTTTATATCTTCTATTTTAGCCATGCCTATCTGAAATACTTTATTTTCTATATTTCTTAAATCTAATTTCTTTTTTGCCTTTTCTTTTTGGACTTCTTCCTTCTATAGCTTAGCAACATTGAACCAGTTTAGGGAATCATAAGTTGAAGTGGTGGAAGACAAGATTCGTAACTGAGAAGAGTCTTCTGATACCTTATGTAGAATATCTAGAACTAAGGGAATGTTCTGGTGTTGGCTGGTAACTTCTCTAATCAAACTATCAATAGATGAAGTAGATTCTGTAGAAGCTATTTTTACTATGTTTTCCATAGAAGATATCTCTTATTTTAATTATTTTTGTTCTTGAATAATTTGAGAAGTATCCGCTATAACTTTATCAAGCTAAGATATATCTTGGGAGTGTTGCTACTTAAGAATGCTTGTTTCTTGATCAAGTTTATGGATAAATTGATTCTTACTAGTAGTGGTATTAACATCTAAAGCTTTTAAGGATTTACTAATATCTCCTTTTTGATATAATTCTATGCTCTTCAGCATGTTGGAGACCTAATCTAAACTCATCTGGATGCTAGAGATTTTGAAGTTTAGGCACTTGGTATCAACATTATTCCAATTCAAGAGCTTGACTTCAGAAGGTTGTTTAAGACATTTGTCAGCAGTTCTCACATAAAACATTTGAGCTCTATTCTTCCCATCAGGGGAGTACTAGTTGAAGTCTGATGCTTTTGGGAATCCATTTTTTGTGTAGGATTCATCTCCTAGAGGGGTTTTCCAGACATGACCTTCATCTAACTGTGATGTACCTTCCATGTGTATTTTTCTAGCCTTTGAAAGTAACAACTTGTTTCTTTCAAATAGACTTTGTATTTCTATATCCCTTTTGGTCATATTGATAAGAGACTGACTGGGTTTAGATAGGATATTCTTATAGTCTAAATAGTAGTATGAGTTTATTTGGGGATCATGGATCTTTTGGTTAAGCAGACATGGAGTGGAAGATGTTGGAATAGAATCATTAAATCTTATCATAGATTTCTCTAGAAGATCTTTGATAGAAGTAGGCATTGATAATTATCTTCGAGGTTGTTGGATGAAGTCTGTATCAATAATCCATTTTCTAGGAAATTTTAAATTAGACCAAGAGATTGCTTTAGTAGGGAGAATCTGGCTGTTTGGGGTTGCTCGACTCACCACGCTTTTGCCAGGCGCAAGTGTATGCTTGACAACAGGGTATAGGGTATTGGTTAACCTATAGATGACCTTGTATTTAATCACAAGTGGATAAGAGCCAATAATCATGTGAAAACTAGAGGTTTGGAGGAATAGTTTAAAGATTTTACTAAAATTAGCTTCTTGGTGGATAACAACTAAATAGTTTGGATAAACAGTTGTATATATTAGACCAGCATGTAAACTAGTTTGAATATCAGATTATAAGCAAGTAGAGAATGACTTATGTCTATTATCTAATAAAAAAGCAAGTGGGATAACATTAATACCTTGTCTAAAAAGAGGATGCACGCCAATGGAAATAGCACCTATATGTAAAAATTTATATTTCTGTTGAGCATGAAGTTGTGCAATAGCTTTATCATCAAAAAGTTACAAGTAATATTTGTTTTGATCAGTAGTCTTGACTTGAAAAACATTTTTAGAGACCTTGATATTAGATTTAGCAATAAGGTGAAAGGGAGAGAGCTTATCATAAACATCATTTAGATTAAGATGAGGCAAAGTCAAACCAAGACTGGGATTAGATTCTTCAATTTCTACTGTTGATTCATTTACAGAGCTTTGAGATAAATTAGCCAGAGTGTAGACATCAGATGTACCTAGATAATTTTTGATGGATTGATCCAGAGCTTCCATTGTTATTCTTAGATTTAGTACTTAATCAGATCCAAAACATGCCTTCCCTAGCTTTAAAATGACCACGCCACTTCCCTAGTTTTAGAAAGAACAACTGAATGTGATACGAGACCAATCACAAGAGAATATCCAGATAAACAATATCAAACACAATTCTGGTATAGCATGAAAACTAAATTCTGTAAAATGAAATTAATAGAACTTTGGACTTGGCTCTGATACCAATTCACATAGGATCTGCTGTAACTTTATCAAGCTGAGATATAACTTGGGAGTGTTGCTGCTTAAGAATGCTTGTTTCTTGATCAAGTTTTTGGATAACTTGATTCTTACTAGTAGTGGTATTAGCATCAAAAGCTTTTAAGGCTTTGCTAATATCTCATTTTAATATAATTCTATGCTCTTCAACATGTTGGAGACCTGATCTAAAATCATCTGGATGCTAGAGATTTTGGAGTTTAGGAACTTGTTATCAACATTATTCCAATTCAAGAGCTTGACTTCAAAAGGTTGTTCAAGACTTTTGTCAACAGTTCTCACTTAAAACATTTGAGCTCTAGTCTTCCCATCAGGGGAGTACTGGTTGAAGTCTGATGCTTTTGGGAATCCTTTTTTTGTGTAGGATTCATCTCCTAGAGGGGTTTTCTAGACATGACCTTCATCTAACTGTGATGTACCTTCCATGTGTATTTTTCTAGCCTTTGAAAGCAACAAATTGTTTCTTTCAAATAGCCTTTGGAAGATGTAGGAACAGAATCATGAAATCTTATCACATATTTCTCTAGAAGATCTTTGACAGAAGTAGCCGTTGATAATGATCTTCAAGGTTGTTGGATGATAAAAAGTTAAAAAAAAACTTTTTACCATCTTGTTTTCCACCCTTTGGCTCTTTATACTTAGTCATTTTCTTGTTATTACACATTTCCCAACATGAAATAGTGTGTAGTACTTTTTTGATTGATTATATTTTACCAAATCATTTTGCCTATTTCTTTTTAACCATGCATGTGTTCTACATAATGCTAGAAAAGAAATCAAAACTCATATATTTCCTATAACATATATAATAATAGCCAAATATATTTCTAGAAATAAATATATCCAAGTATCCACAACCAAAAATCATAATGAAAACACATATAATCAACATTCAACTACCAAAATGAGACACACACACACACACACACACACACACACACACACACACACACACACACACACACACAAAAATATATATGTGTGTGTGTGTTTTAATACAAAAATAAAACCATATACAAAGCTCTATTTCTATGGCTAGGCCCCATCATGCCCATCTCATGGCCTAGCCACACTACCCATAGATGCCTTGGTCTAACTCTTCTAAATAGAATGTTATAAAGAGGTTGTCTAAGATCTTATCCTTGATACTTGCCACTATAGATGATCCACTTGAGCCTATACCTATGCCAACTAGGTCAGGGTTGCTAGATGTGTCGCTATATCTTGGGCCTATACCTATCTCATCTATGTCATGGTAGTTAAATGTGTAACTCTTTCCTGATACAATTCTTGCCATGCCTATGCCTCTCCTAAACCCACCCCTACAAATGGATTCATCCCCTCTTTATATGCCTATAACTACCTCATGGCCTTTCCTACTAGTCTGAACTAGCTTGCTTGAGTTGGGGCAGATGGTACCATGGGATCATCCAATGTGGTAGGGTCATATGGTATCAACACCTCATCTATTATATCATGGAGTGTTACCCTCACTAGGGACCCCCATATAGTCTCCTCCTCTTTTAAAGCACTATAAAATGTCAACCAAATAGATATTAGATCACTGATATATCTAAAAATCTATATATCTATACTCTATCTCACATAAACTTAAACAAAATTTAACCATCTTTTATTAATTTATTGTGTGTCAGCCACCACTAGCTTTCCATATGCATGACTACCAAGCATAGTCTCCTCATCAATTCATCCTCTAATAACCTCCTCTATAGGTCATGACCCAAACATGAATCTTGGAGTCACCATGTGTACCCATCTCAGACTATGCTTGAGTGGTCTCTCAATCCCCCAGCTCAGTCTTAGCCCACCTGGTGGGTCATATAGGATGACTACTATCTATAATCTCTCTTCTTACTAATTCCATTGATGTTATGTTTGTCATGGTCATTGATCCTCCTATTATGGAGCTATAAGTGGTACCTCTAGTACTCCTACCTCTACATCTATCTCCTCCCACTCTATTATCCTTCATGCTTGACCTATCTATGGTCTCTCACACTATGGTTTGAGTGCTAGCCTAGTCACTGGTGGCTCTGAGCCTCCTCTCCCCTATGGATCTCTCATTGTTGGGCCCAAAATGTGGGCATGTATCACTATTGGTGTTGTTGGGTGAGGCTATCCCATCTATCTTTGTTTACCTGCCACTAGATGTGACTCTATCCACTAGGTATAGTGCCCTATCACCTTTATATATGCTAAAATTGATACCATTGTCTCCCAGTTAGGCCATATCATAGAGATGTGCCCATATGGATAACATGTAATATCTATTTCTCTCATCATCTATAGTTCTATCACATGGGGCACAACCCACATAACCTAGTCCTATCTCCACATTTAAACCTGAGGTAACCTATCATCCACTGTATGGGGAAACCTAGCTAGATGATACATAGGGAACCTCTCATTTATCCATACCATTAATAATATAATTAGTCCCATATACTTATTCCCTTTGGACAACACTTCATACATGTCATGCATGAGCTGTACTTAGATGATAGATCCTATGTCATATAACACCCTCTATTTCAATATCATATGGCACAAAGCTATCAAAAATAGTGGTAGCTTGCCATCTGATTAATGACACAACACCTATGCTATCACAAGTCCTATCATAGCCTTTTAGATCCATAATCTTTAAGGTATATATGTATACACCATAAATTGGTTAAGAAACCACACATATCATGTTTTTTCATAGTCCTCTTCACATGAGACTTCGATTGGAGATTATAAGCCTTGTTCGCACTAGCCATGTCTTTATTTTGCCTGTCTTAGTCTTATTTCTCATTTTTCTCACCTTTTTCTCATTACTAGTCTTCTAGAACCTTTTAACTAGTGATTCTACCTCAGCCAAATAGTATTCCCCATGCTAATTCTATTCCCCTAAGTCTTGAGCCTCTACAACAAGAGCACCAGAATTGGAATATAGAACCAAACATGAAAGTGTCCCATTTTTAACACTCTTTTCCATTTGCATTTTGAGTCTCAAAGATCATTTTTCTTTGGTTTACAGGTCCCAAACCCTTATTATCCCCTCCCTTAAGTTTTATTTACCTTTTTGATGTTGGATAATACAAATAAAGCTTTTAAATTCAAAATAAAGAGTCTCCTATATAAAGGACTTCACAAGAAATTTTATATCTAGCACTTACTACTTTAGCACACTAAGTAATTAAAAATCAATCAACATTATAGCTTAGAATTCTACATCACACACAGATTTTCATGCTTGATCAAGGAAGGGCTTAGGCAAAAGTTTATTCTTGCATCTATCATGCACATTGATTATGCACATTCCCTAAGGGAGAACTACATTTGATCTAAGACCCTATCTTAAAGTTTAATTTAGGTAGCGATCATGATAGTAGGGGTTATAGATCATGTGATCATACTTCCCTTAACCTAATTTTTCCCCTTTTACTTTTGATGTGTTTGTTGTTTCATGTGTGTAGGTAGACCTAGGGTTTGAGAATAAAATAGGTTATACAGTGGCACATATAAGCAATCATAGAGAAATAAGTACACCTATAGGACCCTAAAATTAGACTGCAATAGAATCCAAAATCAAAAATTTATTTGGACAATAGGGCCAAAATCAGATAACAGTGACAGATGTTCTTGTCCAGAAAATAGTTTTGGTTCTCCTATTTGGATAATAGTTATCGGTGCTCCTATCCAAACTCAGCACTCATGTCAAGAGTAAATTTAAGCTATATATCTATAAATCAATCTTTATTCATGATTATTCTTGACTATTCTTGACTGTTCTAGAACCTACAAATGACTATTTTGCCCAGATAAGTCATTTCTTTTCCCCATGTAATTAATTTGGTCAAATTGATATAAATATGTATTTTACTATACTTGAATGTATTTTACCCCTTAATCCATCCCATTTATTTTTTAGGAACTAAAATCTAGTTTCCCAAAAATAATAAAACATTTTATGAATTGTACTTACTTTAAACAAATCTCAAACCCTAGGTACCCCTAGGGTTTTCCTTCACATTTTTGTGTAAAAAATCAATTTCAAAATTCTGATTTTTGTCTAAATTTTTTTTAAATTTATTTTATTCAAATTTATTTTAGAATTAAAATTATTAAAACAATTTCAAAATTCTAAAAATCTAACCTAAAACCCTAGATTTCCAAACTAGGTCCTCAAACCCCAAGCCTTCCTTACAATTTTGGATAATTTTTTTGGATTTTTTGCAAATTGTTTGGAGTGTCAAAAATATTTTCAAAATCCCTATGATGTAGTAATTTTTGAATTTATTATTTAATATTAATTTTACCTACTCTCTTTGGTAAAAGCAATAAAATGGCCACTAAATCACTTCTTCCTTCTCATCCCATAGATAAATTTCTAAATTTTTCTCATAATTATGCCAATGAATGGACAAATTCACAAAATTGCACATTAGCTAAAAATGAGGAAAATGATTTAATTTACAATGAATACAATTAATATTATTGTAATGAGGAATATGATAATGCATATGAAAGTGATATTGAAGAAAAAGTAGATGCATCTTCTTCTCTCAAACCTATCTTTTTTCTTCCCTCTTCCAAAGAAAATAATTTTGATAAATGGGAAAGTTACTTTTCATCTCATTGTCCTATGCACAATAAATCAAATGTAAAAATTAGTCATGAAATTACAAGTGAACCTCTCATTGGTAATAACTTGATTGCATTTGAACCTAGTTTTTCCCTCTCTTTTTCTACTTCTATGTTCAAATTACAACAATATAAATGAAATAGAATCAAATTTCCAATGCATAGTTCAAATGATCAACCTAAAATTATTAGCTCTATTTTTTCATCTCAAAAAATGACAAAATAGTTTCTAAATGATAACTCTCTTAATTTTACTTCTCATATTTTAAATGAAAATAGTGCATGCACTTCATTCAAGGATAACATAGATGCACATAGTATTTCGATTTCACATGACAATTTATTACATATTATAAAAGAAATAACATCTTCTCTTACCCCTCTCCCTATTGATAATGGAAGTGATAATGAGTATGATAGTGAACATGCAAATGAATATTATAATGAGAATGAATATGAAAGTGATACTTCTACTTCTCCCCTTTCAAATGAATAAAATTTTGATTGTGATAATCCATGGAATAATGATGACTATTATGCATATAGTGAAGAAGAAAATTCATCTCATGCTTCTAACTCTTCTCTCACTCCTTCTCTCAAATATAATGCATTACAAAATGTTGCTTCTATTTCTATAAATGATTCTATTTTAGATGATGTGCATGTCAATGATAACATCACATCTTCTATTCAATTATAATGTGATTCACAAAATACTAAAGATACAAATGAATCTCCCAAGCCACCCTATACTATAGTAGCACCTATTTATCACTCTTAACCCAAAGATAATGGTATCCCATATCCATCTTCTAAGGTCCAAGTTACCATTCCTTCAAAGGTTCAAATGAGAACACCCCCCGCTTTATGATACAATTACTAAATGTAACATTTTCATGGCTAAAATAAATGATTAAATTAAATATTTAAATGAACCACTTCAAGATACTAATATAACATCCCAAGATAAAATTTATTTAAATAATTCAGTTGGTGAATTACAACACCAAGTACATCTCCTTACTTTGGACAATATGGCTTATAAGTCTTGGATAGATGCTAATGACTTACATGGTAACCCTCTTATAAAGATATTTGTCAAAGCTTAATTACCTAAGCACTTCCAAATACCATCATTGCCTCAATTTGATGGAACTAGAATTCCATTCATATATCTTAAATCCTTTTGGAAGGCTTTGTCATCTCATGCGAGTCCTTTGATTCTATTTAAGTTATTCCAATAGACATTAGTGGGTAAAGCACAAAATAGGTTATTTCATCTACTCCATGTTAATTCCTTACATATATGTAATAACTTAGAGGAGGAATTTCTCAGATATTACATATCAAACACGATCCCTCATGTTACATATGAGAAACTTGTTGCATTGCATCGGAATCCTTCAGAGCAAGTTAGTGATTATACCTTATGATTTAAGACTTGCAGGTTACACTTGATCTAAAAACTAATATATATAGAGGTTTAGCATATATTTATTAAGGGGATTCACCAACCTCTCTTATATCATATATTATATCAGATAGAGTCTTCTTTTAGGCACTTATGCTATGCAATTTTAGCCTTCTAGAATAAATTAGGATTGACTGAGTGAGATTTAGTTGATTGACTTATTATGGATTTCACATCATTACATCAATATAAAAATCATATCACACAAAATCTACCATTTCCAAAACAAGATAGGATACCATAGCCAAAAAGGCAACTAGTTAAGAATAAAGAGCTAGTTTCTAGAGCACCACCTACATGATGCACTATAGAGAACAATAGTAAGGCATAAATACATTTTTATTTAGATAAGGATAGCCCATATGTCATATTATCATCATTAATAAATATGAAGTTAATCACATTACCTTATACTCATTAGATAAATCCACATCTCTTACATAGATAACCACATCACCCATTTTGTAACTATCATCATATCTATAGACATAGAGATAATGATTATTATGGACTTAGGAATTGTAATAATATATGTGTTGATAATGATAGCATAACATTCACATTGGGGGAATTTATATCTCCTCCATCATGGATCCATAGACCTCATTCCTCCATGATTGAGTCATCCTAAGACATCCCTTCACATAAATCATCAATTACTCATCGTGAGAATAATGTAGATTCTAGGATAAAGCATCATAGGAGATCTCCTATTCCACCTACTCAGAGGGTTTGGAGATGCATACAATGAGAGAAGCCTACATATATCAATTTAGTTTGAGGAGTACATAGTTCAGTGCCATATACATATCCAACATAGTCATAGGCACCATAGTAGAGATTTTAGGGTCCTATCTCACATAACAACCCACTATGGTTAAGATTAGATAAACCCACATTACAGAGTATCGCTCTATCTAGATATTCATTACACCCAAGTTTTTAGGGACCTATTTCATATATCAACTTGATATGATTGAGATTAGATGATCCCCCATCATAGGTTATAGTTCCATCTTGATCTATTGCTCAGTAATACACATCATAGCATAGGCCATGGGGTATTATTTCATGTATCAATCCACTATGATTACTGATAGATGATCCTCTTTCACAACACATATTTTTAGTTGCACATCCATTAAGGTTGCATCTTATAAAGTCGCCACATAAAGCTATAGTTAGTGCACCATAGATAACATCAAATACATGGCATGTTCTTAAATAACGTGAACAGTATGTCCACTTGTTCAGTTGGCCATCAGGATTCAGATAGTGATACAATATCCATGGGATTGATATACACTAAGTCATATCTTACATCCCCTTCTATTAACAACTAACATTCCTATTTACAAATAACCATCCCTAGCCAAACCAAATTATCTAAATCCTGATCCTACCTCTTGGTTGAATATTTTGTCAGTTAGCTAACTAATGAGCAAAATATGTCTTATCAACCATAGCAAGGGAGATTGGTCATCCAAAGTTGCAAGTTTACCACATCCAAAAGGTACAAATCTCTCCTCTCATCAAGGGGAGGTTCCCTATTAAATATGAGGAGGCTATATACTATATATATATGCAAAAAATAACACTCATGGGTAGGGTATCACCATCCATCTCTCTTTTTTTAGAGATGATTCTCACAAACAAAGGAGAAATCCTGGTGAAGACACTAAAGGCACTTCTATTCTTTCAGAAGTGGTCTTGTGATAAACATCAAGAGTTTTTTCAGATAGTGACCAATAACTAGTAACAAGGTGCAGTAACCAGCAGAATGAAGTGTAGCACAAAGTCTCCACTTTAGCTACCCAAAGACGGAGATACGAAATAAAATGAGCACACAAAGTCATCCCAAGGTCTTTTACATAGAAACAAAAAATAAAGAAACACACTAAAGGCAATCATAGACAATACAAAGTCTTCCCACAGTTGGCTTCAGGGCACCTTCTTGATTATCTCCATTAGCTCTACTTATTTCATTAAATAGACAAGAACACATTCAGAAGACAAACATAAGAATAGTCTCCTAAATGATACAAGATATGACAACACAAAGTCTAAAAGTAACTTTCTTTCTCATTCAAACCAAGAAAAATAATTAACAACTTGAGCTCAAAGTCTTAATGATAGCCTCTCAATTTTGGCAGAGCTTTGCTTCCTTTATCAAAAAGATCTCCCCAAAATAATAAAAGAGATTACAATATATAGTAGCCAAGAAAGACTTGGCACTTTGTTTCATTGAATGGCCCATGCTGTGCATTTAATGCCTTGAATGCATTTTAAGTTCTGTCAGGGGGCCATGCTAGAACAAGGCATTAGCCTTAATTTTGATGTGTCAATTCATCTCATATGTCTTCTCCTGGGTCTGGATCATTTGGTCTATCCCCTCTAATGTCTGTGCAGCTATCTATTTTGTCTTTACTCCAAGGGAGATAAATAGGGCATGTCTTCAATGTTTGCTAGTCAAAATATTTGCTTTGTGGACTATTCCACCTACTATAATAACTACTATGTAGATATTTTAGCCTCTCCCCCTTTTTGCTACGATTCGAGCCCTTGTGCTATCTTTTCTCCTTTCTAGTTTTGTCTTTTCCTAACATCTAAGCTTTTGGGGCTACATTCCCAGCTTGGCTAGCTCTTTTAGCTTCTCTTCTTGGTGGTTTTTCCTTTTGGCCTTGGCTTTAAGGCCTTTGAATGCATTCAAGTCCATGCTTAAGCCTACAAAGATCAATGACTATTTCATTGCCGTGAATTTGATGTCTTTGGGTCCATCATCATTTAAAAGCTAACGGCTAGTTGGTTGTCCTAAATTTGATGATTGTGGGCCCATCATACTCCTTAGCAATTCCTTCATGTCTTTCCACTTGATTTGGCCACTTTCCATTGGGCTTCATCCTTTTTACTGTGTCTTTGTATTGGGAGTGCTCTGTCTTTGACATCTGTCATAGTCCACTGCTTTGAAACTTTACCAACTTACAGAAAATGGGAACCACAACACTTCTTACCTGAGTAGCTTTAAAAGGGGAATGGGGATAGGTGGCACTTTCAAATAATCTTAATAAGTGACACATGGAATTTTTTGCTGTGAAATAGGTGAGGACACTTGGCAGCATCCACTTAACTTATAGAAGCTTTAGATACCTTTTGAGAGTCTTGCAGAAGATGACACATGGTGGCTTCTACTGAGCTTTAGAAACAATATAGAAACATTCAAGACTCATTTGGATTCACATGGATGATGACACTTGGCACGATCTGCTTACTTTAGCAACTCACCTGGGGCCCACCATAGTCCTTACTCAATAACGAAACAAAAGGAAGAAACTATGGATGTTGACACTTGGAAGCTTTCGCTACATTTAGAAAAACATATTAAAACCTTTCACAGTTGCCACTTGGTGACCTCCATAAAACTCTGAGAGAAGCTTATTAAAATAATATTTGAAACTTATAAGAAACTTGAAACATGGATGCAGACACTTGTTGCACTCCACTGAGTTATAATAGGTCATGTGGCACGTTCCACTACTTTTAGAAACAAATTATAATGTGTCCCAACAGATGACACTTGGCAACTTCTACTCAACTCTGAGACTTAGAAAAAAAATTTAGGCAAGATGAAAAGCCCACACAAAATGAAAAACCTGTGCTCTATGTCATAACACTTACTGCCTTGAAATTGAAATGTGCAGGGACAAAACTTGGAGTGCACAACTAAAACTCAAAATAAAATGTAGATTATTTTACTCTACAAAGGGAAGAGAGAAATTTTTGGCTTGTATGACCAAAAATAGTTCATTTTTTGTCCCAAAAATGAGTGACAAACTTTGGGAACAATAGCTGGCTCCAATTAGGGAACTTCCTTTAGTTGAAATTTTGGAACAACTGAGGGGAGTAGAAACTAGAATCTCCAGTGCCTTTAAGTGTGCCATTGGGCTATGGAGTCATGCTAACCAACAAGAAATCAAGGTACCAAAAATGAAAATGAAAAGAAAAAGCACAAAATAAAACTAAAGACTATACAAATATACACATGTATAGATGATCTTATTTGATACTTCAAGAGTTGAAGTGCTTCAGATGTTGCCCATTGTGAGGCAGAGAAAAGGGTGTGCCATATTGATACTTAAATAGGAAACTATTTTCACCATTGAGCTCATGGATAGTGAATGGGCCTCTCCATAGGGAATCAAACTTCCCATGCATTCCCTTTGGTTCCCTTCTCTTGTCCCATAACAGGACTTGATCTCCAATTTGTAAATCTTGAGTTTTTGATTTTTGGTTAAAGAGCTTCTTCACCAAAATTTGGTGTGTAACAATTTGGTCCACCACTGTAATTCACTGCTCATCCAGCTCAATCAAGCACATGATCCTTTTGTCAATGAAGCTTTCATATGTTTGATCTTTGATCGCCTTTGCCAATTTCAGTGTTGTTAATTCTAGGGTGATTGGTATCTCAGCATTGAGACCATAAAGAAGTTGGAAAGGAGAAATACCAATTGCCCTTTTTGGTGTAATTCTATCTGCCCATAGAGCATCAACTAATGCTTTATGTCATGTCCTTTGGTTGTCATCTACCAGCTTCTTGATGATAGTCACCAGGTTCTTGTTGCTTGATTTAGCTTGTCCATTCCCTTGTGGAAAGTAATTAAAAGAGTGGGAGAGGGTAATCCCATAGTAAAAAAAAAATTGAGTGATCTCATGAGAAGAGAAATAGGTAGTATTATCTGTCACAATCTTTGTTGGGACCCCAAACCTAGAAATGATGTTCTCCTTGAGGAAATCACATACTACTTCTAAAGTAGCATGCTTGGTTGGAATTGCTTCCACCCATTTAGTGAAGTAATCTATGGCTATGAGGACATAATCATATACAACACTTGAAGATGGGTTTACATCACCAATTAAATCGATTCCCCATTGCTGAAATGGCTCTTCTATCACCATTGGCTTGAGAGGTAGGGTAGTTAACTTAGGTCTCCTAATGAATTGTTGGCATATCTCACACCTTCGTACCCATTTGTATGCATCCTAAACTAATGTAGGCCAATAATACCTGGCTCTAAGAATCTTGTGGGAAATTATAGGAGTAGAAAAATGTCCTCCATAGGCTAGATTGTGGAAGGACATCAACAGTTGGTTCTGATGCTCTTTATCTACGCAATGAAGGAACACTCCATCAAGGCTCCTCTTATACAGGCCGTTGTCCCAGAGGAAAAATTGGTAGCTTTTAGTTTGACATTCCTCCTTTCTTTATGAGATAGGTGGGTAGGACAATCACCATAAGTAAGGAAATGACTAATACTTGAATACCACTCATTCATGGTGGAGACAAAGAGGACTGTCGACGTGTCTTCTACTTCTTTTTCTTCATACCCTGCTTCTTTGGGTCTGTTGTCAACAATCAATTGACAAAGGCCCTTTCCCCACACCAGATTCATCAGTTTGATAACTAGATCAAACTCCTAGATTTTGGCAATCTAATTCCCCCTTTTATTTCCAAACTCCTACTGCGTTAATATGGATTTGACTGTGGTGTCAAGAACTAGGGTAGTAGTGTGGGAATTCAAAATGTAAAATCGAAAATGCTTCATTTCCTTGACCACCACATAAGCATGCTTCTCCATGTTTGAATACTTTAGCTCATGAGCTTTGAGAGAATAGCTCATGAAGAAAATGGGATATTCCACACCTTCTTCATTCTACTGAAATAGAATGGATGAAAGTGTGTGTTCAGAAGCATAACTATACATGATGAAATCCTTGGTATAATCTAGACAAACCAGAATTGGGGCATAAGCAATGGCTGACTTGATGTCTCAGAATGATAATTTTCCTTCTTCAGTCTAGCTAAAAGTGGCCTTTCCTTTTATCATATCTACAATATGATGAGTCTTCTCAACGAACTCAGGAATGAACCTTCGTAAAAAGTTCACTTTTCCAAAGAAAGAGTGAACCGTAGTCTTACTCATGGGTAGAGTAAGCTCCCAGATGGGATTGACTCTTTCTGAGTCAATCTTTATGCCTTCTTTAGATATAATGTGTCTGAGAATCTTCCCTTCTATCACCCTAAAGATAGACTTCTTGGGGTTTAAGGAAATGCCATTTTGGTGTCAGCGTTCTAGCACTTGTTGCAAATGGTGAAGTCATCAAGTTATACCACAATGAACTTACCCATTTCATCTTTGAAAGCAAGGTTCATTGCTCTCTATAAAGTGGCACCAGCATTTATCAGGCCAAAAGGCACTCTTCAATATGCAAAGGTGCCTCAAGGCATGGTGAAGGCAGTCTTGTGCTAGTCTACTTCACCAACTTCTACTTTATTGTATCCTGAGAAGCTGTCTAGCATTGATAACATCTTAGAACTGGTCATTATCTAAAATACTTGGTCCATGATGGGCAAAGGATAGTTATCCTTTAAGGATGACTGATTCAAATTCTTGAAGTCCACACAAAGGCAAATTTTGCCATTCTTCTTCCTCACAGGGACTATGTTTGTAATCCATGTGGAATGATGGATTGGGAAAATTATCCTAACATTCAACATTTTCTTTATTTCAGACAGAATAGTAACTGATATCTTCAAATTGTACTACCTAGATTTTTGCTTGTAAGGCACTAAGTCACTCTTGAGAGGAATGTAATAGCATATTTCTTTAGGCCTGAGTGACTTCATATCATCATAGGAGTATGCTAGGACATCCATGTACTGGCAGAGTAGAGCAATGAACTTGGATCTCTCTTTAGGAGTGTAGCACTTCCCAATGTTCACCATCTTAGGATCTTCCTTGGTACCCAAATTTATCTGATCAAACTCCTAAGAGGAGTTTGAATTTATTTGCTATTGTTTGATAAATCTATCATGTTTATCAAATAACTTCTCAAGGGAAATTAGGCCTTTTGAGATTTTATTCCCTTTGAGTTGCAGGAACTCTTCACCTACATCTGCACTTGATTCAGGTGCTAGTTCAGCTTCTGAGGCTTACTGCCTTCAAAGTTTAGTTGTTCAAAGCTATCTTTTACTCCAAGAAAGCAATGATTTGGTTGTCATTTTTAAACACTTGCCAATGAATGGAATTATTAGGTACACTTGGATAAAAGACCAACTCAATAGTGTACTTATCCCCTTTGAAGTCAGGGTGAGAAACCAAAAGAGTGGCTAAAATAGCCAAAGCATTAGCTCTATCATTAAATTCCTTGGGAACTGCAGAGATGTTGAAAGCATCAAAGTTTTTAATTTGATCCCAGACTAGATTATGGTAATGGTGCAATCTCTTATTTTTGGTTTGATACAGGTATCTCACCTGACAAACCACTATTTTATCATCTCTTTTAGCATGAAGTAGCTTGACGCCCTTGTCTTTAGTGGCCTTCAATTCGAGTAGTAGAGATTCATATTTGACAGTATTGTTAGTATTGCCAAACTAAAACTTGTATGATGAAGGAAGATTTGTTAAGTTATGGAGCTAAAAGCTTCACTAATGCAGACATGGAGGAGGGTGCAGAAGGGTTACTGAGTGCCACGGACACCAGCGTCGGTCAGGCCAACCGACATCGATAGGAAGGAAACAGGAAGCAACCGACGTCGGTCAGATATCAGTCAGCGTCGGTGACCCCCAGGCGGACAAGGACCAGCGTCGGTCGCCTGTGTGGTTCGACTGTGAGTTTATTACGGGTAGTTGGTTGACGAACCAAGTGTTTGCATGCTTAGTACTAATTTTAGACTGAGAGCTGTGGATCTAATTATTATACTAGGTGTCTAATTATTGTTTGGATGAGATCTATATAATAGACTCATGGTTTTATTGTAAAGTAGTGCTAGGGAGTAAGAGAGCAAATAGCTCCTTCAAAGAGAGGTAGAGCAATGGTGCGTTCCTCTTAGTGCCACAGTACTAGGTGTGTGGGTGCTAGATTGGAGAGTCAGCTGGATTCTTCAGGTGTGTATGATCTTGGTCATCAGGTGTGCATGGCCCTTATAGGAGATCTACATGGTAAGTAAGACCATTGATCTGCAAGTGTGTGTGTGTATGCAAGGTCAAGGTTCACAAGTGTGCAGAACTAGTATTGATCTGTAGGTTGGAGATCAGATAGGACAGCAACACAACAGGGAGCAGAATCAGGTAGGATCTACTTGGAGTACGGTGTGTACTCATTGGTATGTACATGGAGTACATGGAGAGCTAAGAGGAAGGCAAGGCAGTTCCTTCCATAAGTATGGTCTGTTGAATTGCAGGTTGTTGCAAGTTCATGGGAGATCTACTTGAAGTACCTTGAGTACTTGTGGAGTGCGTGGAGCACTTGTGGAGTGCGTTGAGCACTTGTGGAGTGCGTGGAGCACAGGTGTAAGGTGAACACCAACTCTGTGTTTGAGTTGGGTGTTGGGACCTAGTAGAGAGAGCTTTGAGGAGAGAATTACTATTCACTTGAGGTGTCAGAAACCTCTGAAGAGGTGGTGGAGAAGAAGTGGCATCTTCTTTATTGTATTCTTTTCTATAAGAGTTATTAATACAAGTGGTGTATTGTCTCTCATATTATGTGTTATTTTGAATTCTAGTTACTTGTTGAATCTGGTTAATTTCCACATATTAAGTTGCTTGGTTTGGTAATCAACTATGTGCTTCTGGTGTTTCGCACCCTGACAAGTGGTATCAGAGCTAAGGTTGCAGGAAGCAGGTTTTGTGTTTGGTTATAGGTCACTCTCAGGGGTTTCTGATTGAGTGAGAGGAGAGCAATGGCAGATAAAAGTAAGCTAAGAATGGAGGAGTTGAAAAGCACAGAAGGTCACTTAAGGTCCCATGGAAAGAAAGTGCAGGTAAAAAAATATTATTGGTTTGTGAAAGATTAGCAAGAAGGAACTGAAGAAGTAGATGTTGTAGGTGATGTTGCACAAGATGCTCTGGGAGGTTTCTTGGATAAAGTTGAATCTTGGATAAAAGATTTGGTTGCCTCTTTCCATGCAGCCCCAGGTAGAGGAGCTGGTGAGCCTTGCCAAAGCATTGGCAAAAGGGAAGTGAAGCTGAAATTGCAGGTAGCCAACACACAGGTGTTGATGAAGGTCATGCAAGTCCTAGGTTTGGAGATATGGCTAATTTTTTCAGAAAGATTGGGTGATGAGAGATGCACAAGAACTCTCACAGCGGATACACTTAAATTAGCTGGTGGTAAGAAAATAGGTACTCTTTATCTACTTGTTTATATTACTGATTCTTCTTCTATTGCGGAGACGTGGCTTTGTGCAGGCTTGGTCACATGAGCAGGAAGGAGATACATGTTCTTAAGTGAAAGATAGATATATTTGACAGGCTTAAGAACTGGAAAGCCTTGGTGTTCTTGGAGGAGATGGCAGATAGAAACCAGTGGATGGTGCTGGACACTTCTAAGTAGAGTAGTTTGGACATGGGTTTTGATTCAAAGGAGCTCATAGGTAAAAAGTCATCACTCACAGGCAAACACAGATACCGGTGTCAGTCAGGAAGAAACGGTGTCAAATAGACAGGTGCTGATGTCGGTCATGTGCAGACCAAAGTCGGTGATGTCAGGCAGGGTAAGACCGACGTCGGTCATGAGGACCGACGTCGGCACTAGGTAAGACCGACGTCGGTCATAAGGACTAACATCGGCAACAGGGACACCAACGTTGGCAAGTTGGTATTCAGGGACAGACACATGGGAATCGACGTCGGTCAGATGCAGACTGTGGAGTGATCAAGGTCGGTCACTGTAATAGATTTTGGGTGGACAGCATGCTATCAAGGAGTCTCAAACACCCATACGGAGGATTGAAGACGTAAGCAGGACCTCAAATTCGTTGTTCCTCTTATTTATACTCATTGATGATTGTAGAGCAGGAAGGATCTAGGAAATAGGTGGGAGCATGGCAGGGATATGATACAGAACCAAATGGGAGTTTTGGTAGGGTTGCCAACCAATGCAAAAGCACAGAGACGAATGGATTCCTTAGTTGAAGAATAGAGAGAATGGATACGTGAGATGGAAGACTAGGCATATGGTCTTGAGGAAGCTGTAGGATAGTGGTACAGGTTTTGATAGGTGGAAGATGAAGCATGGCTTCAGTCAATGTCAGGGTAACTACTGTGGTTTGACTTACCAGGGGGATGATGATTGCAACATCATTATGTTGTTGTATGTGGATAGTATACTAGCTAGCAGGGGTGTACATACAGGGTTTCATTGAGCTAAGGGTAAGATTAGTTCAGTGGCATGTCATGAGGAGTTTGGAGCAGCAAAATTCTTTGACATGGGAGGCATGGAGATCACAGGTTGATTTTGTCTCCAATAAGAGCTGATGTGAATCAAGTGTTGGTGAGGTTCATTACACAGGATGCAGAGCCAGAGCACACTAAGGGCTGGATAGGTACAGTGTCTGAAATCACATGAGGTCTAGTATAGACCTGAGTATTCCCATGCAGTGGGAGTTGTCAAAGAGTTAGGAGCCAATTCAGGGAAGTGGGTTCTTAGGGATTTGAGAGGGACCAGCAGCAGGTATACATGCAGGGTCAGGACTTCACTACATGTGTTTTGTAGGTTCAGATGTGGCAAGGTACTCAGATGACAGGAGGTGTACCACGGGATGTGTGGTGGTTAGTCTTCAAGTGGGAGCTTGAAGAGGAATACAAACCATGAAATAGATTAGACGGAGTATAGGTACAAGTACAGTGCAGCTATTTATCTCTAAGTGGGAGATTGTTAAGTTGTGGAGCTAAAAGCTTCACTGATGCAGACATGGAGGAGGGTGAAGAAGGGTTGCTGAGTGCCACGGACACCGGTGTCGGTCAGGCCAACTGATGTCGGCAGGTAGGAGATAGGAAGCAACTGACGTCGGTCAGATATCGGCAGACGTCAGCGACCCCCAGGTGGACAGGGACCGGCATCGGTCACCTGTGTGGTTCGACTGCGAGTTTATTATAGGCAGTTGGTTGATGAACCAAGTGTTTGCATGCTTAGTGCTAATTTTAGACTGAGAGCTGTGGATTTAATTATTGTACTAGGTGTCTAATTATTGTTTAGATGAGATCTATATAATAGACTCATGGTTGTATTGTAAAGTAGTGCTAGGGAGTAAGAGAGCAAATAGCTCCTTCAGAGAGAGGTAGAGCAATGGTGCGTTCCTCCTAGTGCCACAGTACCAGGTGTGTGGGTGCTAGATTAGAGAGTCAGCTGGATTCTTTAGGTGTGTATGATCTTGGTCATCAGGTGTACATGGCCCTTATAGGATATTTACATGGTAAGTAAGATTGTTGATTTGCAGGTGTGTGTGTGTGTGCAAGGTCAAGGTTCACAGGTGTGCAGAACCAGTATTGATCTGTAGGTTGGAGATTAGATAGGACAACAACACAACAGGGAGCAAAATCAGGGAGGATCTACTTGGAGTACGGTGTGTACTCATTGGTATGTACGTGGAGTACATGGAGAGCTAAGAAGAAGGCAAGGCAGTTCTTTCCATAAGTATGGTTTGTTGAATTGTAGGTTGTTGTAGGTTCATGGGAGATCTACTTGAAGTACCTTGAGTACTTGTGGAGTGCATGGAGCACTTGTGGAGTGCATGGAGCATAGGTGTAAGGTGAACACCAACTCTGTGTTTGAGTTGGGTGTTGGGACCTAGTAGAGAGAGCTTTGAGGAGAGAATTACTGTTCACTTGAGGTGTGGGAAACCTCTGAAAAGGTGGTGGAGAAGAAGTGGCATCTTCTTTATTGTATACTTTTCTGTAAGAGTTATTAATACAAGTGGTGTATTGTCTCTCATATTCTATGTTATTCTGAATTCTAGTTACTTGTTGAATCTGGTTAATTTCCACATATTAAGTTGCTTGGTTTGGTAATCAACTGTGTGCTTCTTGTGTTTTGCACCCTGACAAAAATATCTCCTTGAAGAGATATTAGCACAATCCTGGCACCTAAACTGGTAGAGGAGCAGCTGCCATCAAATTCTAAAATCCATATCTCCTCAGACACTAATTTTTCCTTGGATTCTTCTTCATTTGGAGGGGAAGATTCCTTAGAGCTTATACTACATTCTCCCATCCTTTCTACTATTCCAAACGAAGCTATTTTTAGGCTATGATATTTAGGAGTTTCATTAGGTGCTTTATGGGCTTCCTCTATGGTTAATAAATAATTACCCATGCTTGAAGACTCAAATAAGATTTGAGCTTCAAGCACTGATGTTTGAGTAACCACATATTTCACCTCCTTCTCAAGAAGAGGCCTCTTCATGACACCTTTGACAGGGATTCTCACCTTGGATAAGTCCATGCTCAACTCACCACCAACATCCTTACAAAAATTTCAGCCAAGAAGGATTATGTATGATACTGAGATGTCAGCCACCAGGATAGTCATCTTGATTCTTTTGTCTGGGAATGCTGCAAATGCAAATTGAGCATCCTTAATTTGTCCTAGCAGTGGTACTTTCTTGTTCTCTATGGAGAAACATCTCCCAAATGTCTTGGTCAATGTGATACCAAGGGATTCTACCACTTTGGTAGGCATGACATTATCTGAAGCTTCAGAATCAATGATGCAATTGCTCAGCTTGTGACTGTTTATTAATAGGGAAACATAGAGAGGCTCTATTTTCCCAGGGGTAGCAGGAGGAGTAATGACAATTTTGTTTGGGATAGACATGTTCCTTAGGAGATCATGAGTTACCTTCTTAGATTCTTGTCTTGCTGGGATGGTTTGGTTCTTTACACATTGAACCAATTTATCCAACTGATTAGGGTTAGATTGCTAAAATTAAAATTTAGACATTTGGATCTTAGTTTTCTTGACATTTTCAATTATGTCAAATGTCTAAAATGAACTTTGAAGAGTGGAAGGGAGTTCATCCTTCAATTTTTTAGGAGGAGGAGGTATGATATGTGAATTTGAAGCTGAAGGTGAAGGCAAGTTTGGAGTACTTACTTTTTTAACAATCACTGGGTCCTTTGGTTAGAAAGGCAGAGTGGTTCCCCACTTAGAAATTGAAATTGTAGGCTGAGATTGCTCTCCTATTTTGTCCTTATTAGCTTACTGGGATGATTGGTTCTTAGACCATGTGAATACAGTGTATGATCCTTCAGTTACTTTACCTTCACTTCTGGGTTCATCCTGATAATTCAAGAAACTAATGTTGGAGTCGCCAGCTGATTCTTCTTGGTCCTCCATGAAGAGATCAATGTCATTTTCTTAATCAAACTTAGTTTAGAAAGAGGAATCATGTTCTATTTCTAGATATCCAACTTTTGAGTTGGTTGGAGGTGCTTCAATAGCAAGGTTATTCCTCTAAGGGGGAGGAAGATGATTTTCTTGCCCTTGATTCTTGGCAGCATTACCTTGGTATGGCTGATTGGGGAATGTTCTCCTTGGCATATCTCTGTATACAGGAGCAGATGACATCCCTTGTGCCATTTTTTTCTAAGAACAAGTAACTCATTGGCTAGCTTCTGCACCATTGGATCAGTGGTGGATGTAAGTGAGTATTCAAAAGATGAAGAGGATTTACCTTTATTAGGGTCTCTCCTTATCTTTCCTACCAGGATAAGGTCATCTTCTACCTCATTATCCAAGTCTTGAGCAGCCTCAAGGTCTATGTGGCCAGCACGTCTCAGCAAAAAATTCACTTCAGGCAGCTGTGAGTTGATGAAGAAGCATTTGAGGTTTTCTAGTGTTAGCTAAGCAATTGTAGGAATTATATTCCTCAGCTTGTCAAACTTTGCACTGAAATCCCTCATAGGTTCATGAGGTTCATTTTTCATCTATGTGAGTTGGTCTCGCAAGGCATGTGCATCTTCTATAGGCTTAAACCTAGCTTCAAATTTGTCTTTGAGTGTGTCTCAATCAGTCACTGACTAAGCTTATAGATGGTAGAACCAGTCCACAGTAGCACCTTGTAGTGTCTCCATGAATATCTTGACTGCTATGTCTTCATACTCTACACCTATCATGCCATAGGCTATGTTGAAGGATGCAATATATTCATTAGGATGAACTTTCCCATCACCAAAGAATTTGGGGAAATTCTTCCTTGAACTATGTGGAAGTTCATGTAGAGGAGGAGTCAAATTGAGTGAACCAAAAGAGTTACCCCAAGGGCCTTGAGCTACCATGATTTGGTTATGTAAAAGTGGGATAAAAAATCGAGGTGGAGTATGTATAGGAAAAGCTCTACTAATATTATAAAAAGTAGCTCTACCTTGTGCTGGTGACTGGGTACAGGTAGGAGGAACACTCCTAGATCATTGAACTTGAAGTTATGGAGGAAACAAATAGAAATTTCCTTGCTACACCAACTCAAAGATAGGGTCGATAACACCTTGGGTTCTCTAACTTTTGGTATAACATGAAGTCGCTAGATTATAGGATAAAAATGGGAAATAAATGGTCCTACTTCAGCTTGAAGTTTGAGGCTTCAAACTACTTATTCTTCCCCAACAGAGTCACCAAAAAGCTGTTGGGTGAATATTTTGTCAGTCAGCTAACTGATGATAAAAATGGGTCTTATCAACCACATCAAAGGAGATTGGTCATCTAAAGTTGCAGGTTTACCACATCCAAAGGGGACAAATCTCTCCTCTCATCAAGGGGAGGTTCCCTATTAAATATGAGGAGGCTATATACTATATATATATATATATATATATATATATATATATATATATATATATATATATATATATATATATATATATATATATATATATATGCAGAAAATAACACTCAGGGGTAGGGTATCACCATCCATCTCTCTTTTTTTAGAGATGATGCTCACAAGAAAAGGATAAATCTTGGTGAAGACACTAAAGGCACTTCTCTTCTTTCAGAAATGGTCTTGCGGTAAATAGCAAGAGTTTTTTCAGATAGTGACCAATAACTGGTAACAAGGTGCAGTAACCAATAGAATGAAGTGTAGCACAAAGTCTCCACTTCAACTACCCAAAGAGTGAGATATGAAAGACAATGAAGGCACAAAGTCATACCAAGGTATTTTACATAGAAACAAAAAATAAAAAAACACACTAAAGGCAATCATAGATAACACAAAGTCTTCCCACAGTTGGCTTCACGGCACCTTATTGATTATATCCACTAGCTCTGCTTATTTCATTAAATGGACAAGAACACATTTAGAAAATAGACATAAGAATAGTCTCCTAAATGATACAAGCTATGATAGCACAAAGTCTAAAAGTAACTTGCTTTCTCATTCAAATAAAGAAAAATGATTAACAACTTGAGGTTAAAGTCTCAGTAATAGCCTCTCAATTTTGTCAGAGTTTTGCTTCCTTTATCAAAAATATCTCCCCAAAACAATCAAAGAGATTACAATATATAGCAGCCAAGAAAGATTTGGCACTTTGTTTCATCAAATGGCCCATGTTGTGCATTTAATGCCTTGAATGCATTTTCAATTCTGTCAGGGGGCCATGCTGGAATAGGGCATCGGCCTTAACTATATCATGTCAATTCATCTCATATGTCTTCTCCTAGATCTGGATCATCTAGTTTATCCCCTCTGATGTTTGTGTAATTGTCCATTTTGTATTTTCTCCAAGGGAGATAAATAGGTTGTGTCTTTAATGTTTGCCAGTCAAAATATCTACTTTACAGACTATTCCACCTACTGGAATAACTACTATGTAGATATCTCAGCCTCTCCCCCTTTTTGCTATGATTCAAGCCCTCAGGCTATCTTTTCTCCTTTTTGGTTTTGTCTTTACTTGGCATCTGAGCTTTTAGGGCTACGTTCCCAGCTTGGCTAGCTCTTTCAGCTTCTCTTCTCGATGGTTTTTCCTTTTGGCCTTGGCCTTAAGGCCTTTGAATGTATTTGGGTCTGTGCTTAAGCCTAAAAAGATCAATGACTATTTCATTACTGTGAATTTGACATCTTTGGGTCCATCATCATTTCAAAGCTAACAGCTAGTTGGTTGTCCTAAATTCGACAGTTGTGGGCCCATCATCCTCCTTAGTAATTCCTTCATGCCTTTCCCACTTGCTTTGGCCACTTTCCATCGATCTTCATCATTTTTACTATGTCTTTATATTGGGAGTGCTCCATCTTTGACATCTATCACAATCCACTGCTTTGAAACTTTACCAACTTATAGAAAATGGGAACCGCAACACTTCTTGTCCAAGTAGATTTAAAAGGGGAACGGGGATAGGTGGCACTTTATATTGATCTTAACAAGTGACACATGGCATTTTCCACTATAAAATAGGTGAGGACACTTGACAGCATCTTCTTAACTTATAGAAGCTTTAGATACCTTTTGAGAGTCCTACGGAAGATGACACATGGCAACTTCTACTGAGCTTTAAAAACACTATAGAAAAATTTGGGACTCAATTGGATTCACATGGATGATGACACTTGGCACACTCTACTTACTTCAGCAACTCACCTGGGCCCACCATAGTCCTTACTTAATAACAAAAAAAAGGAAGAAACTATGGATGTTGACACTTGGTAGCTTCCACTACATTTATAAAAACATATTAAAACCTTTTGTAATTTCCACTTGGCACCCTCCATAGAACTCTAAGAGAAGCTTATTGAAAGAAGCTTTGAAACTTATAAGAAACTTGAAATGCAGATATAGACACTTGTCGCACTCCATTGAGTTATAATGGGACACGTGGCACATTCTGCTACTTTTAGAAATAAATTATAATGTGTCCCAACAGATGACACTTGGAAACTTCCACTTGACTCTGAGACTTAGACAAAACTTTTAGGCAAGATGAAAAACCCACGCAAAATGAAAAACCTCTGCCCTGTGTCATAACCCTTACTGCCTCGAAACTAAAATGTGCATGGATAAAACTTAGAGTGCACAACTAAAACTAAAAATAAAATTTAGAGTATTTAACTCTACAAAGGGAAGAGATAAATTTTTGGCTTGTAAGACCAAAAATACTTCATGTTTTGTCCCAAAAATGAGTGACAGACTTTGGTAACAACACTACCAATATCTTATTTTACCAATCTTAAACCAATTCACTTTATCAAATCAATTTACCAATTACAAAACAACAAAGTCTTTTACTCACATATGATTCAAAATCAAAACTATAATCACACTTGTACCTATCAATATCAATCAAATAACATCCCAAATACCATTTTACCAAACATATGCAACCTCAACATTAATTGCAAATCAATTATTTCTAATCAAACATTTGTAACAAATATAACAATAGACTCCAAATTTCATAACATAATACACATGAGTCAAAATCAAACCAGTATCCATATATATATATATATATATATATATATATATATATATATATATATATATATATATATATATATATATATATATATATATATATATATATAACAAGTTTCAATACATATACACCACTATCAAGTATAATCAGTCATGAATGGGAATCAAGCTCTCAATCTCACTCTCACTCTCTCTACTAGTGCTAGTCCCATAATCTACCCTAGTACTTGATGGCCCCACACCTCCTCGAGCTATTGCATACCTCTTGAGATGACTCTCTCACTCTAGTCACCAACCATGCTCATCACACAAGTCCACATATCATCTCTAAAGATCTATACACTCATTCATGATCCTTGTACTGACATATCCAAAATTAGGTGGGGGCCATCCTATGCCTATCCATCTTATATCTTAGCTCATCTCTCTCTTATTGCCTTAACATATGCAGTTGTCACTATATCAACCCTATCAAATAGATGGGCATGGGTATTATCCATAACTATCACTCACTTTATCAATCCCTCCTCCACCCATTATCAAGTATATGTCGTGTGAGCTCTCAGAGTGTTGACTTGATTACTATCTCTTAGTAATTGTCATCTCCACATCTTACCCCAACCTATGCTCCATGTTGAGCACCTCTTGCTTCACCTGTGCACAAAGTATGACATTACATTAGTTATATGCTTTAAAAACAAACTAAAATCACAAATTTATACATAGTTCAAATGTAATCACTGCTTACTTCCCATCATTTAAATTCGCTCAAGATCCTCATACTTTGGAGAAACCCCTACATCAATAGGGTAAAACATATCCCATTGATGCCTAGATCACCACATAGTATATGTATTTATGCATCCAATGTTGTCTACATTTAGAATATCTATGACCACATCCCTCACATCTAAAGGTAATGGTGTGAGCTCAACCTCAGTAGGCCTCACATGAGCTCCTACCCTTATAAATGCTCATGCACTCCTCACCCACACCCATGTTTTTGGGGGCACATCTTATGGTACCCAAGACTATCTAATAACATACTCATAATAAAATCACTCATATACCCTAGCCCAGTTTTCATGTATCTAATAGCTAATCCTCATATATCAGAGTTGTACTCCATCCTTGCCCACCCAAAAAATCCTTTATAAGGCCTCCATATGATGTTGTCAGCCACTAATCGATCTAAAACTCACCTATAATTGTCCATCCCATGGGATTAAATATCCACTATGCTCATCTAATGCTCTTTGAATGGATATGGAGGTACCCACTTTGCCCTAAGTAATATAATTTGTTGCATAACTTCTATATGCTCACAAGCCCAATAATGCAATAAGGTTGCTACACTCACCCCACCACTAAGTGACTCCTATGTAAACCTATAAAGGTCCCTCTATAGGTGGGCTAGCATAGTCCTCCCCCATGACAATACAATGACATATATCTCCATATTATGCATAATCCTGTGCATCCTATATGTAATGGATACTCTATTCCCATCCATAGTAATAAAAAATGCCAACAAAATAACCAACCACTTCTATAAGCATGGAATATTAGACTGCATAATGATTGACAGTAGAACATCACTATCACTACCTTTCTAATGTATACTCAAGGGCACACTAGTAAAGTACAAATATGCATCATCAATCACATCAACATTGATAATCATCTTGTATCATCACTCAACACCCACTAACTAGTAAATGTAGTATATGATACACATCCTCTAGAGTCATAGTCATCTCCCCTATAAGAAGCCAAAAAGTACATGTATCTACATTCTACCTCTCACATAAAGTGGTCATCAGATATCAATCCCACTACATTATGCCTCGATCACACATGTGACCCAACCCCACCTTATCCATAATAACCCACTCATCAATAGATAGTGGTAGTAGCCTCAATGTCTCCATCACCCAGCCCCTATAGAACTCTCTCATCTACACCTCACCCTAAATCACCAAAAACAACATATCTATCAATCAATAGTACCAAGTAGAAATCTAATCCAAAAAGGTGAAAAGCAAAGTAACATCATATAAAAACTCTACCTATTGGATAAAAACACTATAGTAAGGACAATAGTGCTAGATAGGAGTGTTGAACCCGAGGTAGGAGAATTAAACCCTAGATAGGAGTGTTGAACCTTGGAAAGGAGCACTAGAAATAGAATTTGTTTTCCTATACTACGTTTAAGAGCTCAAAAACACCAAAATAGGTTAAAAGATGATAATTACCAAGAATTTTAGTTTCTTACTAGGGTCACATCACCACCAGTGTGACCTTGGGTTACTAACTACTCAAATTGGGTTATGCTAGGTACTCATCTCATTAGCATTTTTCTCACTCCAAATCTAAAAAACTCCACCTAGTCAATACACAAATGCATCAAGAATCAATCCAATTTCCTATATTAACCAACTTGTTCATTTAAAACAAAATACCATTTTTCCCATAATTAAAACCCCATAACTTTGTTTTTCAAACCATTTCCTTCCATATAATCAAGACAATTATACCTTTAACATCACTCAAACTTCACTCTCTTAGTACATTATTTGCCTACTATGGAATGAAAATTTATATATTTTTCTTATACCTAGACAAACACCTTTGTCATCACCAATCAAAAACATGTTCCACTCTCAACAACATAATCTAAGCAATCCAAAAACCTTTAAATCTATCACAACATACCAACTTTGTTTCTATAACCATGCCACTAGTCATCACTTTTGGCTCGACCTCCTCTATCATAAATTTCATCCCTCTCCCCAAAAGGGGGCATCATTCTTACTATTCTTATTTCTACACTTACCCAACATACCCATCCACTCTCATAAGTTGATGCACCATGGTTCTTACACATCCAACATTTAGATTATAAGATTCAGCTCAGATCAATTGAGATATATAATGATTCAAACTATGTAGGTCACTAAGTATTACTCAAGACATTTAGAGAGATATACCTTCAATTTATAGATACACATACTATTCAGTTATAGTGGTTTAGATTATATGGATTCACGATGATTTTGATAAAGATACATAGACTATTCAAATATAGTGGTTCAAATTATATGGATTCACAGTCATTTGATACAAATACATAGACTATTCAGATATAGTGGTTTAAATTATATGGATTCACAATGATTTTGGTATAGATATAGACTTAGATACCAAATTTGGGGGCATGTACATACTACATGTCTCACACATACAACTTCATACAACATGGCACAATTATAGAAAAAATAGCAGACTATAGGCATAGTGCAGAGCATAGTGTTTTGGTCTCCAATTTTGTACATGAGGCATGGAAAGATATGTCACATCACATGTACTATAGAATAATATATTATACATATGCATCATTCACATACCATATTTGGGGGCATGGCACAGATGTTCATGCTCTTCATCACTCAAGATTATATAGATGGAATGGTAAGACATATCATTCTCTTCTTGCACATTGACCAAAGTTTTAGACTACACCTAGATGTACCCAAGTTGTCATTAGGTTAGACCGCATGACCATATACAATAGTTGGTCCATTGTAATACTCAAATCTAGACCACAATTTTGTGTGGGATAGAAGACAAACATTGGTTTTAAGCCTTTGAGAATTTCTCAGTTCTAATTCAGATATTCAAAGTAGGGGCATGATATATTTTGCTCTTCACAACATACATATTTTTATACACACATTACAGATTACATGAGTTTATGTGGGATAAAGGGTAAACATTGGTTTTAGGCCTTTGAGAATTTCACAATTCTTTTTTATATATTCAGAGTGGGGGCATGATATATTTTTCTCTTCATAGCATACAAATTTTATATACACAACCAAATTACATGAGTTTATGTGGGATAGAGGACAAGCATTCCTCTGAGCATCCCTCATCTTCAGTCAAATTCAACATAAGGGGAAATCACTACCCTTCTTATCCATGATACATGGATTTTAAGTTTAGATTTAGTATAGGGGGCATCCACTCCATGGATTCCTTCTCTCTCCAGACACTATTTAGCTCTCCATCCACTTCCTTGGCTAGGAAGTGAGTTGGACCCTTGCAACACATTCACCTCCATGTATGTAGGTTTAGGTATGAATTTTATTCTTCTTTATTGTACTCTAGTATTTCATTTCATTACATCATTAAAATAAAAGGGGGGCAAATATATACACCCTAAATTTGTCAAGCAACCACACATATCATGTCTTTTCATAGTCCTCTTCATAAGAGACTCTGACTGGAGAATATCAGCCTTATTCGTACTAGTCATGTCTTTATTTTTCTTGTCTCAGTCTTGTTTCTCACTTTTGTCACCTTTTTTCTCATTACCAATCATCTAGAACCTTTTGACTAGTGATTCTACCTTAGCCAGATAATATTCCTCATGTTAATCCTGTTCCCCCAAGTCTTGATCCTATAGGATAAGAGCACTAGAAATGGACTATAGCACTGGACACAAAAGTTTCCCATTTTTAGGGCTCCTATCTATTTGAATTTTGAGCCCCAATGATCATTTTTATTTACTTTATGGGTCCCAAACTCTTATTATCCCCTCCCTTAAGTTTTGTTTACCTTTTTATGTCAGCTAATGCAAATAGAGCTCCTAAATTCAAAATAAAGAGTCTCCTATATAAATTTCTCCATAAGGCATTTTATATCTATAAATTACTACTTTGGCACACTAAGTAATTAAAAATTAGTCAATAGTATAGCTCATAATTCTACATCACACATAGATTTGCATGCTTGATCAAGGAAGGGCCTAGGTGAAAGTTCTTCTTACATCTATCATGTGCATTGATTATACACATTCCCTAAAGGAGGAATACATTTGATCTAAGACCCTATCTTGAGGGTTAATTTAGGTAGTGATCAAGATAGTAGGGGTTCTAGATCATGTAATCATACTTCCCCTAACCTAGTTTTTCCCCTTTTATTTTTGATGTGTTTATTGTTTCATGTGTGTAGGTAGAACTAGGGTTTGAGAATAAAATAGGTTATACACTGGCACATAAAAGTGATCACAAATAAATAATTTCACCTATAAGATCCCATCAAAATCAGACAATAATGATGGATGCTCTTGTTTAGACAATAGTTTTCAGTGCTCCTATCTAGACAATGGTTATCGACACTCCTATAAAAACTTGGTCCTCCTATCTAGAATAAATTTGAGTTGTAGATCTATAAATGAATATTTACTCATGAATGTTCTTCATTATTCTTGACTATTCCATAACTTACAAATGACTATTTTGCCCATAGAAGTCAGTTATTTTGCCCATGTAATTAATTTGGCCAAATTGATATAAATATGTGTTTTACTATACTCGATTATATTTTACCCCTTAATCTAACCCATTTATTGTTTAGTAAATAAACTTTAGTTTCCTAAAAATAATAAAATAATATATATCAAACATACTTACCCTCAATCTAGGGTATATCCTCTTTGAGCCCATTGCCCATATGGCTAAGGCTCTTCTCTCCTCTTGAATATCTGGTACTCCTATAAACATGGATGTACCTACTATAAGTAATCCTAGAATGGCATGGGCATCCTCTAAATTCATACCCACCTCTATGATATCCCCTTCACCTCCTACCTAAACTTATTAGTCAACTGTTCCTAGGCTCTTAGGAACATGACTAACAAGTCTGAGCTCGAAGGAATCATATACATGTCTACTATGCCTCTTAGGCCTAATAAGGTCAATCTATCTCTATCCTCAACAGACAAGTACTCTAATAAGTCTAAGAACCATGATGTACCTACTAAGCATCAAAACCTTGGACACCCCTGTAATCATAAAACAACAAAAGATGTATTAGATCATCCATGTCATTTATAATGAAAATACATTATTTTTAAATTTTAACAAAAATAAGCCTAAATTACTTCAATCTAGTTATTTTTCATCAATTCATCCCTTTTAGCCCTTAGTCATTCATTATGGGCCCTTCTATCACTATTTTGGCTTATTGTATACATTTTTGTACTATTTTGGTCCCTTGGTCAAACACTAGTTTGACCAAAATTTCCTTATTTTTAACATGGTTGACTTCACAAACTAAGTCAACCCCTCTATTTTCCCCTCTTAGTATTAGTTTTTCATAGTGGAGTTTTATATTACATTGGAAATAATGTACTAAGTTGGTAGTCTAGAAAACACACTAGGTCAGCACATACTTACTAGGTTAGCAGTGTGGATTTTACCAAATTTTAAACTACTAGGTTGACTGGGTCAACCTAGTTGTTTTTACCCACTGACCCCTTACATTTTGAGTAATACATGCCTTTCAATAGTTATTACTCTGATCCCTTCAAAATCGTTTCCCTAATGGTTTTTCCTACCCATATCAACTTTTTTGGGTTTAGTTTGGTTTCTAAAATTGCTTTAAATTATAAATTTCTAAAAAACACTTAAAATCAATCAAAAATTCAAAAACTAGTTTGAGATTCTCAGTTGTCTACCTATGCTACACTTGTTTCCATTTTTGGGAGTCCCTCTCATCTATCCTATCATATCCTTTCCATCTTATCTTGTTTGTTCTCTTAGAGCTTTTTTCTCTCCCAACAAGTCAAAAACACCAAATGACTTCCCTTTTCACCTTATTTAAACTTACTTCACAAATCTTAATATTTCAAATATTTTTCGTCAAATTCCTTATTTTTCCTATCTCTTTATTTCTAATAATCCATTTTTCAAACCATAAAATGTTCTAGATCATGATGACGTAGAGAATTTTTTACACTACTATATGCGTATCTTCTAAAAAATTTGATTTTTGGCTATTTTTTTGCACTAACTTTTATAGGTTCACCTCATGTTCTTCACATTTGGATGCCTTCACTTATATTTCAATCTCCTTATTTATCTATACCACTAAGGTAAGTAAAGATATGTGTTTTTAAATTTTGTCATTTCATTTATCTTATTTTCTCTTTACTACACTTTACTTAGCATCAACATTATGTGTTATCATGTTTTATTCCCAGAGCACCATCCCATGTTGCATTCATGTGACACGTGATGAGATTAGAGTGGGTAATATGTATACAAATAATATTTTCAAACTTTTATCACTTACTAACACTTTATATCATGCAATAACCCATTGAGTCTCAATTTCTCTGAGTACATGCCTTAAAGGGTATACTAGGAAAGGGATGGGTAGACTATTGATGCTTCACATGATTGTTATCCCTTTTAACACTTGTTATCTACACACTTGTCTCTTAAAAACCATTTTCCTCATAATTTTATTCTCTATTATACCCTCTCTAGGTATTTCCCACATTTTATCCTCATTTTCATCACCTTAACCACCTTTTATGAGTTGACTATACTAGGTTGACTGGGTCAACCCTATATAGTTTTGGGTGATTTTCACTTACGAACTCATTTGGCTCTTGGCCAACCTAGCTCATGACCTAGTGAATTATTATATAAAATTGTGATAGGTTGATTGGGTTGACTCTAGTGGTTGATATTTTTAGAAGGGTTTAGGTTCAAATCTACCTATATAAACAAGCTCATTTTGACATTATTTAGAGAAGAGAAGAAAAAGTAAAAACTATTGCGCATTTGTTTATCCACCATTCTACCTAATGAGAAAGCTTAGGGTTTCATACTTTATTTGGATATAGATCTTGTCTTATGTAGAAGTCTTTTAGAGGCATTGATAGGTTATGTATCGTAGAGCAGATTTGTCATTATCATCCTTACATACCACAACAACCTCTTGTGAAATACCTTGGCCAAGAGAGAGATTGAGGCTCAATGGGTTCATATTCAAAGGTAAGTATTCATAAAAAATTTCCTCCTTTTTAATAGATATATATATATATATATATATATATATATATATATATATATATATATATATATATATATATATATATATATATATATATATGCATTTGTAATTCTCTTCCATGCATTAGGATTATGTATACATTGACATGAGTATATGTTTACTTTTATTATTTCTAACATGAATTGAAATTGTTGCTAACATGATCTAAATGGTCCCATGTGTGGAAAACATAAGGTTGGTTCACATCATTTTAAAACTTATATATTTTAGTCAACCCCACTTTTCCATAGAATATCTTGATAAATGTTGAGTGCTTCACACTCTAAGTTTGTGCCACATCCCAATGCTTGAGAGACAGAAAGGGGCTCAAAAACTCTATCTACATGTGGTCTTTAATTTTTTGATTAACACTTAATTCCTTTTGAGCATTGGTATACTGGTGAAAACTTTTGCTGAAGCTATGCATACCTTGTCATTTATGGGGATTGGATGTGAACTTAGTCCCTTTTTTATTTTCTTTTACTAGCTTGTATTGTTTTGGGGTCTAAAATTGTTTATTTGTTAAAAGTTTGAAACAATTCAAAACCTTCATGTGCTACACACCACTATTGACTAAGATATTTTACACTACCCATTTTGTTTTAAACATTTACCTTATATATTCTCCAAAAACCATTTGCCTACCACTTGTTCGATGAAGCATTTTTATGCTATCAATTTTGTTTCAAGCTTTTACATTAGATTTTTATTTAAAACCATGTTTATACCACTTAATTGAAAGAGAATTATTAAATTGCCAGTATGATTATTAGTTCATAATAGATAATGGGAATTCATGATGATAGTAATAAGTTGTAGAAAGAATGTATTTATTTGTGGAAACACCTTTTGAAGACATATATAACTGAATGCTTAGTTTGATTTTGTCATCCAATAGACATTTAAATTATTGGCATACTAAGTTGGTTTGTGTCTGACTCAGTCACTCATGAAAATATCAAAGAAATCTTAGGCCTTATTTTTAAAAATCTATACCCTATTGCTAAGCTACTAATGATCAAATTTTTCCCAAGCCTAAAACCTAAGGTGATGTTTCCTTTTCTAAATATCTACATTACCTTGGGATTAATATTCCTAAGTTCTAATGACATGGTTTAAGACCCTTTAGGTCATGATGTTAAGGCTTAGACATTTTCAAATTTTAAGTGTTCATTGTGAAATATGTATTCACCTAAGTCCAAGGGTGATAGATTGATTGTATAGCATAATTAGTGTATTTTTTGATTTGATGAGCAGGATTGGCAACATGATCCATTGTGTAAAGTTAGCCAGCATGAATATTTAATGTGAAGCACATTTATGATGCTTCAAGATCATCATGGTGATTTGAAAAAAAAATTAATAAAAATAGTCATTCCTTATAAGGTGTGAAGTTGGCAAAGTTTTAATGTGAAGGGTTAGTGATGGTTAAACTTGGTTGTGCTGACAGAAAACTTAGCAAAGTTGCTAAGTATATCTTTGGTAAATGTGAACCAATGAGAATAAAACACCTAAATAAGTTGGTTACAATGATGGGGGTGGTGGATATAAGTGTCAATTTTTTTTGTTCACTTTTAACAAGCTTCTCATATAAGCGAAGCTATTGCCAGTTAATTTTTGAGTTACAGAAGAAATTTCTAGTTGAAGATATTGGGCAGAGAGTTTTAAGGTGCTTATCTATGTATGTTTCATACAGTTTGTGCAAATTTTAAAGATTTTCATGGAATTTCTAAATGAAGTTTATAGTATTTTAAATAAAGTCATTCCTTAGTTTCATGAAAAGAATAATTTTACTCTGCATGGACATTCATGGAAATTTTGAGTTTGTTTTCAATGGGTTTATGATGAAATAAGAGTTGGTTAGGATGATTTTATAAGCCATCTATATGAACTTCAAAGCTTGAAAATGTTAATGGTCTATTCTATGCATGTATGATTGAGAAAGTAAATGAATTTTAGACTTGAAAACTCTTTCATGCATGAATATTGGTGGCGACTAGTTTCTAGTTTTGATATATTTTTACCTATGAAAGAATAGAAAGTTGTTCGATTCAAAACCTAATTTTTGATATATAAAGAGTATAGTCTTTAATACATAATATTGGTTTTTTTGGTTTTTTTATTTCAAGGATTTATTTAAATTGGTTGCATGAAATAAATTAGGGACCTATTTCTTTGACTACTTAAGTTTTCATATTTTAGGCCTTCACTCTTTGAGCATATTTCATGTTTAAATATTTTTATATTTATAACCATCTAGTTAATGGGTTCAGTCAAATCTCAAGGTTACAATTTCTACTCATTCTTGTGTGTATACTTGGAATATTTGATATTGTCTTTGAAAAGCTTTCTATTGGTGCTTTCTGTAAGTTGGATCAAAATCTAGAGGATTATGGACATATTCTCTTGAAAATTTGAAGTCTTTACTTTACTAATTTGATCAATATAAAGATTCTATTAAGATTTTCAAAAATAAGTATTCTAGAATGTTTGTGATTGAAAGTTTTTATTTCAATATGTGAATAGATCTATTCATATGGCGTATACACTACGAGTTAAGTTTTAGAAGAGAATTTACATGTATAAAATGACCCATACCAGAATTTTTGACATAAATAGTGTGATGGTTTGCATTTGCATTGCAAAGTTAGTGATTTTGTCTGTATATTTGAAGAATTGTAGTGCATGTGTATTATGATGATTGAGAAGTATTTGAATTTTGAGTTTGAAAGAATTAGGTTTGGCTTGGATATTTATGTATGAATTATGGATCTAGTATTCCATGATTATCTCCAAAAGGTCTAAGGATTTTTGGTTTTAGTATAGATAGTTTCTAGTTGACAATTTATAAGATTTGAAATGATAACATATAAAAGGGATTTGAGTAATTATAGTCGATAATTTTATAAAAGATAGCTTGAGAAGTTGTTAAGATACATATATATGAATGAGTGGTCTTGAGGTCATGAATTACATCGACCTGTTTTTTCAAATATTGATTTTTTTTCTTAAGTTTAGTTTCAAAATGATATTCCTATTAAAATTATATCTCAGTATTGAAGTTTTTACTTTCATTTTGAAATTAGACATTGAAGTTATGGTTCCTTGATGGACCTAGTTACTTCTGAATTGAATTTATCTGAGGAATTTATGTTGGAATAAATAAGGTGGTTTCAGATATTATCTAGAAATAATATACTGGAACTTTTGCATCCTCATTTTTAGAATGGTTCAATTTTTAGAAAATTCAAGAAAGTTAACAAGATTTTAAGAAATGAAATGATGTTATTATAAATTTTGAACACTTAGTTTTTAAGGTATAGTTATTTGTTGATGTTATGAACCCATGATATCTCTTCTCTCTACTTTGTTAGTTTAGTAGTTGTTATGGATGCATGTGCTTTGTAAGTCATCCTATGAGCATTTTATTTTATCCCACATTCATAGGAAGTGGTAGTTACTTAGATTAGAATTTATATAGAAGTAAGTATTCAAGCCAATGAAAGAATCCATAAAATTATTGTATTAAGCTTACTCAAAGGAAGTTTCCCCCTCAAAGTGGCCTAAAATTAATTCAATCTTTTCAAGTGTTTTGTCAAATTTAAATTATGTTGCTAATTCCAATTATTTTGTACATTTTTATAAATTATTGCTGGAGGATCCTCTCATTTGGTATTAGAGTGATTTCTAGGGCAAATTTTTTATAGAAATTCTTAAATCTATTCTAATGCATACTTCATTTCAATATTTTTTTAGAAAATATTAGCTCTATTTTGCTACATAAATTAAGTAATATATTTTAGCTCAGGGTAAAAACTTGACTGATTAACTATGGGAAGTGCTTGGGTGAAAGCCATAAAAATTGTCATGAGGAGTACCACAAGAACCCAAAATTAGCTAGCCCATTGAGAGGACCTACCAGCAAAATAGGCAATGGCCCCTTCCTGATTGAGTAGTTTGCATTTGTGAGAAAAACCAAGAACTATCTTTGAGAGATAAATCTGTGGCCATAAACTTTCTAGAGAGAGGCTCTTTTTTAGATGACATTGGTATCCAGAGAAATATTTTTAAAATCCTTAGGCATAAATTAAAACTTGGGGCCCAATTCTATCAGTTTTAGAATATTTTTAGTAGAGTCAATAAAATCAATTAGTAAAGTATCTACAGACTGTCAGAGGACTTGTAGGTAGATATTTGATAAAAACTAGAATCTATAAACTATCTATAGAGTATCAATAGAATCTCAGAGGATTTGTCATTAGACATAAAATAGAAAACTTATATAACATATCTACAGACTTGTTTTAGCATATTCCTAGTAGAGGTATCTTATAGAGCATAGTAACTAGAACCAAAACTAGAAATTAAAATAGAAAAATTTAAAAAAAATGTTATTCGAGTCATGGTTGTAACTTGAGCAGGAACAAAAAACATGGAGGATGAAATTTCCACCCTCAAGACCCATATCAAAGATCTTAATGAAAAACAATTTGGCCTCAGTCTTCAATAGACCACCATGAACAACAGACAACATCTAGAGTCTTCTTTAGACAATGTGTTTTCTTCTTCCAACAACTATCATGGTCGAAGCTTAATTTTCCTTGATTCAGTGGTGTAGATCCAACTAGATGGACCTATCAAGAAGAATAATATTTTAGTCTACATAATACTTTTGATGCCAACAAGGTCCCACTTGCATTCTTTCACTTGGAACTTAAAGCCCTTCAATGGTATTGTTGGTATACCAAGGCTCATGATGAACCCATATAGACTAATTTTTTCACCCTCATTTTGTTATTGTTGGTATACCAAGGCTCATGATGAACCCATATAGACTAATTTTTTCACCCTCATTTTGTAATGGTTTGGTCCTACTACTTTTGATGACTTCACTAGAACACCCACTAAACTTCACCAAATAGGAATCATGAGAGAATATCAAATAGAATTTGAAAAATTAGCCAATCACATAAAGGGATTGTTTGATGACTTCTTCAAGAATTACTTTTTTAGTGGAATAAAAGATGTAATTTGATCTAAGGTCAAAATGTTCTACCCCAACACAATGATGGAAGCCTTAGGGTTGGATAAGTTGGTAGAGGATAAAAGATTGTAGCTTAGTAATGATTAAAATCCAATTTTTCTCCATTTAAAAATATAGCTCCACAATGATCTCAAATAATGTCATCCCCTAGAACCACTCCTATCAATAATTTGACTAAATTAGAGATGTAAGCCCATAGATAAAAATGACTATGTTATAACTATGATCATAAATTCAATTAAGGACATTGATGTGTTGAGAAAAATATCTACCTATTAGATGTGGATTGTCCACCCAAAGTTAAATATTTGGAAGATGCTCAAGAAATAATAGATGATCTATAAGAAGCTTAATCGATTGTGGAACCTACTTCTTAGGAAGAACAACTAGAGATCCCTCGCCATGCCTTAGAAAGAGTTACTACCCAACAAAATATATGGGTCAGGGGTTACTTCAATAAGTTCCCTCTCACAATACTCATTGATTTGGGTATCAATCATAACTTCATTAACCTTCAGATCACCAAATAGGTTGATTGTTTTATCCATCCTTGCTCCAATTTTGAAGTCATGATTGCCAATACGGGCACATTACCTTGCAAAGGGAAGTGTCACAATGTGTGTATCTCTATTGGAGATTATAAATTGTACTCCACTATGTATTCCTTGCCCTTAGGTGGATGTGATGTTGTTCTGGGATCCCAATGGTTATACACACTTAGACCCATCTTATGGGATTTTACTAAACTTTGGAAGCAATTTTCAACCAATGGGAAAAAACACACATTGAAATGCTAACAACTAGGATCTCTCAGTATCATAAATTCACATCACATGGAGAATATTCTTAAGAATAATTCACATGGTTTCATTGCCCAACTCCATTCCATTTAAATACAACCATCAACAGTCTCCACTACTCCTGATCTAAAAACCATTTTGTAGAGGTATGCATGTGTCTTTGCCAAACCAATGGGATTGCCACCTCCATGACTAGAGGACCACCATACTCAACTCCTTCCTGGAAGCATTCCTCCTAACATCAAGCCTTATCTCTACCCATTTTATCATAATACTAAGATCGAGATGCTCATTCAAGACTTACAAAAGAAAGACATTATTCACCCTAATACCAGCCCATATTCTTCTCCATTTCTCTTTATTTGGAAAAATGATGGGTCATGGTGCCTCTACATTATTTTATGTGCACTTAATCAACTCATAATCAAGGATAAGTTCCCAATCCTTGTTATTGATGATCTTAATGAGCTCCATGGCATTCATTTTTTCTCCAAGTTGGATCTCTGCTTTGGATATCACCAAATTCAGCTTCATGAGGATGATATCCCTAAAAATATTTTTGCATGCATGATGGGCACTATGATTTTTTGGTCATGCCCTTTAGCCTCACTAATGCTCCTTCAACATTCTAGGTATTGATGAATAAAATATTTTGGCCCTACCTTACAAAAATTCATTCTAGTCTTCTTTGATAATATCCTCATTATAGTAAAACATGGTCTGAGCATCTCCAATATCTGGAACTCATACCGCAACTTCTCTCTGACCATCATCTTTGTAAAAAACTATCCAAATGTACTTTTGGATAAGATGAGGTGGAGTATCTCAGGCATATTATTTCATCCCAAGGGGTTTAGGTGGATCTTAAAAAAATAGATACCATGACAAATTAGATGCATCCTAAGACACTCAAGAGCCTCCATGGTTTTTTGGGGCTAACTAAATACTATCACAAGTTTGTCAAGGATTATGAAAATATTAAAACTCTACTAATATCTATGTTGAAAAAAGATGTTTTTTTGGACACAAGCTACTGAGTATGCCTTTGAAAAATTGAAACAAGTTATGTGTGCTACACCTATTCTAGCTATGTCAGATTTTGATAGGACCTTCACTATTGAGAGTGATTCTTGTATCAATGGATTTGGTGCTATTATCCTCCAAAAAGGATGCCCCATTTCATTCACTAGCAAAGCCCTTCCTAACAATAATTTAGTGCTCTCTACTTTTGAGAAGGAAATGATGGCCATTTTGCATGCAATATAGAAGTGACGGCCATACCTATTAAAAAATCATTTTTGCATCAAAAATGATCACCTGAGTCTAAAATATTGTATATAACAATGGGTCTCCACCCCATCACAATATAAATTGGTCAACAAACTAATGGCTTATGACTATGAGATCACTTATAAGAAAGGTAAGGACAATATTGTAGATGATTTTCTATCTTGCACATTTGCAGATCAAGTTTCCCTTTCAGCTATTTTCATACTTATTTTGAATTGGTTGGATGTTGTAAAATAGGGATATGTTAATGAATCCTCATTATCTCAAATAATTTAACATTTTGCCACTAACCCCTCAATTATACCATATTATTCATACAATGGTGATTATATATAATATAAGGGTCATCTGATGCTTCCCCAAAGCATAGATCTTTAGTAGGTAGTATTTTATGAACTCCATGCTTCTCCATCCATAGGGCACTTAGGGTTTCTCAAAACTTATGATCGGGCATGATGCAACTTATTTTGGAAGTAAATGAAAAAGGTAATTCAATAGATGGTTGAATGTGATACCTACTAATGTAACGAGGGTGAAACAACCCTCATCCCTGGATTGCTCAAACCCTTGCCCATCTCTACTAGGATTTGGATATATATTTTTATGGATTTCATTAAGTTCCCCAAATTTAGATTGAAAATGGTCATCTTGGTTGTGGTTAATCACCTCTCCAAATATATTCACTTTTGTGCCCTCAGTCATCCTTATACTACCTCCACAGTTGCACAAATTTTCCTAGACTAGATTTTTCATCTTCATGGAATTCCTTCATCCATTGTCTCATATAATGATTCAACCTTCACTATCCATTTTTGGACATAACTATTTTGATGCACTAGCACCTAACTAAAGATGAGTTCTAGATATCATCCATAAACAAATGGCTAGACTAAAATTGTCAACAAATGCTTAGAAAATTTCCTTCATTACTTCACCTCAAAACAACATTAGTGGGAAAAGTGGTTCCCTCATGTTCAATGGTAGTACAATACCTCTTAAAACACTTCAATGAAAATGAATCCATATGAATTATTCTATGGTCAAGCACCACTAGTGTTCCTTCTGTGCACCCCTAATAGTTCATTAATTCAAATGGTCATCATGATTGTCTGAAACCAAGATCAGATCATCAATACCTTGTGGGATAATGTTCATATGGTACAAAATTGAATGAAACAATAGGTGGGTTAGCACCATTCTGAGCACACTTTTCAAATAGGTGATATGGTTTTTCTTTGCTTGCAGCCATACAAATAATCTTCCTTAAAACTCAAAGGGCATCATAAGCTAGCTCTCAAGTTATTTGGTCCCTATAAGGTTCTTCAAAAGATTGGGTTAGTTTTTTATAAGTTGAAGCTCCCACCTTCTTCATGAGTTCACCCAGTCTTTCATGTCTCTTTTCTAAATAAAGTTCTTGGCATAAACATCAGAGTGTAGACTATTTTACCAAAACTTGATAATGAAGTATCTATTTTTTTATAGCCAAAGGCAATCCTAGATAGGCACATAGACCAACTTCACTTCTACTCCATCACCAAGGTTTTAATTCAGTGGCATGGAATGCAACTAGAGGATACAACATGAGAACCACTATTTCAGATTTAACATCAATTCCCACATTTGAAGCTTTGAGGATAGAGCCTTTTCTAAGAGGGAGGAGATGTTATGAACCTGTGATATCTCTTTTCTTTACTTTGTTAGTTTAGTAGTTATAATGGATGCATATGCTTTGTAAGTCATCTTGTGGGCATTTTATTTTATCCCACATTCATAGGAAGTGGTAGTTGCTTAGAGTAAAATTTGTATATAATTAAGTGTTTAGGCCAATGAATGCATCCACAAAATTAATGTATTAGTCTTGATTAAAGGAGGTTGCCCCATCAAAGTGGCTTGTGATCAATTCAATATTTTCAAGTGTTCTGTTAGATTTAATTTATGTTTCTAATTCCTATTATTTTTTACATTTTTATAAATTATTGTAGGAGGATCCTCTCAATTGATGGATCAGTTGAATATTTTTAAGTAATAATAGAGACTTGATTTATAGTTGGAATTTTATTAAGATGTTTTGAAATGAAATTGTGATATTATTTGAAGATGTAAATGAAAATTGGTTGTATTTGAGGTATTTTCAGTGGTGAGACTATTCAATGTAGTTTGTTGAGAAGTGAAAGTATATGGGATTTTTATTTTGATTTCTTTTTGAACATTTATTTATTCTCAATCATATATTTGTTATATTTCAAATTATTTTATAATGTCTAGGTGGGATCAGCTAGGAGTAGTGATGATAGGGGTTGGGGAAATAATTTTGGTAGTGATGTGAATCAACTTGATCCTAATAGGAACTTTTTTAGAGGTGATTTTTACGCAAGAATATTTGGTCCCAGGTTTCATAAGGGTACTATAATGTCTATACATTTTGATGCTTCAGACCCTAAATTATATAATGTTTTAAACAACTTACCCTTTAATCTAGTTAATAAAGGCTATAAAGTAAATAGAGGACTCTATGGATGTAGATTTATAGCTCAAACCCCTTCACATAGTAGTTCTTTCCATCACTTAAAAAATAATCCATAACACCTTCTAATTCAGTCCCCTAGAAGAATTTAGCTAGCTATTGAATTTAATCTTGCTAATCAGACCACATAGTTTAAATTTGAGAAAGTTCATGCTAAAAACTATGTAAATTTGGCCAATCCATCTGATGAACCTTCACCTTCTCATCGAGAGCTTGTTATGGAAGGTAAAGAGGTAGGTCTAACTTCATCTCATACTAAGCCTACCTTGGGATCTAAAAGGTTGAATTTGGGAATACATGGTTATGTTAGTAGAAGAAAGATAGTGGACATTCCCCCTTCCATTGAAAATAAAATAACTATGGAAAAGAGAGTTGAAAGTCAGTTAGAGCTTAATACTCCTATGGAGGTTAGAATGTTGAAGTGAATCAAATTAGAAGTTGATGATAGTACAATTAAATCTAAAACACAGATGGTGTAGATTCATGTAATAGAAATAGAGTATAATGTTTGTCTTAATGTACAATATAAACCTATAATTGAAGTTATTTTTGATTTAGATGATTATTGGCTATCTAGAGGAGAAACTTTATTTTGTGTTCAATTTTTACATGATATAATTTTTCAATTTTTAGGTGATACTTTAACTTTAGATTTTGATAGTTTTGATGATAATATTTTGGAAATACAATAGACTTATTTTGATATTAATATATATGCTTAAGTTGTTTTTGGCATGCATTATGGATTAGTGTAAATGGAATTTTGTTGGTCTTTGAATTATCTATTTTGTAGTTAATATATGTATTCTATTATATTATTATTCAATTAGGGTCTCCACCTATTAAGATTAGTACCCACAGTCTATATTTAAATAACTTGATCAATTAAGACTTTTAAGTCTTAATTAAACCTATCCTTAACCAATAATTGTTTAACATTAAATCAACTTTTTAAAAGTCAATTAGTTAGCATAAACTAATAAATAGATAAAGTTAATTATAACTCATTTTACAACTAAGTTTGGAGGTATTAAAGGGAGATTAAGGACTCATTTGAAGATAGAAGAACAAATATTGAAGACATACAATTTTGTGAAGTCAATCATTCATCTCTCTTCTTTCTTTGCAACATCTCTGAGATAGTATAACATTTTTAGATAGACTCAATGGTACTTTATCTAATAGTTGAGTAATTGCTTAGGAAACATAGTTATATCAAGCTTTTATTATCATTTAATACTGATTTTCTAAAGTTTTATGAGCTTAACATCTTTTGATGATTGCTATTTGTAGCCTTATGCATAGATTCCAAGTATTCAAACTAAATAATGATGAACATTTCACTATTTTGTGATACTTCATTGATCTATTTTGATTTTAAAGTTGTCATTCAAGTTATTGTAAAGGAAGAATGTTGGTTTTATCAATAAAAGTTACATTTTTCTTGTTAAGATGACTCTCCTTTGAGACTCAAAAACTTTGTTATATTCTATATTGACTCTAATTTTAATATAATCTTATATTTCTAGTTTTATTTTTGTTTCTTAGTTGTTTTGAGTTTCATTTCTATTTTAGTTCTTTTATTATTTCTTTAGATTAACTCTTGTTCTTTATTCAGATTACATAAGTAATAGATTTTTCTTTGATCAATTCTCTCTTTAATTTATGTTTTAGAGTTTAATTTATTTTAGTGTTTAATCTTAATTAGTTTTTAAATCTATTAAGTTTTCTTATTAATAGTCTTTTCCTATTTAGGTTGAATTTATTGCTTGTTATTTGATAGTTGTTTTAGTAATTTTTTGATTAATTTATGTTTAAGCTTGGTTTTAGATTATTTATTTGATCAATTTTAGTTCTTAGCTTTTATCTCATTTTAAGTTTGTCTTTCGATTAGACTAGGTTGCTTTAGTTTAGACTTAATTGTTTAAGTGGTTTATTGTCTTTTTCTTAGTTTAGTTGTTTGATTTTTCTTTAGTTAGTTTGTTAGTTGTTTATTTTCTCTCTCTCTTGTTTATGTGATTGAATACTTTATCTTTTATCTTTTAATAAATCTATCTCTTCTATTTCTAGTTGTCTTTTGAAGTTAACTTGGAGAATATTGCAACAAAAAGAAAGAGATTATCTCTCTCTCTCTCTTTTATATATATACATATAAGGTTTCTATTCTTCAAGAGATTATCTTATCCATAGGTCTTCTCTATTGGATAGAATAGATTATAGATTCTTATTTAAATTGATTTATTTGATAAAGTGGATTTCTGAATGTTATAATAGAATATGTTATATTTGATGACTTATTAATTATTTCCCAAAATTTATAGAAAAACCATTGCATCTTTAGGATTGTATTTGAACCTTTAAAACCCCATGATTGGACTGGTATGATTCTAACTTGACCTTCACAATATGATAAAGGGTTGATTCATTGATGGTAAAATTTCCATCATCAACAAATTTGGCAACTCTACTAGGGAAATTCATTCATAAATCTAATTTATTTTAAGTTTTGTTTTTTCCTTGCTAATGGCACTTGGAGGCCAACAACCTCCTATTATTCAACCTAGAATAGATATATAAGATGATAAAGTTGATGTTTCTTTCAATATAACATGTTATGCATGGTATAATCATCCTAAAAATCTTTATCAAATTATTGAGGTTGTAAATCAAGAAGAAGAGATTATAGAATTTGAAATTGATTTCTATTAAAATCTTACATGTGCAACTTAACAAGACATTTTGAATTTAAATAGAAGAATTTAGGAAGATAGAGATAGAGTTTTAGTTGATAATATTAGGCATAAAACTCATTTTATTTTTGATTCTTTCCATCTGATGATTTTGTTTTGCCCACTGAAACTAGTGTTACAAATTTATAATTAGATCAAGTGCATCAGATTCAAAATAATCAATCTATTCAAGAATAAACTATTAAAACTTCTAATGGAAGAACAAATAGAAGTTTAAGTAGAGCAAAGAATATAGGATCTAATTCATGGGTTGTAAAACAATAAGTAACAAGATGATCTCACTAAAGGTGAAGATGCATAATAAGTTCAAGCATAATAGTAGATAGTTGTAGCAGCGTTGATTTTTGATAATCTAATTAATGCTGGGAATCATCTTGGTAAGTTACCTTCTCTTAAAGGATTGAATATACCAAAGTTTTTTGGTGATGTTGAAGAATCTTGGGAAGATCACCTAGAAGCTTTTAGATTAGTTTGTGATATTTTTTGAATAACTAATGAAAATCTTTGCTTAAGAGTTTTTATCCAAACATTAGAAGGAAAAAATTATCATGCATTTGTTAGTATGCCTACCAAGGTTATTGACACTTAGATAGATATTGAAGATTGGTTAGAGTTGTCCTTTGGAAAAGCTAAAGAATATTTTGAACTAATTAATGACCTTGTCAATTTTTTCTTTGATCTGGGTGAAACCATTTATCATTTCATTTTTAGGTTCACTAAGCTATATCAAAAGATCTGACATGATCTTGGGCCTTTTAAGAAGTTATCTAGACTTTATTTTTTTAATGCTTTACCTTTAAAATATAAAATGGCTCTAGAGAATAGAGATATCATAGAATATAATGAAACTATAACATTATATATTGACTATGAAAAGAATCTTAAACACATTTGATTTAAATAAAGGTCTTTTATGGGCTTAAATTTAGATAACTCAAAAATTTTAAAGGACATACAATGTCTAGGTAATGAGTTGCTCACCATTAAAAGACAACTTAATAATAAACTTTCCTCCTCAAATAAAAACATTAAAGAAGATAAAACTGATGATGTTGCTTATTATTATAATGTTTGTGAACTAGATCATAATCTAGATACATGTCTTGTTGTTATTAAGTTCAAGAAATTTCTTCATGGAAAATATGAAATATCTGAAGGTCTTGTGTATAATATAAACACACTTGATGATCCATCAAAAAATGAGAATTTATATATTATAAATAATAGGAATAAAGATTATAGTTCCCCTCAAAAAAATAAAATAGCAGATGATAAATCTTTTTCTAATGATAAAGGGAAAATAGATAAAGGAAAAATAGTTTAGAATAAGGCTAATAATTCAAATGACAATACAACACAAAAATTCCTTTTTCAACTGGTTATAATAAAAGTCAATATCAACATTATAAGCCTAAAATTTGTAGAAAAATTGATGTTAAAAGTTATAACATAATTGATGATTTGTCAATAATTAAAGCTAGATTCTCTTTATTATAGGGAACTAGTCTTCCAAGGTAGCTTGATGAGGTTGTTAAGAATCCTAGAGCTGATGTAAGTTTACAAGAAGAAAGTAGTAATGAACATATTTATGTTCAACATTTTGACCCTCATGCTGATTACATTCCTCCTTTCTATGTTACAATTAAGATTGCTAATAAAATAATTCATAATTGTATCTTAGATACAAGTGCCTCAAATAATTTTATGCTTAAATCCATTGCTGATCAATTATGTATATCCTATGAAGTAGATTTTAGGAAGCTTACTAGTTTTAATTCTAGACAAACTAAGAGTTGTGGTAAGTTTCACGACATAGTCATTAAAATTGTAAAAGATGAATGGATTAGATGCATAACTAATGTTCAAGCGTTGGATATTCTTAGTAATTATGAAATTCTATTAGGAAGTGATTGGTCTAAACCAATTGGGGCTTTTGTTTGAAAATATATAACACAGGTTCCAGTTAATAGTGAAATTGCTTTCATAAAAAGAGAGGATTTTTTTGGTAGACCTATTGAGCTACCTTCTTCTTATAATATTTATTATATTGAAACTAGAATTGGAACTTAAGAATTTCTGAATTTGGATGAACCAAAAAATTATTATGAAAAAATATTTGAAAATAATATTTTATGGTCACTTTAATTTGATGGAGCTTGATCTCAACAAGGTAATGGTGCTAGAATTTGTCTGATTTTTACTATAGGTAAATATTTCCATTATGCCTTCAAATTATCTTTTGAAAATACTAATAATACAACATAATTTAATGCATTATGTTTAGGATTGGAAAAGGCCATGGAACTAAAAAATAATATTTGAAAGTTTTTAGAGATTCAGAGTTAGTTGTTACACAAGTTCGTAAGATATATAAATATAATCAAACTCAACTACACCATTCCAAACAAAAGGTTTGGTCATTACTTGATCATTTTGAAGCTTTTAACATTATTCATATTCTTAGAGAATTCAACATTATCACTAATAAACTTGTTGTTTATGCTTCCAATCCAAATCTAAGCGAGATTAAACATATTATAGATTTTTATTTTGTTAAAGTCTTTCATCCTAAAATTCTTGATTTTAATGATAGTTGGCTTATTTTTAGTTGTGATGAATGTATAGATTCATTCAATAAAGAAAATTATTTTGATCATAATGACTATGTACTAAATTGTGATGATTATTTACAATTAAGGACTAACAAATTACCTATTGGTTTGGTGAGTTTAGAATATATGTTCACACTTAATGATCAACCTAAAATCTCAATAATGGAAGAATCATCAAGGATAATCATAGGTGAGACCACACATATAAACCTTGGTACTGAAGAGCATCATAAATTTATTTATTTAGGAATTCAAGTAACTACAAATGAGAAAGTTAAATTCATTAAATTGTTTAAGAAGTTTATTGATGTTTTTTCATGGTCATATAAATATCTCAAAGGTTATGTTGGAACCAACATAACCCTATTTTTGAAAAGTGGGACCTTGAAAAAACCTTAGAAATTGAACATGAAAATTTAGCATGTTAGGATCATTTATAGAATTTGAAGATCATCCACTTTGTTAAAAATAGGCTTACTTAGTCTTGTTTTATTTTAATTTGGACTAACATCTCTAATAAATTGTATCCATTGCCTTTAGTTTTAGATTCTATGGTGTTGTCTCAAAACCTTGGCCAAAGCCCTCAGTTTAAATTTGAATATCAGTGGGGACTAAATTGGCAGGAATATTTTGAAAATTCATTTTAGACCTAAGCATAAAATTCATGTTCTAAGTTTAATCATGTTTATTAACATAACTAAAACTTTGTTTAAAGTCCTTGGTCCCATTTATTACTTCCCCCTTTAAAATTTCCTTGTATATGTAACCTTCATTCTACATGGTCCTTTTAATAATTCCTAACTTAGCCTAAGATTTTAACAATGTCTTAGCCTAAGTTCCAGTTTCCTGAGTCCACTTTTATATTAACTCAGTCCCTTTTTTATAGCTCAGCCTAAGGTTTTAATTATAAGGCCTATATGTATTTATTAATACAATCAGGACCTTAGTCTTAGCACCTTAGCCTAAGTCTTTATCACTAGGATCCTAACAATAATTTCCTTGCATCTCACAAGATCCAATGGCCTTTACTTTATCATGGCCTTTGATCCAATAGAGCAAGAAAAGCCTAAACATTAGATTAAATATCATGCATCTCAGATGATCTAATGGTTCATGATTCCCATGGCCCTTTGATCAGATGATGATAGGAAAACTAATAGGATCCTACACATAAATCCCTAGACCAATCATATTCAAGTCCTCAGATCATGATCAATGCTTCTCACTTGCTTGTGAGGACTTGATCAAATGGAGTGAAGCATAGTTGAAAAGTAAAAAGACTACATAAGTTCCAAATGATTGACATGTGGTACCCTTATATTCAAGGATTAAAAGCAAAGGGGCCCACCTAGCAGAAATAACCAATCATGAGCAAGCTCTCAAATCACGATCGATAGTTGATCCTTTATCATAGATTTTGATTCAATAGAGTAAATTAATTATAAGACCTTGGGAAACCCCATAGATGTGCCAAGTGGCATTCTCACATTGGGTCCTAATAATTTAATGAGTTAAAATTAACATTTTCATGACCATCATTTAACATTTGCATGAACATATTTGACGTTTGTGTGACCATCAACTTTAAACCCATACAATTAAGAGCTTCACTAAATTAAAATTAACATTCATATGATCATCATTTGACATTTATGAGGATGTGTTTGATGCCCACATGACCATCAAATTTAACCTAATGAATTATTATGCTCAGGATCAAAATACACTCAAAATTCTTGCTAGAAGGCTTAGAAATGGCTTTATAAGCTAAGGGAAGTGTTCAAGAAATGCTCAAACACTAGAAATATTCAATTTGAAAAATGTGTAAATAGTCTTATAATCTAAATATACACAAAATAAATTTAGTCCAAATCTATACTTTAAGGTCTCCATGGCATTTTATTTAAATATCATCAACCATAAACTATAGACTTATACTAAATCTTATTTTTAAAGGAGAGTTATTATAGCATAAAATTTAGACCAAATGATTCTAGCTAAAGGTTTTAATGTGTTTTGTAAATACAAAAAAATCCTATTTGTTAATAGACCATTATGTCATGTTGATCCTTTTTAGCATATTTTATAAGCCTTGGCATTAATATTTTAGACTAATGTGTATATTGTTTATTAAACACGGTATAAACATTCACCTAGAATATTTAGGCCATGATCCCTTTGGGTATGAATTAGAAAAGTTAGGCATAAAATCATTAACCTAAGGTTTATTTCATGCTTAATAAATGAAACAAACCTTATCCTAAAGAATCTAAGCCTAATTCATGGTCTTAATAATGTAATAACTTAAAGTTTAAGCATCCCTATAGATCAATGGTTTATGCTTCATCATTGGATTTTGATCTAATAATGTGAAGCTCCCATTGACTTTTCAATGAGTCCCCAAGAACCCACGAGTTTAGTGCATGGTAAGAGCTTATTCGAGGTAGAGCTGATAAGATGATCCAATGGAAAAAAGGTACTCATGACTTTTCAAAGTCCCACAAGCTCATCACATGGCCAATACCCTTCAATAAAGCATTGACATAGGATTCAAAGCACAGGGAAGGCACATAAAGATGTCAAGTGTCACAACTACAATGCTTCAAATAAAAGGATCCAATCATAGGTAAGGGCCTAGATTATAATCAATGGCTCACACTAATCCTATATTTTGATCTAACAAAGTGAAATAAAAGAGGAATTTTTAAATGCTAATGGCTATTACTCAAAAGGAATTTATGAAAAATGCCACAAAAGGCCTAGAGCAATGTCAAATAGGTGCCACACAAGTAGAAAAGGATAAAACACAAGATCTTATAGGCTTGGAAATGCAAAGGTATAATGGAAAATGTCGAAATAAAATCCAAGGCATGTATAAGCCAAAGCCTAGATATATACAACTATTACATCTCCAAAACCCTAAACCCTACATAAAAGTGACCCAAATGGACTCAATTGGTTACAATTTGATCCAAGGATAACTTAATTATGTTTCTAAGCATGAGAGAGTTTTCATAGAGATCATTTGAAATCTGGTGTGAGTAATTTTTAATAGTAAAGACAATGGTAGCTTATAAATATTAATTAAAGAAAGAGATAGATCTCTACTTACTAATAGACAATGAAGGTTAGATCTTCAAGGACACTGAATTAGACCTTACAGCCCTAAATATCCTAAGCATTAGGAATTAGTCTATGATCTTCTTTATGGTAAAGGAGTTACCACCCATTTTCAAGGAGGAACAAAGAATCACCACCATAAGTAGGAAGCACTATGACTTGGTTGCAGTCCAAATGGCTAGCCTTAACCATGCCATGGTAAAACCTAAGGTACTACACTATATAGAAATCCTTACTCTCATATTTATTGACTATAGAATTGATAATAAATGGATCATTAAAGAGGGAAATTCCAAGAGAGTAGTATATATTTATCCTATGGATTTTGAAAAGTATTATAATCTCCCCCTTCCCCATGTATACCTATCTAAAATCAAGGAATGGACTAGTAACCATGACCTAGATTCTGTCCTTAGACCCTAACTACATTAAGGACCCCATATCTTTAGGGAACTTGAGGGTAAAATCCTAATAGTCTAATTTAGAGAGGATATTAGGGTAATTGTGACCCTATTGAATTTATCCTTTGGTGCCCCTTCAACTACCTATGTGAATAAAATTTGGGTCACCTTTGTGCATTTCCTAGTTGAAGAAAATCTCACCCCTCCAATTGGAGATTTAATTAGTGGCTTCCTCACCAAGAAATTCACTACCATAAAAGGATGACCTCTAATAAATTTTACATGATGTGATACCTAATATATGTCCTAATTTCCCCAATTAACTTTTGAGGGATTAAAAATTGGTCCCTCGATGGAAAAATTATGATTTCACACCACTATTCCAAATTGTATATCTTTAAGTACATGAATCACATATAATTTATTTGTGACTATGTTTATCTAGCCATAGTGGAGGCCATCACAAGTTTCCCCATGCCTAGGTTCACCCCCTCATCAAGAAGTATATTGAAATGATGGGGGATATATGGTACTACCCTAATGTACAGTTATCAAGATTGAGGGCATCCTATCCCAACCTTATTTGATTGCCAATATATGTTCCCAGAAAGCTTGGTGAACAAGAAATTGTTACCCAAATCATTAATGGAGTTTATAAAATATGAAAGGAGAAAAGGAAGGTTCTAATCCACCCCTTTCACCTAAACATTGGGAAGACCATATTAAAAGACTAGAAGCATGTGGAAATCATGTCCACACACAGGGATTCAATTGGATTTTAGCATGATGAACTCAAAATGTGGGATCTAAAGAACATAGTGGGTGAGCATTTAAAATATAATAAGCTCCCCAAGCCTAAGTACATGCATAAAATTATTTTATATGACACCATTTATATTAAAGCCAATAATTATGAAGAGGTGTTGGCTAGGATTTAAGGTCATAATATCAAATTGGAACATAGATTGATCAAAGATGAAAAGTCATTAGGAGAGGCATGGGAAATGCATCCTTTGTAGTATCACTTATTATCTAGACCATATAGACTATCCCAAGAGCATCCCCAAGTAGAACAACCATAGCCACAACCATAAGGGTAGCCTAAGTAAAAACAAGATGAACAAGGCCACAACAAAGAGAAAGTGGGAGAGGTAAGATTGGAAGAGAGACCTAGGGAGGGGCCCTCATCTTAAACACTCCCACAAAGGCCACCTTCCCAAATATAATATATTGATATGATTTCCATAGAACTAAAAGAGAAACTTGAGGGTGATTTCAAAGAGATTATAAAGGAATATGATATAGACAAGGAGGAGGATCAGCCTGATGAAGCCCATGTCCAAGTAGGAGAGAAAGGGGATGATCTTGCTTTAGGTATGGTCCCAATATCATCCCATGAAAAGAGGAAATCATAGCTACCATTGGTTCCTATAGGACCAAAGAAGAGGCCAAAATTGACCATCTCTCACCCTATAAGTGAGATAAATTTGTTCAATGATGAATTCCCCATCTATGAGTTAGTCATTCTAGATTGGTTCATTTATTGGAAATTACAAAAGATTCCCTCTCTTTTCCATTCATGGGCCATGATAATAGTTGCTGATGTTGAGATACAAAATGACATGAATCCATGGATAAGGGATATGGTGAAGGAACAACAAGAAAGGAGAATTGTGGTCATCTAAAGACCATAGGGCAAGAAGATGGATGCTTTAGGAGCATCAAGTAGCATAGATGTAGAGGTCCTAAAACCTCTAAAATTCATAAGCTCATATACTACCATGAAATTTAATCTAGAGTCAACTAGATTGGATAGGGTTATCGTCAAAATAGTTATGATGGGAATGGAGGAATTCATCTTTCAATAGTTGGAGCCCTTTATAGGATTAACCCCTATGGAAGACTAGTAGTTTGGTGAAGCTTCCATTTATGAAGAGGATGTGGAAATTTTTATTTAAGATCAGTCATCAAAATCAAAAGCTAGGGTCTATGGCATGAAACAAAATATTCTAAACATGGAAAAGGAAAAATAAAACCTAAAAACATAGGCAATTCTATCAGTTCTTGAATCCATGACCAAAATTCTTGATGAGTCATTTTATGACATGTTCAAGGCACTTAAAAAAATGAAACTAGCGCAAAGTGAATTAGAGGGGTAGTGTGCATTGGCCAAAATCCTAGTCACCCAATGGTAAGCCTTGAAAGACTAAATAGCCCAACTTCTCAACATTCAAGCAAGGAAGTAGATACTAGGCTTTAAAACCATCAGTTTAGGACACTTGAACACAATTTTGGGAATTGTGGTTGATAAGGTTCAAAGTTTGAGTGCTTGGCACAATGATGTGGAAAGATTCCTAGAAGATGATAAGGAGATAATTATAATAATTGATCAACTTCTTGGGACTATGCTCACAAATCTTACACAACCCACTGTCCTTGGAATCATAAGTGATGAAGAATTCAAACATAGGGAAACTTTGGTAACTCAATAAATCAAAGGAAAAATCCAAGGCAAATCTAGGGCTGATAACAGTAAGATCCTAAACATGATATTTAATGTTAGAGAAAGGATAAATGAAGATAGGATCATTAAAGAAGCCATGGCAAAGAATGATAGAGAACTTGATGACTTGGTAGATCAAGAGGAGTGTAACCTGAAGTCTACTATGAATCTAGAGCTAGTTGATGAGCAATATACTAAAGCTATGAGCATCCCTTAGCAATGGAAAGTAGAGGCCCCACTAGTAAGTTAGAAAATATCTATTTTATAACTTTTGAAATAAAATATTCCATTGTAAAGGCATATGCTAGTTTGTTAGCTTATTTTCCTTTAGGTCAGTAAGATTTTGAAAATCACATGTATTTTAGAAATTGTAAGGACAACTGTCATTATCTTTGTACACCTATATTTTGTAACTGACTAGTATACTACCTGATCTTTCTATAAAGGTATGTATTATCATTTGTAAAAGGGAGATATTTTTTAGCAATTTTTGTACACTTAAAGTAATTAATATAATCAAGTAATTCTTCAAGGATTGTCCATATTTGATATATCAATTGCTAATATAGATTTTCTCTCAATTGTTGGTAGATGTCTTGAATTTTAATGGTGCCTTTGAATTTTGAGTGACATTTACTAAATCATAGGGTTTCTAGTTTGTGCATATGCTAGATTAGTTGGAGGATCTCAGGTTTTGCTTCACATTATTTTACTCTGTATTCAAATGTGTTAATGTTATTTTATTATAGTAGTAAATCCTTAAAGTAGACTTGGTTTTCAATTTTGACTCTTTATATTATCTTTTAAAGTTTGCCTAGTATATAGTGGAATTTGAGCTTAGGTTATGTTTCATTATATATTGGTTGAATGCTTACTCAATTATAATTGATGTTTTGTCATAATGTTTGAGACTAAAATTAACAATCACTCATTCTTTTCTACATTACCTTTTTATTGCTCCTTTTTTACACTAGATCACTTTAGTTTTAGATTCATTATAAATATCTACTTAGATTAGTTTATAGCTTAATTCTAGATTAGAATTCACTAACTATTAACATAGATTCACAAACAATGGACCAAGGTGGCTCCAAATGACCAAATCATATAAATATTGTGGAACAATATATCTTGGTCTACTGGTATTTCACCACAAAAAACTAGATTTTCAAAACCTACAACTCATGCTCTAAATTTTATAATTCTAAAATGATAAGTGTTATTTAAACACTAAGAGCACATGTGGTTCATTTAGAAGCATCAATAGGAGAAGATTTTGTTGGCACTAGAAGGAGGGCTTAAATTCTTCAAATCTTTATTGATATTAATCTATTTTATCTAAAGATCAGTGTATCTTTGTGTTTTTGAGTGAATTATTTGTTTAAAAGTATAAAAATCATTGATATTTGATGTTTGTGATGCATCTTTTTATTTCCTTTAAAGTTCTTTGGGTATTGATGTTTGTTTTTGGTAAATTTAGCATGAGCTTTGAAAATCCATAGTATCTAAGGTTAGAACAACTTGTTTTGATCAAAGTTTAGCATACCTTTCATAGATCTAAGTTCTTTTAGGCTTAAACTTATAAATTTAGACCATATGTAAATAATTGAACACATGTTTGAGTTAATTCAATCAAAGATTAATGTCCTTTGCAGTTTTTCATACCACCTTTGCAAAATAAGCTCAATGTGTAGGTCTAAATCTTGTTCTTTATAAAAGTTAACATGATACATCATATTTCAGGTAGGATATTCATATTTCAAGTTGGAATTGCCAAGATTAGAATAGGATCACACTTAAAGACTAGGGAGCCTTTGCCTAAGCTTGAGGTCCATAGAAAAGCTAGACATGATAAAGGTAGACAAAGGAGATCCATATCTCTTCAAAATTCACCCCTTCATGGTACCTATGCCTTCAACCTTCATCCAAGTATGGTCTAAATGGGAAATTCCTCAATCAATGTACTAGGGGTGGTGCATGATCTCCCACATAACCCTGAAAAGTACTTGCCTACATTTAGTCCAATGGGTATAGTAACTACTGAAGAACATATAAAGTCTTTTAAAGCTACCTTAAGGTTGCTAAATGTTGTGCATGAGGATGTCGCTTGTAGCTTATTCACCTTCACCTTTAATGATGTTGCTTATGAATGGTTTTTAAACCTGCCTAATAATTAGATCACTAGTTGGGATGACTTCAATAATGCATTTATAGATCAATTTGGTAATATTATTAGTCCTTGTGTTATCTATCATTAGTTCACCATCATTAGAAAAGATGCAAGTGATCTTATTAGGTCCTTTAATTCTATATTTTATAAAATGTTTAGTAGGACCATAGACCCTTATAAGCCTAATGATGTTTTAGCTCTAGAAATTTACAAAGATGTAGTAGATCTTATGACCTCTATATTTTTAAAGAGATCCATGCTAGTCATAACTTCATTAGCTAGAGCCTATGCTAAGGTAGTAACCATCAATGATCAGATGTAGCCCTAAGATCAAATGGCATATTTTGTGCTAAACATCAACCCATAAATGCCTATGATGAACTTATTCTCAAAAAATAACCAACAACTCTCAGCCTTAAATCAACTCCCAAACCTAACTCAGTTTCCATTGTGTCATGAATCTCCCAATCAAAATTTGGGAATCTTAAATCATCCTACTAATGGATTCAATCCAAATGATCAAAGGGCTCTAGTACCATCTTCTAACAATAACCAAGTACATAATTCTAAAACTCCTAAAAATGAAAATCAATCTATCTTAAAAATACTCTAAAAACTTAGCACTAATTTTCTTTAGTTTCAAAAAAAAGTTGGAAATACTACTAAAAGTTCAAGTAGAAACTTCTCATTTCAAAGGTATAATATGCAGATTTCAGAATGATAGTTTTCATAATTATAAGAATAATGAGCCATCTTCTAAAAAGAATACTATGAACATTAACCTCACTGATATTACCTTACCTAATTATTATAGGGTACATTACATAGCCAAGCATGGGGAATTTGATTGTATAGAATTTTACAAAGCCTTTAAGGCTTTCAAGAAGAGTTAGATACATTTGAGGTGGTACCTAAAAGAGTGTGCCAAGATCTCTGAACAACATTCAAGCAACAATGTCGATTCCTGTAGAGAGAGCTCTAAAATTCCAAGAGAAGGAAAACTAATGCATTTGATTGATTAATTGATTGATTAACCTTCCAAAAATGAAAAGCGAGGTACATATAAGGAAAACTAGGGCAACATGAGGAAGCCCCTAATTTTCCTAATTAACTAATTAAAATTAAATATAATTAGCCTATGGACCCTTTATAATTAAACTAAGGAAGCTTAAATAACATATAATGGCCATATGACCATGTAGGCACAACCCAGTGGAAAAGAAAACTACATTAACACCCCCTATTAAGCATAGCTTAGGTGAGATGATAATTAGGTCTCGACATTGAAGGCTTGATGAGGTACCCAAGTACATGGTGATGAACCTCCATAGGAGGAAGAATAAGGTAGAACAACCCTAACCCTAATGAGATATCACAGATGAACAAATTTACTCTTTGTGAAGGTCTTGGTAATAATATCTATAATTTACTCTGATGTTGGATAGTATCAAAGATCAATGACTTGCTCATTTATAATATCCCTAATGAAATGTGTGTGAATCTCTATGTGCTTGGTCCTTTAATGGAGAACCAGATTCCTTCAAATTTGGATATTGCTTTGGTTGTTACATTAGATGATTTTTGGCTTATGAAATTGGACACCAAACTTAGTGAGAATCCCCTAAACCTAGATTGCTTCAATGGTGGCACTAACAGACTCTCTATATTTTGCCTTTATGGATGATAAAGTAGTTTCATGATACTTCTTTCTTGACCAACTTATTGAACCTAAACTAACTGAGAAACTATAGCCTAAAGTAGACTTTCAATTTTGAATATCTCTAGCCCAATCTGAATCTATGTATATAATCAAATCAACCTCTATTCCATAGTTGTGCAAACCTTGAATGTAGTGAAGAATCCACTTTGCTACTTTCTAGTGCAACTCATGTGGATCCTACATAAACTAAGAGACCAATCCAACTACATAGGACATGTCATGTCTAGTGTGTATGAGATAGATAAGACTTCTCATGAGTTGTCAATATGGAATCGCATCAATGAGTGGTGTAGGACAATCAACGTCAAGCTTCACACTAGACAAGAAGGTAGTAGGATTTGTCTTACAATTAGCCATGTTAAACCTTAAAATCAAATCAAGAGAATACTTGGATTATGATAAGGTTATCCTAGAATTTGACTGAATGATTTCAAACCTGAGAAAGTAGTGTAATAATCCCATGTCTATCATTGAAAATCTATCCAAAAGTGTAGTTTTCACTACTGAGATGAATGATTATGATCTCCCTATAATCAATAAGTTATCCACATAGATAAATAGGATCAATATAGAATCATCCTACTATAATATGTAGACATTTAGATCTGAGTGGCATTTGGTGAACTTGACTGTGAGGAGAAAGGAGTCCATCTTGGCATACCATGCCCTAGGGGCCTATTTGAGTTCATAAATATATTTCTTGAGTCTATAGACTAAGGAGGTATCTTCCAAAAATCCTTGTGATTGCTCCATATATATCTCTTCTTTGAGGTCACCATGTAGAAAATCAATCTTTGCGTCCATTTGGTGAACACCCCACCAATGTGTGGTTGTGATGGCTAGAGTGAGTCTTATAGACATCATCTTAGCTACATGAGAAAATGTCTCAATATAGTCTATGTTAGGCACTTGAGAAAACCCCTTTACAACCAAATGAGCTTTGTACTTATCAAATGACCCATCTTCACCATACTTGGCCCAATAAACCCATTTGCAATAGACCAATTTTCTTCCTTTAGGAAGAGGGACAAAGTCCCATGCTTTGTTCTTGATTAGGGAACTATACTCTTCCCACATAGAAAAATCTCATTATAGAATGCTAGATGCCTCATGAAAGTATTGAAGATCTAAGGAAATGAACAAGTAGGCATGTGATGTCCCTTAAAACTATGATCATGTCCACCTTATATCTGATGGATTTCCAACCCATCTTCTAGCACTTTGAAGTGTCTATCTAGCCCAAATAGGACTAAAATTATATGAGATTAGAGAATTAAGAGGTGAGTCCTCATCATCTATAGTGTGAGTGTGAGATGGAGGAGGAGAATCCTCATCACCGCTCTCATCACTTGAACTTGAATAAGAAGAGTCATCCTCATCATCAGGAGGATCTTGAGGTTGATCTATGTCACTGTATGAAGCAGAATTAATGTCTAGTGATACTTTTGAAGAGTTTGGAGTGCCAAGATTGTGTTCAAGTTGGCCCTCATGAAACTTGACACTACTTTCAATGAAAAACTCATGATTTTTAGGATGGAGAAGCCTATATCCCTTAACACCCTCTGTATATGCCATAAAGATGCAAGACTAACTTTGAGGGTCTATTGCCTTATGTTTTTTCTTGAGAACATGGGCCATTACTAGTGATCTAAACACTCAAAAGTGATCTACTACTGGATTGTGACTATCCCAAGCTTCAAAAGGAGTGATTCCATTTAAGGCTTTATGTGTAACTCAATTTTGAATGTATCACACATAGTTGATTGCTTCAGCCTAATACTGCTAAGCAAGAGACTTTGATTGAAGTATGTGGTTTGCCATTTCCTTAAAGGTATGATTATTGAATTTAACCACACCATTATGCTAAGGACTATATGGATTTTTGTGTTGCATTTTAATCCCCTCTGATGTACAAAACTACTCAAACTTATTATTGACATACTCCTTTCCATTGTCAGTCCTTAATATTTTAATGCAACATTTTGAATGCTTCTCCATAAGTGCCTTGAAGTACTTAAAGTGATCACAGAACTTAGACTTATTTTTGATAAAAAATACCCAGGTGACCTCAAAAAGTCATCGTTGAATGTGAGCATGTATCTTGTCCTATTAAATGAAGGTTTTAGAAATGGTCCTGCTAAATCACTGTGGACAATCTCTAGCTTCTATTCAACTCTCCTTGCTTTGCCCTTATCATATTTCTCTTATGGATTCTTACCAAGAATGTATCCATTACATAGGCCATCTGATAATTTGACTTTAGTTAATCATAAATCCATGTCTTGATCACTGAGTTGTTCTAGCTAATGCTAGTTTAAATGGCCAAACTATTCATGCCATAGTTTTTTTACTCCATCTGATGAGTAAGCAGTGTAGTTGAGGACTAATTTGGGGGAAAATGTGAGAAGGTATATAACCTAGACTTATGATTGGCCTTTCTATAAGCCATTTTATTGTCATTATGTAGATCCTCAATGACCATTGAATTAGGTATGAACTCAACTAACTTCACGGCACCTATGTGAGTGATTTGATATACTGATATAAGATTGGTGGATAATGAAAGAACACACTGAACATCATTGATGATCCCATCACTTATTTATACTAATCCTTTACTGTTGACTTCTACCGAAGTGTCATCACCCATGAGAATTGAAGGCATAGAACATGGCTCTATTTCTTAAAATATATCCTCTAAGGAGGCCATGTGATAAGAACCACTCAAGTCAATAACCCAAGTCAAAGGCTAAGAAGCTACTGCAACAAGTGCCTTTCCCTTATATTTACCTTTTTTTCTATCTTTTGCCTTTTTAGAATTTTATATGGACATATGCTAAGATGAGGATTTAGAAATAATGATGTTATTCTTCTCAAGCATCTTAGTCAAGGTGTCAATCTTCTTTTTCATGCACTGAGATTCATTATGTCCAAGTTTCTTACAAAAGTTACATTTGAGTTTTTCCTTCTTAAGTTTCCTACTTGAGGAGGACTCGTTTGATGATTCCTTTGGCTTGGCATCTGATTTATGATTCTTATTGTGCTCATGATCAGGTTTACACTATTTCTTCTCCTATTTACCACTGCTAGAAGGCTTCTTCTTTTCTTGATTGATAATTAAGGCATGTGATTTTAAAGACTTCAGTACACCCATTTGAACTAAATTATCTTTCTCTTGAGTTAGATTGATAATAAGCTCATCAAATGATGGAATTTTCTAAGTGGATCCAAGTTCACATTTGGTATCATGAAATGTAGAGATGAAAAATGAATAGTCATGACCCAATTTTGTAAGCACAAATAGAATCAATTGGTCATCTATTTTCTAAATGCCACAATGTTTTAAATGTAGTTTCAATGATTTAAACTTTGTAAACAAGTCTTATAGGGTGTCATAGTCACCTAGGCTCAATGTGATGATCTCATTCTCTATCTCATGACCCCTCATGATGTCCTGCACTCCAAAAAACTTGTCTAGGAGGCTAAGAGACATAAACAGGAATAGAAACCCATGGGCCTTGTCACATCTATTATACCACTTAACTTTTTTTGCATCCATAAATGGCTCAATTTCCTCACCCATAGTAATCTAATAGAGTCTTTTACCTCTTAAAGTGAGTTGTATTTTAGACTTCCATTCTAGATAGTTAAATGGTGTGAGTGGTTCAATGTTTGGATCCATTAGTGTCGATTAGAATGAGACAAATTAAAAAATTAAAATGAAATTAAAAAAATAGAAAGCACACAATACAAGAACCCCCTGAACTATCAAGAATACCCCCCTTAAAGTTACAATGAACACATGCTCAGTCTTGGATGTCGAGTACAGTCGAGAATGCATCTATGAGCAATAAGTGTGAGAAAGTATGAGAGGGACATCAAGCATAACTAATAATTCATCCAATAAGAAAGGTACAAAGGTTTTAAAATAGTTATAAGTTATTACACCATGTGAAAAATGGATGTTACAAAAGTCCTCAAATAATGTTACCAATGCATAGAGCTCGAGAAAATATGCACTTTTAACAAAATGGCACCCAAAAAGGAGATACAGATTGAAATTTATATCACCTACTAGTTCTTACTCCCACATATTCCTGGACCCTTTCCAAACATGGCAATATTTTTTCTAGACTTGTGTTTTGTCATCCAAAAATCATAAAATGAAAATAACTTTACTCTATTTCTTCATTACCTTTCACCTAAAATTTGATGCCCTCTTGAACTTCACTCAAGGTTTCAACACTTATTTACTTTAGGTTATTATAAATAATTTACAAAAAAATTAAGAATCAATTGACCTTGAAAAACCTAAATAGGTCTTCCTAGTGTATTTTGGGTTCTTGCAACTGCATTATTTCAGGTTCTTACAATTGTTTTACTTGAAATAAGTAATTACCCTTTGAAAAATTTATTACTTCTTGGAAATGTATTTTGGGTTATTTGAACAACTTTACTTCAAGGTTTCAAATAGTTGTAACTTAAAAAATTAAATGAGTAGTTGTATTGAAGAAGCTCGATTACTTCTAAGTAATTGCCTTGAATAAGCCTAATTACTTCTTGTAATGTATTTTGGGTTTCTTAGACTACTTTACTTAACTTCATAAATTTGAAGTAAAGTAACTCAAAAAAAAATTATTTGGTCTATGATTAAGTTTTAAAGGTTGAGAATCTTGATTAATTCCCAGTTGTTAGCATTGAGAAACCTGATTGCTTCTTCCAATATAATTTAGGGTTTTTGAACTACTTTACTTAACTTCATGAATTTGAAATAAAGTAATGTTGAAAGCTCAAATGGGTCTTGAAAGCAAGTTGTATCACTTTAAAAACTTGATTTGGTCTAGAATCAAGTATGGCCCTCTAATAACCCAATTTGGTCTATGGAGAGTAAACTAGGGTTTGCAGGCTTGATTACTTCATCTATATAGACATTCAACTAGATTGAAGATATTGATTTCTAGGAAAATCCACAAACTTTCTCAAAAATATAAAATCAACCCATTTTAGATCTTAAAAAACCCATAAAATATATGCAAATATATTTTTCATTAAAGGTGCCTTGACATGAGTTTTGAGGGAGATTAATAAAATGCCTCTAAGGTCAAAAATGGAGGCCAAGATAGAAGAAAAACTAGCAAGGTGAATGCATGGAGGATCTTACCAGGGAGTCTAATGCATGAGGCTATTACAAAGGCTTTGATACCATGAAAGAGTGTGCTAATATCTATGAATAGCATTCAAGAAACAATGTCAATTCTTGTAGAGAGAGCCCCAAAATTCTAAGAGAAGGGAAAATAATGCATTCAATTGATTGATTGATTAATCTTTATAAAAGGAAAAGTGGGGTACATATAGGAATAATTAAGATAATATGAGGAAGCCCTTAATTTTCTTATTATCTAATTAAAATTAAATATAATTAGCCTATGGACCCTTTATAACTAACCTAAAGAAGCTTAAATAACATATAATGGCCATACAACCATGTAGACAAAACCTAATGGGAAAAAGCACTACACTAACATTACCTAACAAGGATAGTGGTGCAGGTACCTTTAGATTTAAGTCATCTGATCAAGCATTTATGGTGGATACCTTTGATTCCCCTTTTAAGAGGAAAATGAACCTGATGAGATCTCAGAGTAGATCTAAGCTTTTCAATAGTTATTGAAGAAGACCTATCCCTTGAGGAATAGATAATAGAGGTAGCCCTTGACTACCTCAATGCCTTCAAACAAATTTAGAACTCTTCTAGATACTTCTTCAATCAATAATCTTGAGCCACCTAAAGGGAGTACTACTAAACCCAACATTGAGATTCCTAGTTCTTCTAAGACTGGTTATAACATAGTTGAGGACATGAAAAAGATAAAATCTAATATTACATTACATGAACTCACACATATTATAGAGTAAAGAGACCTTCTATTGGAGTCTTTTTCAAATAAATCTAATAATCCACCATATACTAATCATGCCAATGTGACTGTGTACAAGGCCAAGGCTGAATCTGCTCCTTTCTTGCTCACTATCAGGATGTTTGGTAAAAATTTACATAATTGCTTATTAGATTTAGGAGAATCTACCAATATCATGCCTATAGGTATATTCAAAAAATTTGGCCTAACTCTCATTAATTCTGATAGGGTTGTCACCTAATTAGACTCTAGAGTTAGGGTAATAAGAGAGCTTTTAAATTTTCACATGCAATTAGCTTCTAAACCTGGGGTGCAATAATTCATTGATATTTAAGTTGTTTATATACCTAATATTTATGGAACATTATTGAGTAGGGAATGGACCAAGGCTTTGAATGGTTACATATCTATATATTTCTCACATTTATGGCTACTTTGAAAAGGAGTTATTAATTAGATCAGGGTTGAGAGAGAACCAAGGATGAAAAATATGATAACTAAGTACAATTATGTGAACAAGAGGGTCAACATAATTGACTCAAACTTAGGGGTTTTAACTCTAGAGATAGATAAGGTATGTGACCCCAAGAGTTCTCATGTTATTCTTGGACTATGGAATTTTAATTTTGATGGTGTTAGGTGTAATATTGGATTAGGTGTTGGTGTTGTCTTGACTAACCCTACTAATAAAAGGTACCGTGCTTCTTATAGGCTCCAATTCCCTTATACTAACAATCTTGCTGAGTAAGAATCCCTTATCTGAGGCTTACAATTTGCTATAAAGAATAAGGTCAAAAACTACTAGTTTATGGGGATTCAGAACTAGTGGTCAACTAGGTAAAAAACAAATACCAATGTAAAATCTCATACCTAAAAAGGTATAAGTTCAAATTTTGGAATTTTATTGAATCTTTTGATGATTTTGGCATCATTTCCATCCCAAGAGGAGAAAACCAAGCTATTAGTGAGTTAGCATCTATTGCACCCAACCTCATGCCCAACCAAGATTCTCCTAATTTTAGCATTGAGTTGATCCCTTATCCTTCAATTCCTAATAATTTTAACCATTTCTAGGTTTTCAATGATGATCAACAAATATTGGATTTCATGACCAATTCTAGAGCATTTAATGCTCATATTATTGATGAGACTAGTGAAATTACATCTAAGGAGGACAAATTCAATGGTAAAGTCATTTAGTTAAATGACAACAAGATACCTAAGGGGATGATTTAGAGAGACAGTTTGATCAGGACAAACTAGCTCAAGTTTCTAAGGTTCCCAAGGTCAAAGTGGGAAAGACTATAATGTTGTTGACCTTGGCCTCTAAGATCAACCCTAGCTAGTAAATGTTGGAAAAGCCTATAAAAACATTGAAAACAAGAAAGCCAAAGATCTCCTTACCTAATATAGGGATGTCATAGCTTGGTCTTATGATGACTTAAAGATCTTTTATCCAAGGGTCATTACCCATACTATACCCCATAAAGAGAGTTGTAAACAATTCAGGAAAAAATAGAGGCATTTAAATCCTATCCTAGAACCCATGATCTTCAAGGAGGTTAAAATATTATTAGATGCTAAGATAGTCTTCCCCATCAGGTATTCAACTTGGGTGGATAATTTGGTACCAGTCAAGAAGAAGAATGGTGAGATTAGACTTTGTATTAACTTCAGGAACTTAAACAAAGCATCAGAAAAGGACAACTATCCCCTTCCTTACCTAGACCAAGTGATTCAAGTTATTTTAGGTTCAGCTATGGTGTCTTTTCATGATGGATTTTTAGGTTAAAACCAAGTATTGGTTGATAGAGAGGAAAATATGAAGAAAACTTTCACCATAAAGTGGGAAACCTTTGCTTACAAGAGGATGTCCTTTGCGCTAATCAATTTAGGAGCTACCTTACAAAGAGATATGGACCATGCCTTCCAAATACTAATAGGTAAATGCATCACTATTTATATGGATGATCTAATAGTGTTTTCTAAAAATAGGGAATATCACTTCGTTTATTTGTATTAAGTTGTTGAAAAATGCAAAAGGTATGACATTTACTTAAACCCTAAGAAGAGTATCATTTGTGTGACTAAAGGAAAATTATTGGGTCATGTTATAACCAAATATAGTATCTCTATAGATCCTAAAAGATTGGAGGCCATATCTAGAATAAAACCCCCAAATAGTAAGAAAGATCTAAATTCATTCTTTGGTAAGATAAATTTTGTAAGAAAGTTTATTTCTAGCTTTGCAGAAATTGTCAAGTCACTAAATGACTTATTAAATATGGATGCCAAGGTCACATGGAATAATGATTACAAAAAATAATTCAATAATATGAAGGAGAAAATTCGTCAAGCTCCAATTCACATAAGTCCTAACTTCTCAAGGGACTTATACCTCTACTCCTTTTCATCTGACCACACTAAGGCTACAATATTGACTTAGAAAATTGAAGGGTGTAACCACCTAATTGCTTTTATCAACACTAGTTTTAATAATGTTGAGTTAAATTATTCATTTATTTATAATTATGACATATGCATTAGTTAATGTAGTTAATAAATTTAAGCATTATATCCTTAGAAATAAGGTACGTGCTATCTTACCTGACCCTACCACCAAACTTATGTTAAGTTAGAATTAATTGAGAGAATGTAGAGTTAAGTTGATGTTAGTTTTATAGGAATATTATTTGTATATGAAATTAATAAAATTGGTAAGGTGCTAAGTTCTAATCTAGATGATTATCAATACTAACCATAGGCTAAGTATTATGCAAGTGGATCAACAAAACTTTCAAGCTAGTGAGTGGTATGATTCAATCATACATTTGAAAATTAATGGTACTTATCTTGCTAGTCTATCCATAGAGCAAAAGAGGGCCCTAAAGTTCAAATATGCCGACTACTTAATAAATAATGGGATATTATATAGAATAAATTTTGAAGGGGTTTATTTGAGAAGTGTCTCACAAGAAGAAGCCACCTAAATCATGAGCACCTTTCATGAAAAGATGGGTAGTGGGCATCCATCTGGGAGGACCACAAATCAAAAAATTCTTAGAGACAAATATTATTGGCCAACTATTTTTAAATATGATCACAAAAATGTGAGGGAATGTCACTCATGTCATAGTTTTAGCACCAAGGAGCCAAAAGCAGCAATGCCACTACAACCAGTCATGATTGAAAAACCCTTTGTTTAATGGGGATTAGACTTTGTTGGAGTAATCAACCCTAATTCATCTGAATGTCACAAGTATGTCTTTACTACCATAGACTATTGTATAAGGTGGACTAAAGCTACAACCACTAAAAAATGTAGGACTGAAGAGGTGATCAACTTCCTAGAGGAAAACATCTGTATTAGGTTTAGAACTCTAGTCTCTCTAGTGTATGACAATGGGTCTGTATTCATATCTATAGAGATGATTGAATGGGATTATAATAATGACATCACTCTCAAATTTGCATCCAACCATTATCCCTAAGGAAATAGATTCTCTAAATCTATAAATAAGAACCTAATAAAGGTAATCAGGAAGTCTACTACAAACAAGCCTAACACTTGGCACAAACTCCTTAAATTTTCACTTTGGGTTGATAGGATAAGAATCAAGTAATAATTAAGAGCCTCAACATTTATATTGGTTTATGGATAGGAACCTATCTTTGCTATCACTCTTAAGTTTCCTAAATACAAATTTATTAAGAATATATTGAAGAAATCTAAGAGCTTGCCAATTCTAGAGTACTGGACATAATTCAAATGGAAGATGCAAGGGAGAAAGCCTTTAATAATTTTAGTAGGCATCAAACCATAGTCAAGAGATGGTTTTATAAAAGGTCCAAGATCAAGGTGTTTAGAAAGGGAGACTTTTTTCTCCTTTGAGAAAAAGCATATGATCCTAAGAGTAAACATGGTAAATTCACACCCTTGTGGATTAGCCCATACCAGATTACAAAAACATTGGGGAACAACACCTTGAAGATCAAATATATACAAGGAGTAGAGTTTACATTGCCCACTAATGGGAAATACCTTAAGCATTACTTCTTTGCTACCCCTCGAAAGGTCTTCATGGAGTAAACTTTAAGATGGTTAGATTTAGAGTAGGTAGGCTAAATAGTTACCTTTTTGTTCTTTCTTTCTCATCCCTTATTTGTGCATAAGCATGTATAAATTTATTTATTTTCTTTTGTTGTAATTTTTTCTTGATTTCTATTGTGTGTTTCTTTCTTGTTTCCATTTTATTTAGTTCTAATAAGTCCTTTTGGACAATCCTGAGCTTAAAGTTAAATTTTTTTCTTGAAAGTTCCCAAAACTTGAACCCCATGCATATGATGACCATGGTCATGAAAAGTTAAGCATAATGTTGTAATTTGCAAAAACTAGTAAATACCAATGAGGAAGTTAACTATTTCATGGCAACTTAAGCATTGTCCTAGCCTTAAATTAGTTTTAAGAAGACTTGCACTTGTAGAGTAAAAATTCAAACTATCATGGTATAGTCATACTAACACATAATCAACATCCTTTCCTGGGATAAAGGTTGAAACCATAGATGATTTTTCAAAGATAAAACACTTGACCAAATCCTAAAACTTAGCTAATCTAGTTCCCAACCTTGATAAAAACATAAAAGTCTTAAGAAAATACAAAAAAGAACTCAATAAAAATCAAAATCTTTGTAAGCATATGTGATTCTGGTAATATTCATCAGGGCTATAAACACCTGACTGGTAGTGGAGAAAGGCCTTGAGTGGATCCAATGGCATCTTTATTGTGGTTATGGACATCTAGCTGGTAGTAGAACAATGTCCAAGCCTTCCCTAAGACAAAAACATGGTTCTTAATGAACATCTTAACATGTTATAGGTCAGTGTTAGTTACTAAGTACATGAAACATAAAAGTTGTTTCTTGAACCCCATAACAAATAGAGAGTGGAATCAAATCACACACATAATATGGCTATGTCTTGGTGTTTGGCCCTAAATCTACAAATACAAGGTTTGTTTCAACCATAATCTGATTTGGATGATGATATTGATTAAATGGAGTAGATGACCTCATTATTTGTCTAAATTAGAGTCTCTAGGTTCTAACATATTGCTATGTTTCCCCTATGATTTGTCATTTGTTGGCACCAACATACCCCCATTTTTAAAAATTGGGACCATAAAAAAACCCTTGAAATTAAACATGAAAATTTAGCATGTTAAGATCATTTATAGAATTTGAAGATCATCCACTTTGTTAATGTCAGGAATATAGAACAACAAATAGCTTTGACTCCACTGTTAGGATCTAGGAAGCACCATTGATTACCAAGCAACTTAACATGTAGAATTAAACCAGAAGTAATAAGTAACTAGAATTCAAAAATAACACAAAATATGAGAGAATACCCAATTGTATTAATAATCTTCCAAAAAAGAATTACAAATGAAGAGATGCCACACTCTTCCCACCTTACAGGCTTCCCACACCAAGTGTTCAGTAATTCACCTTCAAGAGCTCACTCTCTCAATTACGGTCCCAACACACAACTCAAACATAGAGTTGGTGTTCACCTCCAACCAGTCAGTATCACTACTGCTAGTACCACCAGTTAGTATCACTACTTCCAGTACACAAGTGCTCCATGTACTCTAAATTTGAGTACTCCACGCACTCCAAGTACTCAGTGTACTCCAAGTAGATCTCCCCTGATCTTGCTACCTATTGTGTTGCCCATCTCCTTTGACCTTGCTCTCCTACAGATCCACCTTAGACCTTGCACACACAAACACCTACAAATCAATTGATCTTACTTACCATGTAGATCTCTTTACACCCTGAAGAACCCTTGTCCTTGCCTCACCAAGTCCTTATGATTCTTCAACCAGTGCCCCGGTGGATATTCTACCAGAACTTACACAACCTATAACTCTACTTGATCATACACACTCGGCACCCCTATAGAACTAGGAGGAGATACCATTGCTCTCTTCACTCTCAAAAGGAGCTAACCAAGCTCAACTCAAACTAGAAAAAATTACAATACAGTGCATGAGTCTCTTATATAGATCTCATGCAAACAATAATTAGACATCTAATTACAATAATTAGGTCTATAGCTCAAGACTAAAATTAGCCTTTCAACATGTAAACAACCAATTCGTTAACAAACTATTCATGCAATCGATAGTTCCAAAACCACATAGGTGACCGACATCGGTCCCTGTCTGGCTGGAGATGACCGGCGTCGGTCGATCCCTGACTGATGTCAATTTGCTCTGCACTGGATATGATTGACACCAGTTGATTAGACTGATGCCAGTTGCTCTGCATCTTAGCAACCTCTCAATAACCTCCTCCATGTCTGCATCAGTGAAGCTTTTAGCTCCACAACCTAACAATATCCCACTTGGAGATAAATAGCTGCACTATACCTATACCTATACACCGTCTAATCTATTTCTTGGCTTCTATCCCTCTTCAATATCAAACCTAAAGACCAACCACCACACAACCTATGGTGCACCTCCTGTCATCCAAGTAACTTGCCACATCCAAACCTATAAACCCATGTAGTGAAGTCCTAACCCTACATAGCATGTATACCTACTGCTGGTCCCTCTCAAATACCTGAGAACCCACTTCCCTGAATTGGCTCCTAACTCTATGATAGCTCCCACTACTAGGGAAAACTTAGGTCTATACCAAACCTCATGTGATTTCAGACACTAAACTATCTAGCCCTTGGTGTGCTGTAGTTTTACATCTTGCATATTGAACCTCGCCAACACCTGATTCACATCAGTTCCCACTAGAGACAAAATCAACCTATGATCTTCCATGTCTCTCATGCCAAAGAATTTTGCTGCTCCCAAATCCTTCATGGCAAACCATTAAACTAACCTTACCTTTAGCTCAGCAAAACCTTGTATGTCTAAACCTGCAACAAGCTCATCCTCCACATATAGTAATAGGATAATGTCACGACCATCATCCACCTGGTAAGACAAAAACAATGGTTACACTGACATTGACTAAAGCCCTACTTTGTCATCCACATGTCAAACCTATACCACTATCCTACAGCTTCCTCAAGACCATATGACCTGGCCTTCCATCTCATGTATCCATTCTCTCTATTCTTTAACCAAGGAATCCATTCATCTCTCAGTGCTTTCATACCAGCTAGCAACCCTACCAAATCTCCCATTTGGTTGTGCATCCTGTTCATGCCATGCTCCCACTATTTCCTAGATCCTTCCTACTCTGTAGTGAGCAACTAGTATAAAGAAGAGGAACAACAAATTTGAGGCTTACTTACACTTTCATTCCTCCCCATGGGCATTTGAGACTCCTTGACAGCTTGTTGTCTGCCCAAAATCTATTCCAGTGATCGACCTCAGTCACCACACAGCCTGCATCCGATCGACGTCAGTTCCATGTGACTATCCAAGTCATCGATGCCAGTTATCCTATCGACATCAGTCTCCACCTGCCTAACACCATTGAATTTGCCTTTTGCACATGACCAATGTTGGTGCCTACCTATTCGACACTGGTTCCTCCTGACTGATGCCGATACCTGTGTTTTTTTGTGAGTGATGAATTTTTACCCGCAAGCTCTCTTTGGATCAAATCCCTATCCAAACTGCCCTGCTCAAAGTTACTTAGTCCCATCCACTAATCTCTATCCATCATCTCCTCCATAAACACCAAGGCTTTCCAATTTTTAAGTCTGTCAAACACATCTAACTTCCGCTTAAGAACATGCATCTCCTTCTTGCTCATGTGACCAAGCCTACCAAGCCACATCCTTGCAACAGAAGAAGAATCAGCAATACAAGCAAGTAGATAAAGAGTACTTGCTTTCTTACCACCTGTTAATTCAAGTGCATCCGCTATGAGAGTTCTTGTGCATCTCTCATCACCCAACTTCCCTAAAGAAATTAGCTACATCTTCAAGACTAGGACCTGCATGACCTTCTTCAACACCCATGTGTTGGCTTCCTGCAATTTCAGTAACACTTCCCCTTTGCCAATACATTGACAAGGCTCACTAACCCCTCTATTTGGGGCTGCATGGAAAGAGGCAATAGAATCTATAAACCAAGATTCTACTTTATCCAAGAAACATCCCAGAGCATCGTGTGCTATAACACCTACAACATCTGCTTCTTCAGTTCCTTCATGCTGATCTTTTACCAACCAGCAATCTTTCTTTACTTGCTCTTTCTTTCTATAACACCATAATTGATCATTCATGCTTTTCAATTCCTCCATTCTTAGTGTACTTTCTTCTGCCATTTTTATACTCCCATTCAATCAAAAACCCCTGAGAGTGACCTGTAATCAAACACAAACCTGCTCCCTGCAACCTTAGCTCTGATACCAACTGTCAGGAATCTAGAACAACAAACATGCTCTGATACCACTTTGTCAGGAATCTAGAAAAACAAACATGCTCTGACTCCATTATTAGGATCTAGGAAGCACCATTGATTACCAAGCAACTTAACATGTAGAATTAAACTAGAAGTAACAAGTAACTAGAATTCAAAAATAACACAGAATAAGAGAGACAATACCCAATTGTATTAATACTCTTCCAAAAAAGAATTACAAATGAAGAGATGCCACACTCTTCCCACCTTATAGGCTTCCCACACCAAGTGTTCAGTAATTCACCTTCAAGAGCTCACTCTCTCAATTATAGTCCCAAAACACAACTCAAACACAAAGTTGGTGTTCACATCCAACCAGTCAGTATCACTACTGGCAGTACCACCAGTCAGTATCACTACTGCCAATACACAAGTGCTACACACACTCCAAATCCAAGTACTCCATGCACTCCAAATACTCAACGTACTCCAAGTAGATCTCCCCTGATCTTGCTACCTATTATGTTGCCCGTCTCCTTTGACCTTGCTATCCTGCAGATCCACCTTAGACCTTACACACACAAACACCTGTAAATTAGCTATTCTTACTTACCATTTAGATCTTTCTACACCCTGAAGAACCCTTGTCCTTGCCTCACCAAGTTCTTATGATTCTTCAACCAGTACCTCGATGGATCTTCTACCAAAACTTGCACAACCTACAGCTCTACTTGATCATACACACTCGGCACCCCTGTGGAACTAGGAGGAGCTACCCTTGCTCTCTTCAGTCTCAGAAGGAGCTAACCAAGCTCAACTCAAACTAGAACAAATTACAATACAGCCCATGAGTCTCTTATATAGATCTCATGCAAATAATAATTAGACATCTAATTATAATAATTAGATCCATAGCTCAAGACTAAAATTAGCCTTTCAACATGCAAACAACTGGTTCGTTAACAAACTATTTGTGCAATTGATAGTTTCAGAACTTCATAGGTGACCGACATCGGTCCCTATCTGGCTAGAGATGACTGACATCGGCCAATCCCTGACTGATGTCAGTTTGCTCTGCACTGGATATGACCGACATCGGTTGATCAAATCGATGTTGGTTACTCTGCAACTCAGCAACCTCTCAACAACCTCCTCCATGTCTGCATCAGTGAAGCTTTTAGCTCCACAACCTAACAGTTAAAATCATGCTTATTTGGTATTTTTTTCCTTTAATTTGGACTAACATCACCAATAAATCATCTTTATTACATTTAGTTATAGATTATATGGTTTTTATCCCTAGGAAATTTGGGGTTCAAAACCCTGGCCAAAGTCTTCTTTAAATTTGAATATCGATAGGAACCAAATTGGTGGGAACATTTTGAAAGTTCATTTTGGACCTAAGCATAAAATTTATGTTCTAAATTTAATCATGTTTATTAACATAACTAAAACTTAGTCTAAATTCCTTGGTCCCATTTATTACTTCCCCCTTTAAAATTTCCTTTTATATATAACCTTCATTTTACATGGTATTTTTAATATTTCCTAACTTAGCCTAAGATTTTAACAATGTCTTAGCCTAAGTTATGGTTCCCAAGTCCACTTTTATGTTAACTCGGTCCCTTGTTTATACATTATCCTAAAGTTTTAATTATAAGGCCCCGATGTATTTATTAATACAATTGGGACCTTAGTCTTATCACCTTATCCTAATTCTTTATCATCAAGATCCTAATAGTAATTTCCTTGAATTTTTCAAGATCTAATGACCTTCTCTTTATCATGGCCTTTGATCCAATGTAGTGAGAAAAGATTGAACTTTGGATTTAAAAATGTGCATCTCAAATGATCTACCGATTCATGCTCCCTATGGCCTTTTGATTAGACAGTGTGAGGAAAACTAACAATATCTTACACATAACTCCCCAAACCAATCATATTCAAGCCCTTATATCATGATCAATGTTTTTTGCTTGCTCACAAGGAATCAATCAAATAGAGTGAGGCATAATTAAAAATTCAAAAGACTATAAAAGGCTTGAATGATTGATAAGTGACACCTTATATTCAAGGATTAAAATCAAAGTGGCCCACTTGGTAGAAACAACCAATCATGAGCAAGCTCTTGGATCACAATTGATGGTTGATGCTTCATCAAAGAGTTTGATCCAATGGATGAAATTAAGTCCAAGACCCTGGGAAACCCCATGGATGTGCCAAGTGGAATTCTCATATTAGATTATACTAATTTAATGAGCTTAAAATTGATTTTCTCATGACCATCATTTGACGTTTGTGAGAACATATTTGACATCTGCATGACTGTCAACTTTAATCCCATAAAATTAAAAGCTTCACTACCTTAAATTGGCATTCATGTGACCATCATTTGATGTTTTTGAGGATGTATTTGACTCCTATATGGCCATAAAGTTTTAGCTAATGAATTACTATGCTCAGGATCAAAATACACTCCAAAATCTTGTTGGAAGGCTTAGAAATGGCTTTACAGGCTAAGGGAAGTGCTCAAGAAATGCTCAAACACTAGAAAACCTCAATTTACAAAATGTGTAAATAGTCTTATAATCTATATTTATGCAAAATAAACTTATTATAAATCTATACTTTAAGGTCCCCATGGAATTTTTTTTAAATGCCATCAACCTTAAACTATAGACTTCTACTAAGTCTTATTTTAAAAGGAGAGTTCTTATAGAATAAAATTTAGACCAAATGCTTCTAGTTAAAGGTTTTAATGTGTTTTGTAAATATAATAAAATCCTATTTTTTATTGGACCATTATGTCATGTTGATCATTTTTAACATATTTTATAAGCCTTGGCATAAATATTTTAGACCAATGCATACAATGTGTTTATTAAACACAGCATAAACATTGGTCTAGAATATTTAGGCCATGGCCCCTTTGGGTATAAATCAGAAAACTTAAGCATAAACCCCTTAACCTAAGGTTTATTTCATGCTTAATAAATGAAACAAATAGTAGCCTAAGGGACTTAAGCCTAATTCACAGTCTTAATAATGTATGAACTTAAAGTTCAAGCATCTCTATAGATCAATAATTCATGCTTCATTGTTGGATTTTGATCCAATGATGTGAGGCTCCCATAAAAATTTTAGTGGGGCTGCCCCAAGAACCCATGCATTTGATTCATGGTGAGAGATTATTTGAGGTACAACTAACAAGATGATCTAATGGTTTGTGCTTCATCATTAGAAGATGATCCAATGATGCAAAGGTACTCATGACTTTTCAAAGGTTCATGAGCTTGTTGCATGGCCAATACTCATTTGACAAAGCATTGACATAAGATTTGGAGAATAGGGAAGGCATGCAAAGATGAAAAGTGTCAAAAATACAATGCTTGGAATAAAAGGAGAAAATCATAGGCAAGGGCCTAGATTACAATCAATTACTCACACTAATCCTATATTTTGATCTAACAAAGTGAAATAAAAGAGGCATTTTAAAATGCCAACAACTAGTGGTCAAAAGGCATTTATGAAAATTGGCATTAAAGACCCAGAACAATGCCACATAGGTACCACACAAGCATAAAAGGAAAAAATAAAAGATCTTATGGGCTAAAAAATGCAAAGGTATAAAGTCAAAGGTCCAAATCAAATCTAAGGCATGTATAAGCCAAAGCCTAGGTATATTATGCCATTAAAGTTACAAAACCCTAAACCCTACATAAAAGTGACCCAAATGGACTCAATTGGTTACAATTTGATCCAAGTAGAACTTAATTATGTTTCTAAGCACAAGAGAGCTTTCAAAAATATCATTTTAAATATGGTGTGAGAAATTTATAGGAACAAAGATAATGACAGCTCATAGATAATATTGAAGGAAGAGACTAAACTCTACTTATCAATAGATAATGAAGGTCAAATCTTTAAGGACACCAAATTAGACCTTATAACCCTAAATATCCTAGGCATTAGGAATTGATATGAGCTCTTTTTCATGGTAGAGGAGTTACCATCCATTTTTAAGGAGGAACAAATAATTGCCACAAAAAATAAGAGGCACTATGACCTGTTTGTGGTCCAGATGGCTAGCCTTTACCATGCCATGGAAAAACATGAGGTAGTACACTATATAGACATCCTTACTCCCATCTTTTTTGACTATAGAATTGATAATGAATGGATCATTTGGGAGGGAAATTCTAAGAGAGTAGCATATATTTCTCCTATGGGTTTTTAAAAGTATTATTAGCTCCCCCTTACCCATGTAGACTTGTCTAAAATAAAGGAATGGACCGAAAACCCTGGTCTATATTCCATCCTTTGAACTTGGTTGCATCAAGGACCCCATATATTTAGGGACTTTGAGGGTAAAATACTAGTAGTCCAATTTAGAGAGGGTATTAAGGTAATTACAACCTTGTTGAATTGAGCCTTTAGTGTCCCTTCAACCACCTATGTGAATAAAATTTAGGTCCCCTTTGTGAATTTCTTGGTTTAAGAAAAGCTCACCCCTCCAATTGGATATTTAATCAATGTATTCCTCACCAAGTAATTCACTATCATAAAAAGGAAGATCTCTAAGCAATTTTACATGATGTCATACCTACTATATGCCCTACTTTCCTCAATTAACTTCCTAGGGATTAGGAATTGGTCCCTAGATGGCCAAACAACTATTTCACACCACTATTCCAAATTGCATATCGTGAAGTATAGGAATCACATGCAATTTTATTTATAACTATGTTTATCCATCCATAATGGATGCCATCATAGGTGTCCCCATGCCCAAGGTCCACCCCCTCATCAAGAATTATGTTGAAATGATGGGGGACATATGATATTACCCTAATTATATAGTCATCAGGATTGAGGGCATCCTATCCCAACCTTATTTATTGCCAATATATATTCCCAACAATCTTATTGAACAACAAATTACTACCCAAATCATTAATGGAGTTGATAAAATATGTAAGGAGAAAAGTAAGGGTCTACTCCATCCCTTCCCCCTAAACATTGGGAAGACCATATTGAAAGATTAGAAGTAGGTGGAAATCATGTCCACATATAAAGATTCATTTGGTTTTTAGCTAGATAAACTCAAAATATGGGATCCAAAGAACATAGTGGATGAGTATTTGAAAGATAAGAAACTACCCAAGCCTAAGTACATGCATCAACTTGGTGTCCATGACACCATTTATATTAAATCCAACAATTATGAAGAGGTGTTGGCCATGATCTAGGGGCACAACATTAAATTGGAACATAAATTGATCAAGGATGACAAGCCATTATGAGAGGCATGGAAAATGCATCCTTTGCAATATCACTTGTTGCTTAGACCATCTAAAATAGCCTAGTAGCAGACCTAAATAGAATAACTATAGCCACAAGGGTATCTTGAGAAAAAATAGGATAAATAAGGCTACGACAAAGAGTAAGTAAGAGAGGTAAGATTGGAAGAGAGACCTAGCAAGGGGCCCTCATATTCAACACTCCCACAAAGGCCACCTTTCCTAATCTAATATATCGATATGATTTCCTTAGAACTAGAAGAAACACTTGAGGGTGCTCTTAAATAGCTTGTAGAGGCATATGATACGGACAAGGAGGAGGAAGAGCCTAAAGAAGCCCAAGTCCAAGTAGGAGATCTTGGGGATGATATTTCTTTGGGTATGGTCCTTGTGCCATCCCATGAAAAGAATAAATCAAAGCTAGCATTGGTTCCTATAGGACCAAATAAGAGGCCAAGATTGACCATCTCTCACCCCACAAGTGAGATAAATTTGTTCAGTGATGAATTCCCCATCCATGGGCTAGTCATTCCAGACTAGTTCATTTATAGGAAATTACAAAAGATCCCCTCTCTTTCCCATTCATAGGCCATGACAAGAGTTGTTGATGTTGAGATACAAGATGAAATGAAGCCATGGATAAGGGTTATTGTGAAGGAACAAGAAGAAAGGATAATTGTGGTCACCCAAGGACTAGAAGGCAAGAAGATGGATGCTCTAATAACATCAAGTAGCACAGGTGTAAAGGTCCTAAAATGTCTAAAATTCACAAGTTCAACAACTACCATGTAATTTAATCTAGATTCAACTAGATTAGAGAGGGTTAACACCAAAACCACTAAGGTGGGAACATATGAATTTGCCTTTCAAAAGGTGAAGCCATTTATAGGATTAACCCCTATGGGAGGCTAGTAGCTTGATGAAGCTACCATTCATGAAGAGCATATGGAAAGTTTGATTGAGGCCCAATCAACTCAAGCAAAAGATGGGGTCCAGGGCATAAAATAAAGGATTCTAAACCAAGAAATGGAAAAAGAAAACCTACAGACATAGACAATTCTATCATTTCTTGAAGCCATGAACAAAATGCTTGATGATTCTTTTTGTGACATGTTCAAGGCACCCAAAATAATGAAACTAAGGTAGAGTGAATTAGAGGGGTAGTGTGCATTGGCCAACCTAGCCATCTAATGGTAAGCCTCGAAGGATAAAATAGCCCAAATTCTCTACATTCAAGCAAGGAAATAAATCCCAAGTTTCAAAACATTAGTTGAGGACACTTGAGCACAATTCTAGTAATTTTGGTTGACAAGGTTCAAAATTTGAGTGCTTGGCACAATTTTGTGGAAAAAATCTTAAAAGATAATGAGGAGCTAATTACAAGAATTAAAAAACTTCTTAGGACTATGCTCATAGATCCTGCATAACCCACTGTCCTTAAAATCATAAGTGATAAAGAATTTAGACATAGGGCTACTTTGGTAACTCAAGAAATCAAAGAAAAAATCCAAGGAAAATATGGGGCTAATAATAGTAAGATCCTAGAAATGATATTCAATGTTGGAGAAAGGATAAATGAAGCTAGGAGCATTAAAGAAGTCATATCTAGGAATGATAGAAAACTTGATGACTTGGTAGATCAAGAGGAAGAGTGTATCCTGAAGATTGTTGTTGATCTAGAGCTAGTTGATGAGTAACATACTAAATCCATGAGCATCCTTTAGCAACAACAAGCAGAGGCCCCACCAGCAAGTTAGACAATATTCTATTTTGTAAAATTTTATAACTTTTGAAATAGAATATTCCATTATAAAGGCATATGCTATTTTGTTAGCATATTACCTCTAGGTCAGTATGATTGTGAAAAGCATGTGTATTTTATAAAATTTTAAGGAAAACTATCCTTATCTTTATACACATTTTTTGTAACTGATCGATATACTAATTGATATTTCTTAAAAGGCATGTATTACTATTTGTAAAAGGGAGAGATTTTTGAGAAACTTTTGTACACTTAAAGCAATTAATATAATCAAGGAATTTTTTAAGGATTGTCCATATTTGATATGTCAATTGATAATATAGGTTTTCTCTCAATTACTAGTAGATGTCTTGAATTTGAATGGTGTCTTTGAATAATGAGTTGCATTTTCTAAATCACAGGGTTTCTAATTTGTGCATATGCTATATTAATTGAAGTATCTTAGGTTTTGCTTCACTTCATTTTCCTCTATATTCAGATGTGCTAATGTTATTTGATTATAGTAGTAAATCCTTAAAATAGACCTGGTTCTTACTTATGACTCTTTACATTATCCTTTTAAGTTTGTCTGATATATAGTGAAATTTGAGCTTAGGTTATGTTGCATTATATATTGGTTGAATGCCTACTCAGTTGCAATTGATGTTTTGTCATAATGTTTAAGACTAAAATTGGTAATCACTCATTTATTTTTTGCCTTAACCTTCTCTTTGCTCCTTTTTTACACCATATCACTTTAGTTTTAGCTTCATTATAATTATCCACTTAGATTAATATATAGCTTAAGTCTAGATCAGAATTCACTAAGTATTAACATATATTCACAAAAAATAGACCAAGGTGGATCCTAATCACCAAATCATATAAATATTGTGGAATAGTTTATCTTGCTCTATTGTTATTTTACCACAGGTAGCTAGATTATTCAAACCTATAACTCATGCTCTAAATTTTCTAAATTCTAAAATGAGAAGTATTATTTAAATACTAAGATCACCTATGGTTCATTTAAAAGCATCAATAGGTTATAATACTTTAATTATTAAACATGACATACCTATTAATCCTGGTATCAAACCTATTAGGCATAAAATATGAAAAAGCAACCCTTTGTTAGAAGACACCATTAATAAAGAGTTGGATAAGATGATTGATGTTGGTGTCATTTTTATTATAACATATTCAGAATGAGTAGCTAATCTAGTTTTTATTAGAAATAAAAATAGTGGCATTAGACTATGTGTTGATTTTAGGGATCTAAATAAAGCTAGTGTTAAAGACAATTTTCCTCTACCTAGCATTGATCATATTTTACAGTAAGTTGAAGGATTAAAAATTATGTCTTTATTGGATAGATTTTTAGGTTATAATCATATTTTTGTAAATTTTGAAGATAGACATAACACTAGTTTTAACACTTATAGAGTTACTTTTGCTTATAAGAGAATGTCTTTTGGATTGATAAATGTAGGAACTACTTTTTAGAGAACTATGCATGTTGATTTTGATGATTTGATTAGAATTGTAATTTAGATTTATTTAGATGATCTCACCATTCATTCTAAAAATAAATAAAAAGCATCTAGACCATCTTCGTGAAGTATTCACAAGATTTAGAAAATTTAGAATTTCTCTGAATCTGAAGAAGTTAATTAATTGGTGTGACTAAGGGTAAGTTGTTAGGACACATTATTTCAAAATATGATATTTAAATTGACCTTGAACTTGTTAAATCTATTAAGGAAATATCCCCTCCCAAAGATCAATCTAGTTTAAGGTCTTTCGTTGGTAAGATAAACTTTGTTAGAAAATTTATTTTAGATTTTGTTGATAAGTCTAATCCTTTGCAATTATTTCTTAAGAAATATAAAGTATATAATTGGGATGAAGGTGTTGAATTAGACTTTAATTATGTCAAGATGCCATTGCAAGTGTTCCTATTCTTGTTAAACCTGATTTGAAGAAAGCATTTATTCTTTATGTTAATGCTACATAAAAAGACATTGGTACTATAATAACTTAAGAATTTGAAAATAATGAAGAAAAACTAATTGGTTATATGAGCCAAATGTTAAAAGATGCAGAAACTAGGTACCCCCTTATTAAGAATTTTTTTTCTCTTTAATTAAATTTTGATATTTATTCATGGAAAACAAAGTTATTATGTGATCTAATATACCTATTTGGTCTTATCTTTTAAAGCAACCAAACTATTCAGGGAAGGCTCACTAAGTGGATTTTACACATTTAAGAGTTTGATCTTGAATTTGAAACTTCCAAAACAATCAAAGGTAATGAACTAGAAAAACACTTGGTTGAAAATGCTTCCTCAAATATTAATGTCTTAGTTTTTTTGGTTGATAAAAATTTAAATTCAAAACCACATTTAAAGACCATGAATATTGTTGATTTTTAAAAAAAAATTAAGTTTGGTCTTGAAATGAATGAATGGGACTGTTTGCTAGTTAAAGATGATTGGTACCATGACTTAGTTTTGTTTTTTTTTTTTTTTTTAATCAGGCTTATCCTAATAACTTAGATAAAAAAATAAAGGCATTTCCTAATACTAAAAGTGTTAAATTTATGCTTGTTATAAAATTTTCTATTTTATCATAATAGAGATGGAGTTTTGGTGAGATGTCTTACTCATGATCAGACACAAAATTTTCTTAGAGCCTTTCATGAAGGAAATTATGGTGGAAATTAATCTAAGAAAAAAACTACTTATAATATTTTAAGAGCAGGTTATTATTGGCCTACTTTGTTTCAGGATTCTTATAAGTCAGTTCATTCTTGCATGCCTTGTCAATTGTTTGTTGGAAGAGATAAACTGCCTATAATGCCTTTAAATCTTATTGTTCTTGAAAAACTTTTTAAAAAATGGGGCATTAAGTTTATTTCAAATATTCTCCCACATTTATCTGTAGGTCATAGATATATTTTAATAGGCACAAATTATTTCACTAAGTGCCCTAAAGTTAAAGCACTTAAGAGTTCAATAACAAGGGATCTCTTTCTTAGAAAATCAAATTTTTTCTATATTTGGAGTTCCATACGAGATTATTTTAGATAGTGGACCTCAATTTATTTTAAATGAATTTATAGAATTCTTATCAAAATACTCTATTATTTCTAGTCATTCATCTAAGTATTATCCATAAGGAAATGGACAAGTTGATTCCATGAATAAAAATTTGATTTTAATTATGAAGAAACTAGTTTATGATAACAAAAAAAATTGGCATATCAAAATTTTTGAAGATTTATGGAATGATAGGACTATTATTAAAATAGTAATTGTTATCACTCTAGAGTGCACTTTATTTGAATATGTACAAAACACACCCTCTCTCCAGTTGATACAATTGGATCTTTTTAGAGTGTGAGTAACTTTGTACTAAGAATAACCTCTAGAGAGGGTTGGTTACCTTAAGATTTATCTTTAAAAATTAAACTATTTTTATTTTTAGGGAAAAAAAAGGGAGAAATAAACTGAAATGAGAAATCTTGTCTAATTGAGGCGATGCACCTAAATGATTGATATTATCTAAAAGCTTTCTAAAATTGAGTAAGGCAGACATATGAATCTAAAAGAAAACTCTATATTCAATCATGAATATAAGTATTTCAAAATAAGGCCTTAAATAATTTTTCAAATAAAATTATATCCCTAGCTCTTCAAATGACCTATAGAGGATGAGATTTTTATAGTGAGGAAAGGACCTACAAAAAAGGGAAATAGATCTCACTTATATGCTTTTTACAATAGGTGAGGAAAGGAACTACAAAAAATGATATATATCTCACTTATATGCTAGTACACAATGAAAAATACTTTCTATTCTGATCCAAAAAAACATATGAAAAAAATCTTCTTTATTTGATAAATGGTGTCAATTACAATTTCTTCTCTACCTTTAGGAATTAGGAATTTCTGAAAAATGGCTTCAAAAAGCCAATATATAAGTCTAAAACCTTAAACAAAGCCAAATTAATGTGTAAAAGAGAAGGATTAGTCTTATTTGAGTTAAAATAATACTAAATCCTCTTACAAAATTAAATAAATGCTTTAAAATCTTTCAATTCTTCAAAAATTGCATGTTCTTCATTTTTGGCATATAATTGAGAAGTGGTGGGCCCATGTTGACTTGTAAACCTTTATTGAATGAAAATTATGAAATAAATTAAAATATAAATCCATATTTAAATTGATTTTAAGTTCTTCAAATTCTTTGTCTTGCATGAAAATCATGGGAGATGCATGAAACTAATCAAACTAGTCAATCGAAGAGATTTGACCCTTAAGGACTAGTTAACTCAACTCGAGCTCAAATTGCATGAATTGAAACTTTTAGATTTAATTTATAATGATATATATACTTTAAAAAATATATATTCCATATTTTAACTCCAAAATTAATTCATTTTATATATTTTTAATGCATTCTTTACTTGCTTGATTGACTAATTAGGCCTATTAGGCCAATTAGACCTAATAGCCGATCTTCTTACATTTGGACTCCATTAAACCTGAAATAATAAGCCATGAAACTTGAAAAAAAAATCACCTTAAAAACAATTATTCATCATCAAAAATGTGATTTTGATGCGAGAACCTTCACCATTTAGTCAACAAGGTTGACTAGGCCTGTCTTGCTCTATTTTCTTGTAGACTGGCCATTTTGATTGAGCTAGTTGAAACACTTATGAGATAATTTATGAGCAAAATAAAATTTTAGGATGAATAAAAATTATTATTATTTTATCTACATTTATTATATTTCATTGAAGTGTCATGTACTTCATTTTACATGATTTTTCATAGAAAACATGATTTATTCCCTCATCTATACATCTTCATGCATAAAATTGATATTTATAGAATCCTCTCTAAGTTTAATTGATATTTTAAAAGCTTTTAGGTTGAAACAAGATTATTTTATGCTAATAAAATCAACTTTTTTCAAAACTAGGTTTTTGAGGGTTTAGGCAGGCTTTGAAGTTGAATTTTCAAAATGATGGTTCATGAAGTAAAAACCTCCAAATTACCAAAAAAAATATTTATGTGTAAAAAAATAACCCCCCCCAACATCCCTAAAAATATTTAGTTCCCATTCAAAGTATATAAAAAGTTACCACATGGAGAAATTTGCCTCTGGGGTTTTGACTGCATTCTGAGCTACCTACACTCTTAATGATTGTTAATAAAGAAAAACCACTCAAATTGTCTCATTTTTTTATGAATTATAATTATTTAATATTAATCAAAACATAATAATAACATTTATCCAAACTCTACACGTGGTGAAAGATATGAGCATCTAAACAAGAGGCTAGGAAGGGTATCTAGAACTGAAAAAATGAAAATTTCACCAAAATTAAAATAACTATTTACATACTTCTAAATGCCTAAAAAATCATCATTGGGTCTATAACATGCTATAAAAATACTCTGAAGGCACATTTTTCTTGAAAAGTCAAAAAACCCCTTTTTGGTCTTTATGCATGTTTATTTGTGAAATCTTGTATGAGCATGGTTTTATTAAAATTTAGAGTTTTGGCACTCTTTAAAGGTTTTATTATGATGTAAAAATATCATCCCATGCTTTTCAAACTTTTATCTAGACATAGAAACCTCTGTGGCACTCCAGAACGATACCTACTCCAATGGTGATCTCCAATAGACATGCTAAGAACTGTTACAAAATATAAAGTATCTCAAATTTCATAATGGCCATGAAATTTTTTGTAATGTCCCCAATTTTCTATTAAAATAGTTTAATTAATTAATTTAATAATTATGGAAATAGAGTTGACTTCTTCTAGAAGTTTCCTGGAAGGCTTTAAAAGAAGGGGAAGGCAAAGCATTTGGATATATCTTCTGTTGAAAAAATTGTTCTGAGTATTGTGAAGCTTGAATCTGTGATTCAGCTAAAATCTCTAAGGATGCAAACCTACAGGAGATTGGAGAAGAGTTGGATGAAAACCCAGCCCTTTTGTCAGAGGTGGATTCAAGATGAAATTCAGATTGTGCATATTGGTCAGATCTGGAGCTTCAGAGGCTATTCACTGAGTATATCAGGGGTTCATGCATATGCAGAGGTTCCAGGTATTTATTCCTTAGTTTTGATTTAAGAATTATATATTTTTATAGTTAGATCAGGTTTGGTATGGAATCCGTACAGATCGGCACCAGACCGTACCAGGAGGTTCAAAAAAGGGAAGGGCACAGTTCACAGTTGGGGGTCGTAGGGTATTACAAAGGCCGACATCGGCAGTTAAGTGACCGGCATCAGCATATAGACCGACATCGGCTGATCATCAACTGACGCCGACAGTCAGGCAGTCACAGGCAGTCACAGGTAGGGAGAGATCGCCACTAGACGACCGACGGTGGCAGTGTATCGACCGACGTCGGCATCATCAGCGACCGACGTCGGCGACTGTGTTTTTCTGGACACAGCAGGCTGAGCACGCAGTCCCAGGTTTTTATTTCTAGTTTGGTAGTTTGTTATAATAATTGGGTTTTGAGACCAATCTGTAATAATTTTATGACATCTGGACTTTATTATCAGTTACATTCAGTTTTATATCTTTGTCCATTTGATTAAATGCTGCAAGTAGTTGAAATCAATTTTATTCGCATTCAATTCTAGTTTGGGATCTTTCATTTTTTAAAAAGTTTATCCAACCCATGATGATCTTGTGTACAAAATTTGAGGTCTTGAAACCACTTGAAGCTGTTAAAATCCTCAATTTCCTTTAAAATTGACCCCTTGTGCATGGACTGTCTACATATTTAAACTTGAAAATAATATTTTGAAATGATAATGATCTATTTAAAATCTAATTTTGACAATTTTTTACCAAAATTAGTGATTTTTTAGGCCATAATTTCTTGGTTTGACCTGTTGTAAAGGGATATTGGCAAGATTTAAGAAAGTTTCGAATGATAGGGGTAGTAATTTGACCTTGACAGGTTAAATTACTAACAGTAACTAGTTATTAATATTTCATGTTAGCATATATTTTTGAAGCTAATTTATTGATAGAACTTCATATTTATTCAACTAGGATTGCCTTACAATATGTAGCTGAAGATATAAATTTAATTGAACAAAGATTGCATGACTTAGTATCTTTGGACAAATCTAAAGCAACAACATTATTAAAAATAGAAAGAGCTAAGAAAAAATTAAAAAAAGTTTTTGATGAAAAGGTTTCTACAAAAAAATTTAATGTTGATGATTTAGTCTTATATTGGGATAAAGCCCATGAAGATCCTGGAAAGTATCATAAACTTGATTCATTATGGCTTAGACCTTATAGAAGTACCATAGTTCTTAGAAACAATGCTTTTAATTTAAAATATCTTGAAGGAAATTGGTCACATTATTTAGTTAATGACCATCATTTTAAATTGTTCCATGATTAGTTACATTTTAGCTTATTCTTTTGCTTTGTTTTCTGATTTCTATTTGGCTTATTTTATTTTTTATTTGCTATTCAGTTCTTTGCCTTTTGGTTTGTTGTTTCTATTTGGTTTATTGTTTGTCTTTGTTATAATTTTATTTTTAAGTGGTCAATAAAAGGTTGTAAATGAAAAGTGTCACATTATGAAGGAAGAGTACAAGGAAGATGCAAATTTACTGTAAGTATTATTCATTTTCAGAAGTTATCCCTACAATTTCAATCTTTTTAATAAATAAATAATACATGCTAAGTTATATTTGATTGTTAAAGTGTTACTTCATTTTTATATTTTATGCTTAGGGCATTTGTATTATATTATGCATCCATCCCAAACTTCCCTATTATACAATTCCCTTTCTTCATGCCATGCTAGCCAAATAATTCGTCTCTTGCTAAAATTCACTATTAAAAGGGGTTTGTGCTTAGCTACTTGAGAAGTGATTTTCTTGGATCACACTCCCAAGATTATGTCTTTATCAATAGGCAATTTTTTGCTACTCAATTTCATTATACAAAACTAACTAGCAAGGTCGCTAGTGTTATGCATATTTTCCACATCTGTTAAAATTTTCCAAAAAATTAATACTAAAACTGTGTCAGGGACCTGGTCAATTAATATTATTTTTAGATGCATGTTTTTTATTATGAGATGATAATAGTTGGTTGATGAATATATATATATATATATTTGAATAACTTGGCATATTGAAGAATATGATTCTTAGTTTAGAATAGATAATAGAAATTCATGATGATATTAATAAGTTACAAAAATAATGTATTTCTTTGTGAAAACACCTTTTGACGATGCAGATATAATTGAATGCTCAGTTTGTTTTTGTCATCCAATAGAAATTTAAATTATTGAAATTTTAAGTTGGTTTGTGTCTGACTTAGTCACTCATGAAAATATCAAAGAAATCTTAGGCTCTATTTTTTCAATTCTATAGCCTATTGCTAAGTTACTAATGATTAAATTTTTCCTAAGCCTGAAACCTAAGGTGATATTTATTTTTTTAAATATCTACATTACCTTAGTATTAATATTTTTAAGTTCTAATGACATGGTTTAAGACCCTTTAGGTCACAATGTTAAGGCTTAAGCACTTGCAATATGTATTTACCTAAGTCTAAGGGTGATAGATTGATTGTAAAGAATAGTTAGTGCATTTGTTAATTTGATGAGTTAAATTGACAACATGATCCAACATGTAAGATGAGTCAACATGAATATTTAATGTGAAGCACATCTATGATGATTTGAGATCATCATGGAGATTTGGTGGCGAAGGAAATTAATGTAAATGGCCATTCCTTGAAAGGTGGGAAATTGTCAAAGCTTTAGTGTGAAGGGTTAGTGATGGTTAAACTCAGCTGTGCTGATAGAAAACTTAGCAAAGCTTATAAGTACATCTTTATTAAATGTGAAACAATGAGAATAAAACACCTCAATGAGTTAGTTATGGTGAGGAGGGTCGTAGATGTAAGTGTTGAATTTATTTGTTTTTGTTCATTTTTGACAATCTTTTCATGGAAGTGGGGCTCTGGCTAGTTGAGTTTTAAGCTGCAAGAAAAAGTTCTATTTGAGGATATTAGGTAGATAGTTTTAAGGTGCTTATCTAGGTATGTTTCATATAATTTGTGCAAATTTAAAATATTTCCAAGGAAATTCTGAATGAAGTTTACAATTTTTTAAAGAAAGTCATTCCTCAACAGCATGAAAAGAATAAGTTTAGTCTGCATGGGCATTCATGGAAATTTTGAGTTAGTTTTTAATAGTTTTATGATGAAATAAGAGTTGGATAGGATGATTCTATAAGCCATATGCATGAATTTTAAATCTAAAAAAGGTTAAGGTTTATTCTGTGCATGGATGTTTGAGAAATTAAATGAATTTTAGAATTGAAAACACTTTCATGCATGAATATTGGTGGTTAATATTTTTTGGTTTTGATATAGTTTTGCCTATGAAGGAATAGAAAGCAATTTGATTCAAAACCTAATTTTTGAAATATAAAGAGTATAGTCTTTAATACACAATATTGGTGTTTTTGGGTTTTGTTTCTTTTAGTGGTTTATTCAAAGCAGTTGCATGAAAGAAATCAAGGACTATTTCTTTGAATACTTAAGTTTTCATTTTTTGGGCCTTCACTCTTCAAGCATATTTTGAGATTCTATCTTTTTTATATTTATAAACATCTGGTTAATGGGTTTGGTCAAATATCAAGGTTTAAATTTATGTTCATTCCTATGTGTATACTTGGAATATTTGATATTGGCTTTGAAAATCTTTCTATCGGTGTTTTCTGTAAGTTGGATCAAAATCTAGAGGATTATGGACATATTCTCTCAAAATTTTCAAGTCTTTACTTTACTAATTTGATCAATATAAAGATTTTATTAAGATTTTAAAAAATAAGTATTCTAGAACATTTGTGATTGAAAGTTTTTAATGTTAATAATGTGAATATATTTGTTCATATGGTGAATCCACTACGGCTTAAGTTTCAAAAGAGAATTTACATGCATAAAATGACCATATTAGTATTTTTGATATAAATAATGTGATGGCCTGCATATGCATTTAAAAGTTAATGATTTTGTCTTTATATTTGAATAATTGTGATGCATGCATATTATGATGATTGAGAATTATCAAAATTTGAGTTTGTAATAATTAGGTTTGGCTTGGATATTTATGTATGAATTATAGATTTGGTATGCCATGATTATCTCATAAAGGTCTATAAAATTTTGGTTTTAGTATAGATAGTTTCTAGTTGATAGTTTATAAGATTTGAAATGATTACATATAAAATGGATTTGAATAACTACATTCAACCATTTTACAAAAGATAGTTCGAAAAGTTGTTAAGATACATATATAAGTGTTTCTTTAGATTTTCACTTTTTCTTAGTTTTTAATGAGAAAAGATTAAAAAAACAAGATGAAGAGTGTGTACCTTGTAAATGTGCACTCATTGATGACTAGACAAAGAGAGAACTACTTTTTTTCTTGGAAGGAATACCTGTAGTAAGACAACACTACCACAAGCTTGTTGGTTAGACAAAGATGTAGGGTGGACCGCCTAGCATATGGTAGATCCAAGAAGCTAAAGCTTCCTTGGATAGCTATCAGTCCACTCCCTTAATAAAAAATGAATATAAAATAAAATAAAATAAAGGAAATTATATTTAAATTAATGATAAATTAAATTCTAAGTATAAAAATAAATGAAATACTTATTCAAATAAAAATGACTAAATCTAACACATGCTAAAACTAGTCAAGGCAAGGCCATGGTTTTAGGGTTTTGATAAAATGGTAAGGGTCAAAAGGATTATTTTATTGGATTGTGTAAATGATTAATGCTGAAAATAGACAAAAGGTTAAATCAATTAATGAGTCAAAGAAAAGAATATGTTGAGTGTGGCAAAGAGGTGAAAGAGGTCAAGTGAGGAATATGGCAAAGAGGTAAAATGGGGTAAAGGGGTAAAAGGGTAAATGGTAAGATGAGGAAGGGATGAAGACAATAATGGTAAAGGGATTGAGAAGGTTAAAGGAAGGGAGGCCAAAAGGAAATAAATAAATAAATTTAAATAACAAAATAAAATATTACCTCAATGTTTGTAGATGTTTATTGATGAAGATGGTTTGTTGAAGATTGTTATTGAAGATGTCTTGAGGCAATTTTGGTAGAGCTTCATTACTTTGAATTATTTTCCTTCATGATGTGGAAGAGTAATGATCTCCTTGAAATTGATGAACACCTACAATAAAATTTAGGCATCAATACTCTAACTTTTCAAACCCCTTCCTTGGGTGAAGGAGAGGGGGGTATTTGTAGTTTTTTTAGGAAACATGCCAAAAGAGGGCATCTTGGAAGTATGGTTCATTTTTCCTCAAGGTCAAGGATAGGGTTGGTGGAATATTCCTATGGGGGTTGTCAAGTCTCCCTACCTTTCATGCAAGTCCAAGTTTAAAAGGAATTGTGCACATGGTTTAAAAATGGGACCGAAGACTTTGTTACACCCTTATTTGTCCTCATTTATGAATTTTAAGAGTTCTCCCACCAAATTTTACACCATTTTTTAAAGACGGCATGGGTGAGTCAAGGTGAGGTGGGTGAATATTCCAATTTGGGATGATAAGTCTCTTATTGGGGCTAAGAATTCTAAAATGGGGGCTCTTTGTCTCTCCCAAGGTGTGAAAGGGGTAGGTAAGTCAATTTTGAAGGCTATTTTCATGTGAAAATACAAAACCAAGTCAAATTACTTATCCTTGAGGATAAATTCAACCCATTTCAAGTGGGGACCATTGTGATGCTTAAATGAGGTCATTAAGCATCTTGGAAAAAGGGTTAAAGGTGGGGTACCAAGCCATGTCACTTTGCCACATCATTTTGCCATGTCACATACCATGTCATTTGTCATGTCATATGCCATGTCACCTTCCATGTCATATGCCATATCATTATGAATAGTGAAATTAGGTCCCATAGTGAATAGTGTTTCATGAATAGTGTTTTATGAATAGTGATTTCAAAACTATTTTTGAATGGTGTTTTCAAATAAGAATTTTTGAATATAAATGGGTAGAATAGGGACTTTGGTTAAGTTATGAGGGTGACAAAATGGGTTAGGAAGGTTTTCTGGGGATTTAAGGTGGTCTTGAGGCATTCAGACACTTAGAACTACAAGTGTGCAATTTTTTAGTGTCTACATTTTGCCCTTTTTTGTTATGCATCTTCAAATTAACATGTTACAAAATAAATATATATTTTTTGGTCAAAGGTCAAGGTTCCCCAAGTATAGGAGGAGATGTTCCCCCTCAAACTAAGATTCGATGAGGAGAGGTTGAATCAAGTATAGATTTAATAAGTAGTTGGTGGGGAAGCACTAGGTGGTGTTGTAAGGTTGTGGGGCATGTGAGATGCCAATAGGTGTCTAAAAAGTAACTAAACATGGTATTTAAGATTGCACAAAGATGAAAGCTACCAATGTTGGTAAAATAAGTTTAGTGATAAGAAGATAGGTGACCAATAGACCACGTGACTGTTATTGTGATGGTTGGATACACTTGTTAGCCTTCATAACAAAAGGGGTAGTGTCTATGTGGGTAACCATATTTAGGAGTGATCCCATGTGTGGGTAAATGAAATTAGAAGTGATCCTATGTAAAACACCAATGGTCAGGTCATGTACTAGGTGGTGTAAAATATTAAATGTGCAAATGTTCAATATGGCAAAATCAATTGGCATGTTAAAAAAGACTACAATAATGGCATCATAAAATATGCAAATAGGTCAGGTCAAAAATAGCTAACATCAGGGTAGATGTGGGCAAGGTGGTTGGATGGTTGGAATGGGGTGGTCAAGCGAATGCCATATGCACTGGGCAAGTAGATGTTGCCTACATAGCTCTATGGACATAATATCCAAAATGAACTTTAGGCCTAATGTAGTTCTTTTGAGCTTAGGAGTGTTAGGTAACTAGTTACCTCAATATGAAAAGGTGATGAGTTCACAGATAAAAATGAAGTTGGAAAAGTATGGGAGAGTTCAAACATGGGTAGGACAAAAATAAGGTCATAATAAAATAAAGGGGTAATAATTCTAAAATTTTTGCCACCAGAAAAATGGGAGAAATAGGTTATAGCAGGCTGTAGGAAATTTGGTACTACTCAAATTGCCATGGTGATTCGATGGGGTATTTCATCACCATACAAATAAGTTGACATTGTGAATACTCTATAGTAATGTCATGAATAAGTTATGTAAGGGGTATGGTTAAATGATTCAGGGAAGCAAAATAGCTGAGTGGGTAAATAGGTCACGGTGAAGATTTAAACCCTTGACGCTTGAGCCAATGGGGCACCAAAATAAGCAAGCATTAAGTTTTGAGGGAATTCTAAGAAAGATGCTAAGTGGATTTGTAATATATAAAAATATTAATTAATTGAGGGATTAGGTTATGTTCTCATATAGATTTCCTATATCTCCCATTTGAAGATGGTTTTTAGCTTGATTCCAACAATGGTGAATGAATAGAGCAAAAGGGATATAAAATGAGCAAGATCGAGGGGATGGGGAAGGAAACTTCTTCCAAATAGTTCGTGATGCTTGCACATGTTTATTGGTCACATGACTTGTGAATGAGCTAAAAAGAGAAAGCACTAAAAAGTGTCAAGTGGAAAGCATTGAAGGGATGAGTAGGAGATGAATGAAAAGAGAAGCATCAAGGCAACCAAGGGGGATAAAAGGAGCTAGGTATGGTCATATGGGTGAAAAATAAGGATTTCCTGGTAATGATAAAGAGAAAAGGAAAATAAAAGGTAGAAGTAAATAAATGAAAAGGATGGAGAATGAAGGATGGTGAACCTGGTGGTTGGGTGGCCATGAAAGGCTTGAAAACAAGTCTAAAAAGATTGGGAAGAAGGATTTGGTGATGAAAATGAGAGAGAAAGAAAAGGGAAATGTAAGAGGTGAAAGAATGAGATGAAGACAAGGGATGAAAATCAGAGATGACAAAAAGGAAGAATTAAAGTGGGGATGCAAAGTACGGATACTCCTACAAATGCAAAAGATAAGTAAGTATCACAATGGAGAGCAAAGGGGAATTAGAGATAAGAAGAAAAAGGAAAACATGGAAGGCTTCTCCATGATAAATAACCATAGTGGGGATAGAGGATGAGGAAAGAAAAAGGTTGATAGAAAGAGAAAATGGTGAGATAAAGAGGAATGAAGTGGAGGATGTGACAAGAAATGGGGAAACAATCAGCAAGCAAGACATCCAGGATGAGGTAGAATTGATGAGGAAATGAAAGGGAATAAAATAAAGTGGGTGAATGTTGAGAGTGTTGGGACACAAATTAGATGGAAAAGGGGAATGATGTACATGCCTGTCTAAGGTGGTGAAGAATAGGCAGGGAGACAAAGAGGATGCAACATGGTCTAGGGTGCAAGTAGCAAAGTAAAATCATAAGAAGGTGATAGGGAGGCCAACAAAATAGAGGAGATAGTGGCTAGATAGGAGAAAAGAGTGGGGAATTGGGAAATCTATCAATCCTTGTGTTAAAAGGGATTGAAAATATAGAAAAAATATTGAAAGAGATTGACAAGCTATAAAAAAAATGGTAGACAAGGTGAGTGGCATTGTAACCTAACGACACCAAGAAAGATTGTTCAAGGCGGTCTTGGTTTAAGACACCCTAGGTGAGGGGCATGGTTAGTGGCATAAATTAGTCAGGAAATGGGGAGTTAGTTTTTAGTATTTGAGCTACCTATGAGCAGTGCCTACATAGTCAAAATAGACATCAGGCCAATGTAGTTTGATTAAAAGGATGGCTAGTGGCTTGCAAATGGGATGCCTTGATTTGAAATACCATGAAGTTTAGGTCAAGTTAGTTGGATCAAAAATTAGCAAGAGGTCAAAAATATTTAAGGTTGGTTTTAGTTTTCTCATGGTTGATGGTGAAGGGAAGGAAAGGGAAATGTTAGTGGCTAGATTGCTTGTACGTAGTGCCTACATAGTCTATGGACATCAATCCAATGTATTTCTAAATAGGGGTTGGTTTGGTGATGTCCAAGTGGGTTTCCATAATTGGATGAACCACATTGGTTGGTTTGGGCTAATGGTGGAGGGTTTTGGTGAAACAATAGAGGTGTTGGGTTATGTTGAAGGTAATGGTGAAAGTGAATGGGGTAGGTTGGTAAATTGTTACCACAATGATCCCACATTTAGTAGAATGAGAGGCATGGATCTATAAGGTAGGTAAATAAGAAGGGAATACTAAGCCTAGTAACACAAATGGCCTTTAACAAAACTAATCCAAAGAAGAGGTGTCTTTGTCAGGAGGTTACACCGATTGAAGTTATATGAGGTTACAAGCAAAGTGGTAGTAGATATCACTACGAGTCAAGTTTTAGGAGATGGTTTTCTACCAAGATCTACATAGTCACAATAGAAAATGGTAATCACTATGATAATCTAAGTTTTATTGGCTATAGAGGAGAAATGGCATACAAATAATTCCATTGACAGCTAGGTAGATTCTATGAGTTAGAAAACTAGTAGCATGGTGAGCAGTGGAGGACAATTTATGTCCTACTCAGGAGCTACATTGATGGGCTAGGTAGAAAGTGTCCTTGTATGCATCTGATATTCCTAAAATTATAATCAATAGAGGCCCTTTGATTAGGTAGTAATGTGCTGAGGGATATGGAGCATGTAATTGGACAAGATGGTTGCACGTCTACTAAGGAAGATCTGATAGCTAGCACAAAAGAAAAGATTGCCATGCCAATGATAATAGTTATCAGAATGAGGTGATTAGAATAGGGGACCATGGTGGTGCTATGAGATGATTAATTAGATTGAGGATTACATGGCCACATGAAAGGTTGGTGGACACACTTGCATCATATTGAAAGACACTGTGTAAAAGAATGAATGATATCATAAGATGATTGCATCAATGGAGTGGATAATCATGCCAATGAGAAAGGATGATTAGATGGTTGTATTAAATCAAGGCTCTGTGGATGAGGATACATCACTAATCACTTAGCTACACAGGTCACTCACAATGCTGAGAAAAAGGGAGCTACAAATGACAAACAACGTGAGGAATAGTGGAGAGGAAGGTGAATCTCCATGTCCTAAAATAATTAACATGGTGAATGTTTAGATCTATCAAATTTCAACACATGATGGTGATAATATAAGTGCTACTAAACCATCCAAGAAGAGGTGAGACATCCATGACCTAAGCTAGAACTAGAACCACTACCTCCTCAGTAATGGAGTGGCTAATAATTGGACTATGCTTAGTGTGAGGCTAGAAGCCATGTTATATGGTGCATTCATGGAGGGAATCCACACTTCCTGAGGGGATGTGCATGGAAGAAATAATAGATAGTGCCTTTGTGGGATAAATAATGAGAGGAGGGCTATACAATGAGGGAATTAGGTAAGAAAAATGAAAGACATAGAGCAGAGTGTGATTGTCACCTTATGAGGATGGATGCAAGAGAGGATAATAGAGGATGCCCTTTAGTTGTGAAGATAGTGAATATTATTGAGGGTATCTCTATGAGTAATCAAGTGGAAAGAGGGATGAATATAATCCCAAAATCACTAGAGAATCATCCAAATGTAGAGGAAGGAGGATGAGTTGCAGATAGTTAGATAGCTTTGTAAAAGTTATGCAACTTCTCACACCTTAAATAAATAAAGAAAGAAAAGATATTGCATAGTTTGTTTGTAAACATGTATAAAATGATTAATGTGATTTATTCATTTTGAGGCTGGATGAACATAATGATGAAAATGATGGGAAATGGTTAGAATTGATAAAAAAACATTTAACCATGCATTTGAGAGATAAAGAATGGGGCCTGATGCTTCATCATTGGTAAGAACCAAAAATAAAACCCAAAAGTGAGATAGACTTAATGAACATAAGTCTTACAAATGCTTCTCATTAGCATGTGTTTTTGGATAAAAACAAGTTTTTTTATCACCTGGCATCAAGTAATCTCACAATCCCTTGATTGAGAGGAATAAGGGAAATACAGGTGATAGGCAGAGTGAGGAAGAAGGAAAATATGAATGGTAACCTTATGTGGGTTATTTTGCCCCTTTTATAGGTGACCACAAAATTGTAACAGACTAGTCCATAGCTTATGATAAGTGTAGACTGATTAATATGGGAAGTCTACATGTAGAAGTCAATTATGGCTTCCATTTGATTATGTTGCTTGCAATCTGATTGTGGTTGATAATGGGTCTTTTTTAGTATTATTTGGGAAGCTGATAGATGTAGGAAGCTTCCAATGAATTGCTTTCTATTTTTGTCAAAGATGACTTAGTCATCCTGTGAGGGAGTGGTCTAAGTTTATGGGCTTTGTTTTTAATGCTTATAATAGTTGTCCTTGAGGGAAGCAATCTATTTTTTTTTGTTTTAAGAAATTTTTAAATTCTTTTGGGTAGTTGTCCTTTGAGGGAGTAGTCTAATTTTAATTTTGAAGCAATTTATTTTATTTTGATTTTGGGGCAGCTGCTCTTCGAGGGAGCAACTTGTGATGCCAAAGAGTGTGACCCAAATAATATTTTATATTTGTATAATAATTTTGATATTTGTAGACATGGACCAGTCTAATTAGGTTCGGAGGTTTCCCCTTTATAAGGATAAAAATTTAACACAAGAAGGATTGTGAAAGGAGGGGAACTGAGGAACAACGACCATGGGATCCCATCATGTTAAATATGAAAATTATCCATGAGAACCATGTTATGGGTAGAGCCAATGTACCCATACTTAGGATTGGATCATGACTATGATGGTTAATCACATAGTTTTGTGTTGTATTTAGTTGTTTTCATAAAGGAGAAGAGGAATGTGAAAGGTAAATATCTCATAATCAATGGATGAGCTTAAGTTAGACATGCAAATGGGTCAAATTCATGTTTTATCAAAAGAATTGACACAAATATGAAGCATTGAGAGGCTCAAGTTATGGTTTTCCTTCAAGGGAGGATAAATAATAAGCACCTGATCTATACTTATGGGTGATGATGTATGGTCTGAGCCAATTGAAAGCAAACTTTCCCTGTTTACTTTTTTCCATGTTGATTTTCCTTTAGGACAAGGTCTCCAATATTGAAGTTTTGAGGTTTGAGGTGATTTTTATAAGTGCAGGTGATATGCTCTTGATAGATGTAGAGGTCAGTGAGGGCTACCAAATGATGTTCATCAAGGAGCTCAAGCTGAGCTAAATGATGATGATGAAAGTCCTCTTTAGAAATGATATCTTATAAAGAGATGTGAAGAGAGGGGATTTGGAATTCAAGGGGTAAGATTGCCTCTATTCCAAAGAGAAGAGAGAAAGGGGTAGCACCTATAGAGGTTCATATGCTAGTACGATAGGCCCATAAAGTGAATAGGATGTGCAAGTGCCAATCCTGACCTAAAGCACTGACTATTTTAGTGAGCATTTTTTTAAGGATTTTGTTAGAAGCTTCCACCTAGCCATTGCCTTGAGGGCAATATGATGAAGAAAATATGAACTTGATCCCAAATGCATCACACAGGCTTTGAACTTTCTTGTTCTTAAAGTATTTTCCATTATCAATGATTATTTTATGAGGGACATCAAAGTGATAAATGATATGATGATTAATGAAATCCATGATCCTTTCCACTTTGATTGAGATGAAATGGATAACTTCCATCCACATGGTGAAGTGCTCAGTGGCTTTGATGATGAAGCTATGTCACTATGAAGAATGGGGGTTAATTTCCCCAATGACATCAAGCCCCCATTAGTAAAAAGGCCAAAAATCTTGAGATACCAGGAGACTATTGGCTAGCACGTGATGTAAATTAGCATGTTGTTGGCATTTAACACACTTTTTTACATAGTTTTAATAGTCTTGGTTGAGGGTGGGCTAGTAATAGCCAAGGTGAAGGATATGTTTAGTGACTACTAGGCTAATAAAGTGTCCTCCACATATCCCATCATGTGTTTCCTTGATGGCATGAGAAGCTTCATGACTGCATAAGAAACGAAGGAGGAGATCATCAAAACCATGTTTGTAAAATACTCCCCCTAGTATGGTGTAATGAGAGGTAATATAAACAAATTTTGTTTGAGCATTCTGAGAGAGGTTAGGAGGAACGATGCCTAGGTGGAGGTAGTTAAAATTTTGGTCATACCAAATTTTGGATGGGGATTTCTCCACATTACAAATGGTAAGGTGGTCAAAATGGTTGTAAGGTGTGGTAAAATGATGAATGGTGACAAAGATTTTGGAATTGGAAGGCTGAGAAGGGATCTAGGAAGCAAGACAAGCCATTATATCAAAAAATTTATTGGTAGATCAAGGAATGGATTGGATTAGGTAATCTTCAAATGATGTTAAGAGTTTATCAACTAAAATTTTATATTTTTTCAAAACATCATTCTTAAATTGATAAGATCCATTGACCTGGTTGACCACAAGTTGGGAATCACCAAAGATATGGATTGTCTTAATTCTTAAGGTTAGAGTAGTTTGGAGACCTATCACTAGGGCTTCATACTTAGCCATATTATTGGTGCATTCAAAGTCAAGTTTGAAGGAGAGTGGAAGGGGTTCACCAATGATAGGGATGAGAATAACTTCAGCACCACCTCCTTGTTGACACTTCAAGCCATCAAATAATATGGTCATTTGATAGGTTATGCCATATTCCTAAAATAGGGTCATAATGGACTCATTTGGAAAGGCAAGAGTAGGTGTTTGGTCATTGGGTAAAGGAGCTTCAGCTAATTGGTCAGCAATGACATGCCCCTTAATCGAATTCTACTAGAGAAATTCAAGGTCAAATTCAGCTAGGAGAATGAGCCACTTAGCCATATGCTATTTTTGGTATGGTTTGCAGTGCATATATTTGAGTGGGTCAGTATTAATTATGATAAAGGTTTTGTGGTTAAGAAGGTAGTGGCAGAGTTTGGTGGCTATGAAGGTTAAAGTTAAATAGATCTTCTTGGTATGGGTATATTGAGTCTCATATTCTACAAGTGTGTGGCTAATGTAGTATACAACTTGCTCTTTATGTTTTTCATCTTGGTGAGCCAACATTGCCCCTAAGGAATGATTAGTGACAAAAATATATAGGAAAAAGGGATGGTCATCCTTGGGGGTAATAAGAGCTAATGGAGAGAGAAGGTATTCTTTAAGGGAATCAAAGGCTTGTTGGTAGTCTTTGGTCCACTTAAAGGAGGTATCCTTCTTAAGGAGATGGTGAAAATGGTGACATCTATTTGATAATTATGAAATGAAGCACTGAATGGATTGGAGTTTTCCTTGTAGGCTATAGAGTTTCTTAAGGTTGGTAAGAGGAGGCATCTCCAATATTACTTTGACCTTGGCAAGGTCCACTTCAATTTCTCAAAGAGAGATGATAAATCCAAGAATATTTCTTGAAAGGACTCCAAAAACATATTTCTTAGGATTGAGTCCGTCTTGGAAATGGATTAGGCATTTGAAGATGTCAAAAACATTAAGATGATTTTTACGAGATTTGGATTTTCCCATGAGATCATTGAAATAATCTTCTACAATGGTGTGGATGAGGTGATGAAAGATGTAGGTCATGGCTCATTGATAGGTGGCACTAAGGTTTTTAAGCCTGAAAGGCATGACCCTATAGCAAAAGGTTCCCTATGGGATGGTAAAGGCAGTTTTATGTTGATCTTTCAGAGTAAACAAGATTTGATTGTAACCCAAAAACCCATCCATGAGATATAACATCTCATGGTCGGCTATAAGATCAATAAGTTAATCAATGCTAGGTAAAAGGAAGTCATCTTTTGGACAAACAAGGTTAAGGTCATGGAGGTCAATGCAAAAGTGAAGTCCCCCTATAGATTTCATGATGGGAAATATATTATAAACCATTGGGGATAGTCAATGGGTTGAATGAATTTTATCGATAGAATACGTTGAAGCTCTTCTTTGACAAGAAGGGCTATGCGAGGATGCGTGCATTAAAGCTTCTAATTGACAGGTTTGGCATCATGATGAATGATTATGTTATGGGTAGCAAAGGTGGGGGCAATCCCAGGCATATCACTATAAGACCCAGTGAATGCTATGTTGTGGTCTCAAAGGAAAGAAGAGAAGTCTTGAAGTTCTTTAGTATTTAGTGATTGGCCCAACTTGATAATGTGGGAGTCATCCAAGGTACCCAAGTAGATATCGATGGTAGATTCATTTAACATGGTTTGGTTGTCTAGAGGAAGAAATTTATGGATGAAAGAATCCCTCACACTAAGAAAGGTGAGAAAAGAGTCATCATCTTGATGATGAATGGTATTAATTCTAGGAGAATCCTTTTTTACCATTTTAGGATGGATGAGGGGAATGGTTTTGGTGTGGCCACCTTCATAATAAATCAAGGGGCTAAGGTTGATGGTATTAATCAAAAAAAAAGTTAGGGGGGGAAGATTTCAAGATCTTTAGGTAGGGAAAGTGGTTGGGTTGGTGAGGATGAGTTATCTTCCTCTATGTTGGTAATGGGTTTGGTTGATTTATTAGATTCTTCAGGTGGTTTATACCCCAGGCCAAATGACTCATGAGGTTTCATAGTTTTGACATAGGGTAACTCATGAGGTCCTTGTTCATAGAGACCAAATCCAAATCCTTTCCAAGTATACCTATGGAGATATAATTTATTAAATTTAGGTTTTCTAAGGTAGGAAAATTTTATGGTGAATGGTTGGGTGGATGAGGTAGTGGTAGGAGATAGAAGTGGTTGATTAAGTCCCCCTTAAATAAAATTCATTTGACAATTTGCGAGACCAAAAGTGACAATGGTTCTAATGTTGGGCTCATAAGAAGGGTCATATCTAAGGTTCCCATATTCTTGGGGAGTAGGGAAGGTATCCAAGGCCAAGAGTCTATATTCCCCAAAGGAAAGGCATTGGAATGTGGTTGTCACAGGGTCTTCTATGGGAATCTAGGAAGAGGGGTTAGTTGAGCTAATGGAAGCCTCATCAACATTAGGTGTAGGAATGTTATTAGTTTTGGTTGGTGAGGTTGTGTTGTTATCATAGGTTTGTGAGGTGGATGAAGGTGGAAGAACATCATTAGGTCGATATGTCATGTTGCAAGATGTGAAAGGATTAGGGTCGGTTTGGATCATCACAACCTATACTTCATGTTCAGACTTAACACAATGATGTAAGGTGGAAATAAAACAACCCATGACACAAATCCAAGGACATCTGAGTAACATGTTGTATTGGAATTCTCCTTCTACAACATAGAAGATCTCAATAACAATTTAGGGTCCTACATAGATATGGAGGAAAACTATACCTAAGGTAGTAGCCATGGTCTCATTGAAGGAACAAAGGAATTTTGAGCTTTTAGACATGATGTTCATAGGTAACTATAGTTGGTAATAAGCATGGGAGGAGATAATATTAATGCTAGATTCTCCATCAATCATCCCTCTTTTGATGTGGGTTTGATTGATGTATATGGTAATGAAGAGTGGGGGATTAGGATCCTTCGAATGGATAGAAGGTATTTCAATATTTTGAAGGTGACAAGGTTGGAAGTTTGAAGGGCACCAACAAAGGTGGCTATAGGTTTAGGGTCATTAGGTTGGACCTAGATGGATTTTAAGGTTTATATGAGTTCTTGGTGGTGATGGGGAGAAGTCCAAATTAACTCATACAAGCTTATCTTTGCTGGAGTTTGGTGGAGTTTTTTTAGGATAGCTTTCTTTATGGATATTTCATATGGAGGGTTAGATGGAGAGGATCTTAAGATAGATACTTTGGGCTTGTTTGAAGATGGAGAGGGTTGGGTATTATTTTTTTGGTAATTTTAGAAGGGGTAAGTCCAAGGAATGGATGCCTTAGCCTTCCCTTTATCCTTTTGTTGGCCCTGAGATCAGGTGACCATGTGAATAGTGTGGATAAGGGGGTTTCTTGGATTGGGTGGTTGTGTTGGTTCCTCCTATTCATTCTCAAGTAAGATTGAAGGTTGGATGGGTTGAGTTGGTGGTTGGGTTGGCAATGAGGATGAAGGAGGTTTTTCTGATAATAGATCATCATTTTAACATAAGTTATGAATAAACACTTGGAGAGCTTTATAGTTATTGGTGTCATGTCTTGGTTCCCTATGGTATGCACATATAAAGTTATCATTGAACCATTTTGGTTGAGGATGTGAAGGGTTAAAAGTTTTGATAGGTTGGAAAGGCTTGATAGGTGGTAAGGTTATGGAAAAGGTTTTTAACAACCTTCAAAGAATGGTTGAGTATGACTCCACTAAAGGTGGTAGGGGTTTTGTGGTTTTTGGTTTGGGTGGATTTGGTTTAGGTAATACAATTGACAAGGTAGAAGGAAAGGATGGTAAGGTAGATAGCTTAGGTATTGTCGATGTTGGTAGGACAGATGTTTTAGAAAGGAAGTATGATGGTGTAATTATTAGAGGTGGTAGGGTTTTGGTATAAATAATGGGCTTCAAGCTTAAGGTAGAGGGATGAGGACCCATGATGTTGGGTAATGTTGAAGGAGGTAAAATTTAGGATTTTGGGTTCTTTTGTGGTTTTACCACCTTGGTTGTTTTTATTGGTTTTGAGGGAGGTTTAGCTACTTTATTTGTTTTAAGCAGTTGAGGGTTGGTTAGTTTAGTAGAGGTTTTAGATGGTTGGGTGGATGTTTTACAAGTGCTAATTTGGTTCACCAAAGAAGGGGTTGGGGGTTCTAGATTGGTTTGGTTTTCTTACCCTTGTGTTGGCTTGTGGTAGAAGATTTCATAATTAGATGTTTAGTGGATGATGCTATATTTTATTATGATATTGCATTCAAAGAGGGAATGAATGGTTATATAATAGGGGAGATAGGTGTGGAATCTTATATTTAAGGTTTTGGAATGGTTACTTCTTCTATTTGGGTGTTTAAATGGGTAAAAGGTAACTCTACTTCTTTCATAACTAGAGGGGAATTGGTGGGTTGATAAGTAGGTTATTTTTCATCAAGCATGTCATGAACCATGTTGATGGTATGGGTTTTGGGAGAGCATTCAATGTTATTGATATCATTTTTGGTGGGAGAATGGTTTGGAAAAGGTTGTCTAAATACGTTGAGAGCTTGATTTGGTAGAGCATTGAGTTTATCTAATCTAAGCTCCCCCTTATTGATGAGGGATTGGACAAGATTCTTAAAGGTGTTACATCTATTAATAGCATGCCCTATGCCCTGATGAAAGACACAGTGGTTATTCTCATTATACCATTATGGCACGGGGTGAGAAGGATCAAACTGTCGAGGTGGTTTAATTGGTGGAAGTTGAATGATGTTGGCTTTTAACAATTTTTTCAAAATAGAAGCATATGGTTCTCTAAGTGGAGTTCATTGCTTCTGATTATTCCATGTTTGGTTTATTTATTTTGAATGCATTGAGGATTTCTAGGTTTGGTTTCTCAAGTTTAGTTGGTTGGTAGATGGTAGAGGTGTGGCTTTGAGGACAATAACATTGGCGGTCACTTTGTTCTTGGTATTTCTATTGGTTAGGTTGTTGGGTTTGGATGAAGAGGGGAAATTGGGTTTATAAGTTAAGTTTTTACTTTTCAATTTTAACTTCCCTTCTTCAATGGTTATATTTTCTAGTTTATGAGCTATGGTAAAGGCTTCATCAAATATATGAAAACTTTGGACATGCAACATGGAGGAAATGTGTTTTGCACATGCTCGAGAAAAAAGATCTATGAGTTCTAATTGATGTAAGGGGAAGGAAATTTGGTTTATTAAGCTTCTCCAATGAGTGATAAAGTAGGCAATAGACTCATCTTCATATTGATGGATAGATTAGAGGTCGATAATGGAGACTTTCTCAGAGATATTGATTGAAAAGTGTTCCAAGAAAGTTTGGGCCAGTTGAGTGAAGGACACAATAGAATGCTTAGGCAAGGCACTATACCAATCTAAGGCCGGTACTACTAGAGACATGGGGAACATGTGGAGAATCAAGGAGTTTTAATGGGAAATTAGGTAACATGAGTACTTAAATGCCCTAAGATGTTGTTGGGGGTCCTCCTTATTTTGGAACTTAGTAAATTTTTGGATTTACCATTAGGGAGGGTAGGCATGGATTGGTATGGATGGATGGTTTCATTAAATATTTGGTCAAAGGAAAGGAGATTTTTGGATCCTAAAATTGAATATTTAATATTGTTAAGTTTGTCAATTAACATCTTGACCAAGTCAGTTTGGGGTTGGGTTAGGGGAATCATAGAATTGATAAACTGATAGGATGGTTGGGAAGAGGGAATATGGTGGTAATATATTGATGCTTGTTGAGTTGGTACCCATAAGAACTAGTGGGTATGAATGAATATTTAGGGGGAGATATATGGCTTTGTGAATTAGCCACATATTGATAACAGGTGGAAGTTGTTTGTTGGGGAATAGTTATGGTTAGGGGAATAGATGTATAAGAGGGTTGGGTTTGAGAGGTTACATAAGTGTAGATGGGAGGAAGAATTTGGGGCATCGAAAACACTAGGTTTTGAAGAGGGGTGTTGGTTTATTAGATAGTAGTAAGAGGGGAAGAGGAATGAGTCGTAGAAGTTTGACCCACAATTGGTAGGGTATCAGTGGGAAAGGGAACTCACCTTTGTGTGAGATGAGTTAGTTGGGGTTGAGGGCATTTGAGCAATATTCAAGACATTTGATTGGGTTTTATAGACTATAGTGCCATGAGTGGAGGAAGAAGCATGAGAAATAGAAGGTTGGGTAGAGGTGACACCCACTATGAGGTGGTGCAACATGTTGTAAGGTAGATTCAAGAGAGGGATGGAAGAAGTTGGGGTGCAAAAGGATAAGGTGGAAAGGCAATGTTTCAAGTCCATTTGGTTATTATCTAAATAAGTGATGAAGTTATTATCCCCTTCGAGGACCATCGAGGGTCTATTAGGTGAATGAGGCATATGAGGAAAATCATGGGGTATCACCTCGACGTTTGAGATGTACTCTATGGGTAAAGATGATGAAGGAGGTAAGGGTATGTTGGTTTGGTTTCTCACCTATATTCATGTTAAGACCATGTGAGAAACCAAAGAGAGGAATTCTAACCTTGTACCTCAAACAAAAAGTAGTTGAAAAAAGAAAAGAAATCGAAAGAAATCAACTCGATCTAGAGAACTTTAAGCCCTGGATTTTCAATTGTCTCTTTTTGGCTTAAGCCTTAAATGAGTATGAAGGTAATTAGCTTAAAAATTTCCTAAAAAAAGCCATCTAAGTTTAGTTTTGGGACATTTAGGCACTCACGAGTCAATTTTGCACTGAATCTAGTACGTGGCCTAATATTGGGGGCTTGCTCCCCACACTTCATGAACCCAAAGCTGAGCCAAACCACTTAGCCAAAATATACCATTTATTCAAAGTTTATACTCTACCAAATAATGGAGTTGGTTAACCCCTCAGAAATTAAATCGAAGTACCAAAATTGGGTAGGGGCAAGGTTGCCACTTGGTGATGAAATCCAAGTCGAAACTTATCTCAAGTACTATTTTGGTGTGTTGATTATGAAATTGGTTCAGTTTATGTGTGAAGAAGAAAATTGAATCTATGATTAATTTACCTATTTAATTAAAGCTACATGAGCTATTTAAGAAATAAAACCATGAATGTACTTGATTTATAACCAAAAGAAAAAAATTATGTCTTTGAATGAGCATAGAATAATGCAAAGGTTTATTTTATGCCAAAGGAAATTTTAGATTCGAAATTGATGAGAATAAAAGAATTCAAGGATTTTTTATGCCAAAATAAATTTTATATTTTAAATTTCATTTGATGAACATAAAATAATGCAAATATTTAATTTATGCTAAAAGAAATTTTGGATTTGAAATTTCAATTGATGAACATAAAAAAATGTAAAGATTTACTTTATGCCAAAGGAAATTTTAGAGTTTAGATTTCATGAGAATAAAATAAAGGAGGAGAGCATGCAAATGCAAACTACGAAAAATTGGAAGAAAAAGGCACCTATATGATGCTAAGTCCCACCAGGCATGCTAAAATGTTTCTTTATATTTTTGCTTTTTCTTAGTTTTTTATGAGAAAAGATAGAAACACAAGATGAAGGGTATGTGCCTAGTAAATGTGTAATCATTAATGATCAGATGAAGAGAGAACTCCTTTTTGTCTTGGAAGGAATACCTACAATAATACAACACTACCACAAGCTTGTTGGTTAGACAAAGATAAAGTGTAGACCACCTAGCATATGCTATATCCAAGAAGAAGTTACAATCCAATTATTCTAACTATTTCCACTTTTCACATTCAAAAGAAATGAGAAACTAAAAGGTAATGGTTAGGGGTTTGTACATACCCAAATGAAGTTGCGCACCATTATCTAGACAATTGAAGGAGCTCCTCTTTGGCTATGGAGGATGACACCTATAGAAAAGAAAGACTTAAACAAAAAAATGTTAGATGGATATATGGTGGACTGCCAAGCAAAGCTCAGTCCCAAAAGTGCAAAGACTTCCTTGAGGGATGATAGTCCACTAGTTGATAAAAGAGTGTTTCTAGAAAGAGAAATGGTGAAAAGACTGAACAAAAGAAATAGAGATAATGCGTTCTTATATTCTATTGTCAGTCTGTCACAGTCACCGACGTCGGTGGTTCTGCCAGTGTCGGTTGGTCAAGTTGCTGATGTCGGTTATGCTACCAACGTCGATAGGGTAAATGGTCGATGTCAATCAGGGAAATGGCCTTGGGCAAGTTTGGGATAGGGTGATGGTTGATAGAGGGGTTTGGAAGGTCTGTCTAAGAGTTTGGAGGTCTGTGCAAGATTGTAGGGAAGTCAATAGAGTCTTAAGAGGGACAAGGGGTAGAGGATAGGTTGTCAAAAAGGGTAAGGTTATGGGGGAGGCCTCTCAGCCTCTCTGAAAGAAAGTCAGGTCTAGTTGATGATATTTAGAAATGCTAAATAGAAGCTAATTGCTAATGCTTTCTGAAATGAAATAGAAGAAGAATACTTAACTCATACTTGCTAAAGAATTAGAGGTGTTAACGCTTGTTCCCAATGCGGTTATTGTAGAAGACTTCCTGCAATGTTTTAATCAGGTGTGGAGTGACTGATGCAAAGTTCCTATAGCCTGTGATGCTTGGTGTGCATGAGAGAGAGAGAGAGGTCGAATTCTAGGAGTAAGAGAATTAGCATTCAGGGTGCATTCGGGCTGAGAATTCGCCCTTGGGCCTGCTTTAAGCAACCGACATCGGTGATCCCACCAGCGTCGACCGACTGGTAACCGACGTTGGTGGCTAGAAGAATGGAAAAAAAGGCTATTTTTAGTCTTTTGCCCATTCTTCCATCGGCCAAGCTCAGTGGCCATTGAAAAATGGTCCCAAGCTAGATTTAATAGGCGTGGGGGTTAAGGGGAGAGCTGAAATAGGTCTTGGGTCATTATAATTTGTCATAGGGTGATAAATTGGGGTATCCAAGGGCAAGGAATCCAAGGTGAGGTGTCATGGGTGAGGTGTCAAGGGTGATGTGTCCATGGTGAGGTGTTAAGGGAGTTGTTATTAATTTAAAATAGGTAATTTATTTTAAATTAATAAGTGTATGGGTTAGAAATGTTTAGAAGCAGACCAAGGGGACTAAGGGGGAGTCGACAAAGGAGTAGATACAATTTTGGTGTCTACATTTGCCCCTTTTTGTCTTGTTGGTTGTTCTTGATGAACTGTAAGACAAAAATAGGAGTAAATTTCCCCAGGTATGGGATAAGGTCATTTTTGTCCTGTTGGTTGTTATGGTGAAATGCAAGACAAAAATAAGAGTTGGTTGCCCCAGATGAGGGATGAGGTATTCCCCCTCAAAGTGGGAGTCAAGGGAAGGTAACCTAATATTGGGTGCCAATTTGATAGATAGTGGATGGATATGGTGAAGGTTGAGTGTGAACGCTATAATAGTTGAGATTACACGTATACCACTTCACATGATAGATAGGTCAAATTGTCATAGTCAAGGGTCGAGGAGTGATAAAATCAAAATAACCGGTCCCCAGCATTTAGTCATAGTTGATTGGGTTAAATGATTAAAGTTGTAGCTCTAATGGTCGTCGTGTTCAAAGTATCCCAGGCTCAGTAAGTGCTCCTGGAAAACACAAATATTAGGGATCAACTTGCTCACGATCCAATAATACATGTGAGGGTCATAATATGGGTTGTGAAAATTTTTGTTAACTATTCATGAGGTAGCATATATGCAATCAAAACAACCAAGGCAAGGTTGTCTCAAAAGTGGTCATGGTCTAAGGAGATAGTCGCAATCTCCATGGTTATTGGTCGAGTCAGGCTGAGATATAAGTGATCTCAAGTGATGGGTGTTGTGGTCAGGGAGATGTACGTGATCTCCAATGTGCCCCATGAGAAGTTTAGGTAACTCGTTCAGTGTTAAGGCTGATTGTTTGGTCATGAGTTTGGGTTGGGATAGATAGTTGGTCCATTAGATGGATGGATGAAGGAATGGCCAAGCTAACCTCAGAAGTCCTCATGTCAACTGAGTGCTGCCTACATAGCCCCTATTTGAAGGGCCTCAGGCCAATGTAGTTCTCCCAAAAGGGAGGAAGAGGGTTAGTTATGGATGTGGTTTTGACTAGGTTAAGTCATGGTTAAAGGTTAAATGGTTTGTCCATCAAGTAGACGAACAAATGGATGTGCCCGAGCTAACCCCAAAAGACGTCATGTCAACTGAATGCTACCTACATAGCCCCTGTTTGAAGGGCCTCAAACCAATGTAGTTCAAGAGAAGAGTCAAAATGATCGATGATTGTTTTGGTCATGTGAGAAATGATGAGGGTAGGATGATGTTACAACCTTTTTCATATTATGTGATGGTGTATTTTGTAACATAGGTGATGTGGTTTTTCATCCCTAGCAATTTTCCATATTCGTGATGGATGTATGCTAAAAATGAAATGAGTATGCTTGGCATAAATTGTGTGGTCGATAGTTTCCATGTGTATTGGTTTCCATAGAAACTAGTGTGAATAGGCTATGATAATGTGAGTGGTCTAAAAAAGGTTTGGTTGGTTTGGTTTGGTTTAGAAAATGATTTGGTTGGATTTGAATTGGTTGTATGTGACCAAAGTGCGTAAGAAGTGAAAGGCATGTTTCTGTTTCATTGACAAGGACCATAATGATAGCATAGATAAGGGTTTTGCAAACAAAATCCCTATTCATGCATTACGTCTTTTGACCATTGGTTTATGTTAGAGAAATAGTTGAATCACTTGACATTGAGTGAGCTCAAAATCCCTTGAGTATGTTGGGGTAATAGGTTTGATGATATGTTAGGATAGGGTAACCCTTTTTAGCAAGGATAACTTTGCCCCTTTTATAGGTGATCCTGAGAACGACTATAGGCAAGTCCATGACTTAATAGCTTGTCAGTCATTTTTTTTTTGGTAGACTAATCGATGCGGGAAGTCTACGTGGGGATGTTGTTTTGTTTTGTGGTCATATGTGAAGCTGATCGATGCGGAAAGGTTTTGAGAGAGTGTTGTTTGTAGCAAGATTTGGGTATATCCATCCTTCAAGGGAGTGGTCTATATTCTACTTTTTATGTTTGAATGTCTTTGAATAGCTGTCCTTCAAGGGAGCAGTCTATCAATTACAGCAATGATATAGTTGTCCTTCGAGGGAGCAGTCTACATTTATAGTTTTATGACCTTTGAGTAGGTATCCCAGTTTTATATTTTTTTTGGACTAAAATTTTAGTCATGGACAAGCCTGTAGAGGTTTAAGGGTTTCCCTTTTATTAGGACAAAGCATTCATGCTTGACAAAAGGGTTAACTAATGTTGGGAAAAAGGGTTGAAAGGAATGAGGATTAAAATGACAGGGATTGCTCAAGGGACGATCTCAAGTTAAATGTCAAGTGAATGAGTACTTGACTAACAATAGATTGGTCATAGATGCAAGGCATTAAGGGGCTCAGGTTCTGGTCGAGCCTTCAAGAGAAGATAGACGATAAGTCTCTGATCCATACTTGTGCGTTATGATGTAAGGTCCGAGTCAATTAGGAGCAAACTTGCCCCCTTTGCTTCTTTCCATATTGGTCACATGTTGGAGATGATTAAGAAGTTGGTTGATGTTTGGTTGATGCTTGGTTGGTTGATGTTTTGGTCGATGCTTGGTTGGTTGATATTTGGTCGATGCTCGGTTGAGATCGTGATAGTCAGTATAAAGTTGAATTCCCCCAGTTATTTTGGTGATGAGGAGAATGCTTGAGAAATGGTTGGATAAGATGGAGAGAAGACATTGAAGCTTCTCTTTGTTAAGGAGTGTGACATGAGGATGAATCTTGTGAAGCTTTTGCCTGATAGGCTTAGTTTCAAGAGGGTGAGATCCTGATCTTCCAAGTTAGAGGTTGGAATCTCAAAATTACTGACAGTGATGGAGGCAATGGTTGGTAATGTTTTGATTAAAGAATCTAGTGGTTGGGGGTCTTTAGGTTGGACCTCCACTACCTATAAGGCTTTGATTAAGGCTTCTCAAAGTTTTGGAGAGATTTGAATGAGGTCATACAAAGATGTCTTCACAGAGGTTGGGTGAAATTGTTTCACCTTGGAGTCATGAATTGGCTTCAAAGATGTTGGATGGGATGTGCCCAAGATTGAAATCTTGGGTTGTGTTGGTTGAGGAGGCTTGATGAATGGATATGTTTGAGGGAAAGAAACCTTCTCTTTCCCTTTATCCTTCATGATTTGTGACCTGTTGACCACATTGATGGTGTTGATTTTGAACAAAGGGGTTGAAGGTGATAGAGGAACCACAGTCTGATGATGGGATCTCAATTTAGGTGAAGATGTTTGAGAGGTATGGGATGGTGTTGATGGTTTTTTGAAAGGGTGGTCAAGAGGATCCTTAGTGAAAAGGGTGTCCTTTTTGAAGTGTTGATGAATGACAGCTTTAAGAGCATAGCAACGCTCAGTGTCATGTCTAGGTGTGCGATGATACGCACAAAATTTAGTATCGTCGAACCAAGATGACTTTGATCTGAGAGTTGATGAGTGTGATGATGAAGAGGGTTGGGAGACATGAGATGGTGTTGGAGATTTTTTGATGGTATCCTCAACAAGAAGGGTGTCTTTTTCCAAGTATTGGTGAATGACAACCTTGAGGGTACAACAATTCTCAGTGTCATGTCCAGGTGTGAGATGATATAGGCAAATTTTGGTGTCATCGAACCAAGACGGTTTTGGTCCGAGAGGTTGAAATGGTTTAATAGGTGGAAGAGTGATGTTAGAAATTTGCAAAAGTTAGCATAGTATCAAAGCATATGAGCCCCCTAAGGGGTCCGTGCTTGTTGATGTATTAGGTGTTGATGACTTTTGTTTGGGAGTTGTTGAGGGAGACTTTCATACCACCTTTTGGGTTGGTGGTGTGGCCACTCATGTAGAGGACACTTTCTTTGCGAGGGGTGCCAAATTTTTTAGAGGAGGTAGGTTTGTGGTGGTTAAAGGGAGTAATGGAGGAGGCAACTTGTTTTTGTTAGGTGTCAGAGTAGGGAGCACTCCTATTAAGTTAGAAGGATGGGGGCCCAAAATGAAGGGCAATGATGATGGTGGAGGAGTTCTCCGACGTGGTTTAGTAGCCTTCTTTGGTTTAGTAGGACTACTATTGTGCGAGGCAAGGTTCAAATCTACCTTCACTTGTGGGTGAGTGAGGTTAGATATGGGGCGAACACTGAGGGTTTTAATTAGTGTTGGTATGGTGGATGTTTGTGAGGGTTTAGGTTCAGATGTGGATAGTTGGGCTTCTAAAGATTTAGAAGTAGAAGCCTGATCTTCATTGGTGACTTTTGGAGATTTTGTCATAGAAGGGTCAACAGTATGAGATGAAACAGGATGTGTAAGATAAGGAGCTTTGAGTCACTCCCATAATGTCTGATGCTCTAACTTCTTCGAATCTAGAAATCTTAAGTTCTCAACCAATCGAGAGAATGGTTTGGAAGATGTTGGATGAGGCTTTATAATTGGTTTTTTAAAAGATGTGGGTGGTTGTGAGAGTGGGAATGTGTTAGGTGCAATGATCTGGGGCCAAAGGCATTAGAGAGTCATCACTGGATCATCTTCAGTCGAAGTAGGTGAAGAGACAAGTTGTTCTCTTGGTGGAGAAGGAATTGGAGAATGTGACTCCTCAAGAGGATAGAGGACAGGGATGATCATACCTTCTACTTGTGGCTGAGGAGCAGGAAAGGTAGGGTCCTCCATTAGTAGTAGGAAGGATGAAGGTGGGGCTAGCAGTTCTGGTATGGTTAAAGCATCCTCCAATATAAGAGGGGTAGATGGAGAACTAATAAGAGAAGAAGGTTCTTCCACTTGTGGGGGAGAAATAGGAGAAGAAAGCTCTTCTACCTGTGGTGGATAAATAGGAGGAGAAAGCTCTTCTACCTGTGATGGACAAATAGGTTGATTAACCTCTTTGGTTTGTGGAAGAGGTTGGTTAGGGATGGGAGGTGAAACCGTGTTGACTGTGCATATATTACACTCTTGGGGGTCATCGGCCATGGTCTGAATATTATTTTGACTAGGGGGATGGTTAGGGAAAGGCTGTTTAAAGATGTCTATGTTTTATTTAGGTGGCATGTTTGGGTTATCCAAGACAAGATCACCCTTATCTATCATGTCTTGGATAATGTTTTTGAAGGTTTTGTAGTTGTTTATGTCATGGCCTTTGACACGGTGATAATGACAAAAGTCATTTTCCATATACCATGTAGGGATGGCTTTTGTGGGGTCAAATTGTGGTGGTGGTCAAATTTGGGGGAGATTGAGGACCCCCTGTTTAACTAGTTTATCCAGCACGGATGCGTATGATTCTCCAATTGGAGTATACTGACGTTGTAAGTATCATTGTTGGAACTGTCATGTAATGCTTTAAGATGTGGAAGGTTTGGATTGATTAGTTGTGGTAGATGACAATGATCTAAGTACCACAACATTTGTTGATCCCTTAGACTTGGAATTGAAGGAAGAAGATTTGGATGAAGGGTCATTTGATTTTACATTAGTACGCAATTTGACCTTATCTTCTTCGACAGCATGGAGTTCAAGCTTTCTGGCCATGGTGAAAGCTTCGTCAAATGTGTGGAATGTTTGGAACCACAAGGTAGATGAAATGTGTTTGGCACACGCTTGTGAAAAGATCTCAATGAGCTTAGGTTGAGGTAAAGAAAAGGAGAGTTGGTTGATTAAGCCTCTCCAACAGGCAATGAAATTAGCTATTGATTCATTGTCAAATTCTCTGATAGAATATAGGTCTGTGATGGAGACCTTTTTAGTGATGTTGATAGAAAAGTGGTCAAGAAATAGTTGAGCTAATTGATTGAAAGAAAAGAGAGAATGACTGGCAATAGAACTATACCAATCGAGGGCAACACCAGAAAGTGACATGGGAAATGTGCGTAGTAATAATGCATCATCATGTGCTATAAGGTAACAAGCGAGTCTGAACGCTCGTAGATGTTGATGTGGGTCCTCCTTACTCTAAAAGTGAGTAAACTTGGGAAGTTCCCACTAACTAAGATATGGTCAGATTGGGACTTAAGGATGAATAAGTTCATTATAGGTTTGTTCATATGAGAGAACATTTCTTGAACCTGAAACGGATGTCTCAAGATTAGACACCTTATCCACCATCATCTTGATTAGATCAACTGGTGGATTGATAGGTGGGGAACCCCCTAAGTTGTAAGGTGCTTAAAAGGTGTTAGATGGAGCATATGACATACTAGGTTGTGTTTGTATTGGCGCAACATATTGGTAGTTCATCATGGGGATCGATGTTGAAGTCAAGGGTGGTTGTGTCATAAATCTAGGGGAAAAAATTGACTAGGTGCCACCAAAGGTGGTTGAGTGGTGGCAACACTAGCAAAAGGATGAGTAGCCACCCTTGTGTTGATGGGTGCAAGAGTAGGTTTGATGGAGACAATTAAGTTTTGGAATGGTGTAGAACTTTGTTGAGTGGTTTGTGGTTGAGGGGGTACCGAAACCCCAATGGAGGTAGGTCCAGAAACAGAAGGAGAGGGCACACTTTAAAGATTGGTCATGGTCAGGTTGTTAGTTGAGGTAATGGCCTGGGTGACCATGGACTGAGTTACAGAGGCCGTTGATATAATTATCATGTCAACTAAGGAAGTTGGCATCCCATAAACTGGGTTGCCTGAAGAGTCTTGCATTTGACTTCTTGCGAGATAGTGCTGAAGAGCCTTGACATTGAGGTCAAGAAATCTTTCAAAGTCTTGGTCCCCTTCAGGAATAATATGGGGTTGAGTTGGGGTTAGAGTACACTCAGTGTCTAAATGATACTCCATTAGAGGACTTGATATAGAAGGCAAAGGTGGGAGTGGTTGTTGCCTTGCATGGTCAACAAGAGTTTTGGTTTGACTACGTGTCAAAACCATCCAAGGCAAAAGAGGGGTTTAGGTTTTGAAAATTGTATGTTTGACAGCCTCAGCAAACCAGAGTTGGTGTTTTTAATAGCAAAAAGGTCAAGTTTTTAGCTTGCTATTTGAGAAGAAAGAATTTTGATCAGTGACCGACATCGGTGGAAAAACCAATGTCAGTGAAGAAAGTTGCCGATGTCAGTCAGTTGGGGTTAGGTTCCGTACGTGGCCTGGTGCTAAGAGCTTGCTCCCCTCACTTCACGAGCCCAGAGACAAGCTGGGTCACTTAGCCAGTATATACTTCCCCTAGAGTTTATACTCTGCCAGAGAATAGAGTGGGTTCTCCCCTTGGTAGTGAAGTCTAAGTGGGATTACCAGGAAGGGTAAGGTATCCGCTAGGTGATGAAATCCTAGTCGGACCTTGTCTCAGGTATTTTTAGATGTTTAGTTTGATGTGCTTGTGGTCTGGTAGTGTAACATATGTGTACTACGCTTTATTCATAATGTGGTTTTTAATTACTAGATGTGAGAGCTAAGTATGCATTCAGGCAGAAATGAAATGCAATACATTTTAGCCCAAACTGAAATGTTTTGTTCGGATGCAAACAATTAGGAAAAGGTTAAGAGCATGAACTTCACTACTCTAAGATGCAGAAAAGAAGTGACAAGAAGAAAAAAAGAAAGTTCTTTTTAACTTTCGCTTATGATGTCTTTTCAAAATAAAGAGATAGAAGAAGGATGCAAGAAGAAACCTAATGCACCTTTATGAATGTTTGCTTTTAGAAGAAAAAGAATGATGAACCCAAGAAAAATTCCAGGGGTCCCACCAGGCATGCCAACAATGTTTCTAACTATTTTTGCTTTTCACATTCAAAAGAAATGAGAAACTAAAAGGTAATGGTCAGGGGTTTGTACGTACTTGGATGAAGTTGCGCACCATTATCCAAATGATTGAAGGAGTTCCTCTTTGGCTATGGAGGATGACACCTGTAGAAAAGAAAGACTTAAATAGAAAAATTTTAGATGGATATATGGTGGACTGCCAAGCAAAGCTTGGTCCCAGAAGTACAAAGACTTCCTTGAGGGATGACAGTCCACTAGTTGATAAAAGAGTGTTGCTAGAAAGAGAAATGGTGAAAAGACTGAACAAAAGAAATAGAGATAATGCATTCCTATATTCTAATGTCGGTCTGTCACAGTCGTTGACATCGGTGGTTTTGTTGGTGTCGATTGGTCAAGTTGCCAACGTCGGTTATGCTGCCGAAGTCGGTAGGGGAAATAATCGATGTCAGTCAGGGCAATGGCCTTGGGTGAGTTTGGCACAGGATTGTGGTTGATAGAGGGGTCTGGAAAGTCTGTTTGGGAGTTTAGAGGTTCGTGCAAGATTGCAGGGAAGTCAATAGAGTCTTAAGAGGGACAAGGGGTAGAGGATAGGTTGTCAAAAAGGGTAAGGATATGGGGGAGGCCTCTCAGCCTCTCCAAAAGAAAGTCAGGTCTAGTTGATGATATTTAGAAATGCTAAATAGAAGCTAATTGCTAATGCTTTCTAAAATGAAATAAAAGAAGAATACTTAACTTGTACTTGCTAAAGAATCAGAGGTGTGAACGCTTATTCCTGATGCGACTGTTGTAGAAGACTTCTTGTAATGTTTCAATCAGGTGTGGAGTGACTGATGCAGAGTTCATATATCCTATGATGCTTGGTGTGCATCTGGGAGAGAGAGAGAGGTCAAATTCTAGGAGCAAGAGAATTAGCATTCGGGGTGCATTCAGGCTAAGAATTTGCCCTTGGGCCTGCTTTAAGCAACTGACGTTAGTGATCCCACCGGCATTGGCCAACTGGTAATCGACGTCGACAGCTAGAAGAATGGAAAAAAGGCTATTTTTAGCCTTTTACCCATTCCTCCATCTGCCAAGCTTAGCTGCCATTGAAAAATGGTTCCAAGGCAGATTTAATAGGCGCGGGGGTTAATGGGAGAGTTGAAATAGGTCTTGGGTCATTATGATTTGTCATAGGGTGATAAATGGGGGTATCCAAGGGCAAGCAATCCGAGGTGAGGTGTCATGGGTGAGGTGTCAAGGGTGATGTGTCCATGGTGAGGTGTCAAGGGAGGTGTTATTAATTTAAAATAGGTAATTTATTTAAAATTAATAAGTGTATGGGTTAGAAATGTTTAGAAGTGGACCAAGGGGGAGTCAACCAAGGAGTAAACACAATTTTGGTGTCTACACCAATCCCCTAATAACAAATGAAGGTGATAAAATAAAATAAAGTTAATTGAATTTAAATTAATGATAAATTAAATGGTAAGTACAAAAATAAATGAAATACTTATTCAAATAAAATGACTAAATCTAGCACATGCTAAAGCTAGTCAAGGCAAGGCCATAGTTTTGGGGTTTGGGTAAAATGGTAAGGGTAAAAAAGATTATTTTGTTGGGTTGGGTAAATTATCAATGCTAAAATTAGATAGAAGTTTAAATGGATAGATTATTCAAAGAATATAATATGTCGAGTGTGGTATAGAGGTGAAAGAGGTCAAGTGAGAAATATGGCAAAGAGGTAAAATGGGGTAAAGGGGTAAATGGTAAGATGAGGAAGGGATGAAGACAAGAAAGGTGAAGGGAGTTAAAAGGTTAAGGGAAGGGAGGCCAAAAGGAAATAAATAAATAAATTTAAATAACAAAATAAAATATTACCTCAATGTTTGTAGATGTTTATTGATAAAGATGGTTTGTTGAAGATGTTTTGAAGCAATTTCGACAGAGCTTCGTTACTTTTAATTATTTTCCTCCAAGATGTGGAATAGTAATGACCTCCTTGAAATGGATGAAAACCTATGATAAAATATGGGCAGCAATACTCTAACTTTTCAAACTCCTTCCTTGGGTGAAGGAGAGGTGGGTATTTGTAATTTTTTGGTGAGGAAACATGCCAAAAGAGGGCATCTTGGAAGTATGGCACATTTTTCCCCAAGATAAAGGATGGGGTTGGTGGAATATTCCTATGGGAGTTTTCAAGTCTTCCTAGCTTTCATGCAATTCCAATTTTAAAAGGAATTGTTCACATGGTTTGAAAATGGTATCGAAGACTTTGATACACCATTATTTATCCTCATTTATGACTTTTATGAGTTCTAAAAGGGGGCTGAAGGTGGGGTACCAGCCATGTCACTTTGCCACATCATTTTTCCATGTCACATGCCATATGGCACCATTTTTCAAAGGGGGCATGGGTGAGTCAATGTGAGGTAGGTGAATATTCTAATTTGGTCTGATAAGTCTCTTTTTGTGGCTAATAAGTCCAACATGGGGACTCTTTGTCTCTTAGACATTGAAGTTATGGTTCCTAAGGTGTGAAAGGGGTGGGTAAGTCAATTTTGAAGGCTATGTGTAATGAAATGATGTTATTACAAATTTTGAACACTCAATTTTTAAGGTACAGTCATTTGTTGATGGATCAATTGAACATTTTTAAGTAAGAATAGAGACTTGATTTATAGCTAGAATTTCATTAAGATGTTTTGAAATGAAATTATGATATTATTTGAATATTCAAATGAAAATTGGTTGTAGTTAAGGTATTTTTAGTGGTGAGACTATTCAGTGTAGTTTGTCAAGAACTGACAATATATGGGATTTTTATTTTTGTTTCTTTTTGAACATGTGTTGATTCTTAGTCATATATTTGTTAAATTTTAGATTGTTTCATAATGTTTAGGTGGGATCAGCCTGGGTCATCTAGGATTAGTGATGATAGGGTTTGGATAAATAATAATGTTAGTGATGTGCATCAACCTAATCCTAATAGGAACTTTCCTAGAGGTGGTTTTCATGCAAGAAGATTTAGTCCCAGGTTTCACAAGGGTACTAGAATGTCTATACATTTTTATGCTTTAGATCTTAAATTTTAGGATGTTTTAAATAAATTACCCTTTAATTCAGTTATTAGAGGACATAAAGGAAATAGAGGATTTATAGATGTAGATTTATAGCCCAAACCCCTTCATAGAGCATTTATTCCCATCACTTAGAAAATAATTCAAGCACCTTCCAATTTAGTCCCCTAAAAGAATTCAGCCAGCTATTGAATTTAATCCTACTAATCAGGGCACACAATTTGAAATTGAGACAGTTCATGCTAAAAACTATGTAAACTTGGCCATTCTATTTGATGAACCTTCACATTCTCAGCGAGAGCCTGTAATGAAAGGTAAAGGGGTGGGTCTGACTTCATCTCTTATTGAGCCTATCTTGGGATCTGAAAAGTTAAATTTGGGAATATAGGTTTATGTTGGTAGAAGAAAGACAATGGAATTTTCCCCCTTCCACTAAAAAAAATAACTATGGAAAAGAGAGCTGAAAGATAGTCAATGCCTGCTACTCCTATGGAGGTTAGAATGTTGAATCAAATTAAATTGGAAGTTGATGATAGTACAACTAAATCTAGAAAAATGCTGGTGTAGTTTCCTATAACATAAATGGAGTATAATTTTTGTCTTAATGCACAAGTCAAACCTATAATTGAAGTGTTTTCTAATTCAGATGATTATTGGCTATCTAGGGGATAAAATTTGTTTTGTTCTAGATTTTTACATACCATAACTTTTTACTTTTTAGTTGATACTTTATCTTCAAATTTTGATAGTTTTGATGATAATATTTTGGAAATGCAGCAGACCTATTTTGATATTAATATATATGCTTAAGTTATTTTTGGCATGAATTATGGATTAATATAGATGGAATTTTATTGATCTTTGACTTATCTATTTTATAGTTAATATATGTAATTTATTATATTATTAATGGATGAGCGTCCCCACCTATTGAGATTAGTACCCCCAATTTATATTTAAATAACTTGATCAATTAAGACTTTTAAGTCCTAATTAAACTTGTCCTTAACCAATAAATTTTTAACATTAATTTACTTTTTAAAATTCAATTAGTTAGCATAAACTAATAACTAACTAAAGTTAGTTATAACTCATTTTACAACTTAGTTTGGAGGTATTAAAAGGAGATCAAGGAATCATTTGAAGATAGAAGAATAATAGGTATTGAAGACTTATATGATTTTTTGAAGTCAATCATTCATCTCTTTTCTTTCTATGCAACTTCTCTAAGATAGTACAACTTTTACAGATGGACTTAATGGTACTTTATCTGAAAGTTGAGTAATTACTTAGGCAACATAGGTATATCCATCTTTTATTATCATTTAATATTGATTAGCTAAATTTTACTAAGCTTAACATCTTTTAATGATTGTTATTTGTAGTCCTATGCACAGATTCCAAGTATTCACCCTGAATAATGATGAAAATTTTGCTATTTTGTGACCCTTCATTGATCTATTTTGATTGTAAAGTTATCATTTAAGTTATTGTAAAGGAAGAATTTTTGATTTCTCAATAAAAGTTACATTTTTATTGCTAAGATGACTCAAGTATTGTATTCTATATTGAATCTAATTTTAATATAATCTTATCTTTCTAGTTTTATTTTTTGTTTCTTAGTTTATTTTCTTAGTTGTTTTTAGTTTCATTTTTGTTTTAATTATTTTATTAGTTATTTAGATTAATTCTTTTTCTTTCTTTAGATTAGATAAGTAATATATTTTTCTTTTATCATTTCTCTCTTTTGTTTCCATTTTAGATTTTAAGTTCTTTTAGTGTTTAATCTTAATCTTAATTAGTTTCTAAATCTATTTAAGTTTTCTAATTAATAGTCTTTTCCTATTTGGTTTGAATTTATTGCTTGTTAGTTGATAGTTGTTTTATTAATTTTTAGATTAATTTATGTTTGGGTTTAGTTTTGGATTATTTATTTGATCAATTTTAATCCTTACTTTTTATCTTATATTAAGTTTGTCTTTTGATTAGACTAAGTTGCTTTAGTTTAGACTTAATTGCTTAAGTGGTGTATTATCTTTTTCTTAGTTTAGTTTGATTTTTATTTAGTTTGTTTGTTTGTTGTTTGTTGTTTTTTGTCTCTCTCTCTTTTTTACGTGATTGAATACTTTATATTTTATCTTTTCTTAAAGTTTCCTCTTTTATTTTTGGTTGTCTTTTGAAGTTAACTTGGAGAATACTAAAATAAAAAACAAGATATATATATATATATATATATATATATATATATATATATATATATATATATATATATATATATTATATATATATATCAAGTTTCTATTATTCAAGAGATTATCTAACCCATAGTTCTTCTCTATCAGATATAATAGGTTACAGATTTTTATTTCAACTGATTCATGATTCAATTAAGTGGATTTATGAATGTTATGATGGAATATGTTATATTTGATGACTTATTAATTATTTTATAGAATTTATAAAAAAAATCCTCGCATATTTAGGATCATAGTTAAACTTTTAGAACCCCACTATTAGACTAGTACGATTCCATCTTTACCTTTGTGATAGGCAAAAGGGTTGATTCATTGATGGTATAATTTCTATCATCAATAGATCTGTTAGCATAATACTTGGTGAATGCACCTTCTTATGTAGGCCAAGAGCAAGAATAAATGACACAATACCTTATTCAAATGACACATTATCCAACAAAGCCAACAATAAAAACCCTATTATGTAACACCATTGATAAGTTATATAAGTAGGAGACAAATTTTTACCAAACCTCCCACATGAAATTTTTCTAGTTTGATTAGAAAAACTAGTAACATTCCTCAAAACCAATAGTTAGAGTAGGCATCAACTAGTTACAATCAATATTTAGTACAAATACCTCAACAAGGCCAAAGTATGCATGGGAAAGGAAAAGGTCCCATGGATGAATAATTAGAATAGGTACAAGAAGCATACCAAAATTACCTTAACCTAGCTTAGAAATTTAATGTCATGGTTATTTTAAACATGCCACCTATATAGATAGTTCCTTTAATAGAGCCACAAATGTATTCTTCTAGATATATAAATAAAAATATATACCCCTTTAGCTAAAGCATGCTAGTATGAGACATGTATAATGTCCCAATTAAGATAGAAGAAATTATAAATTATATATCATATCTCACCCAAAACATAGAAGATAACACATAAGTGTATTCTAATTTAAACCATGTGGGTATAATATATCTCTGAGTAAAAAACAATAGTTTTCTATAGCCAATACCTTGAGTGGATTTAAATAATAAGGGAGAGGTATGCCTAGTTCCCAAACATAGTAATAAACTTACAATCCTCAACTAGTGGCTTTCTTAAGTATGCAATAGGGTATAACTAGCCAAAAATAACATACCAACATACCACCTCAACAAGTGTTAAACACTACACCACCTCAACAAATGGAAATAAATGTTTTTCCAACACAATCATAAACCAATATACCACAAAGATCATAAACATTACCTAATCAATAATGTGTTTCAATTGGTCAATAAAAAGTGTTGGTTGGTCAACAATAAATTCAAAACCCCTGACAAGTACCCAATCAATGACATGTGTTTAACCTATAACAAGTTTTTAATGTACAACAAATAATAGGTGTTAAGAAATAATACCTTTTCAACTAATGGGTACCACATATATAATAGGGATCTAACTTTCAACACCTTCAATATTATAGTTTTAGTCAATAATGGGTACCCTTCATATAGTAGGGTTTGATGAGTAGACAACAAATTCCTACCCAAACCCATTAATACTATTAAATTCCACCTAGTCAAATGCCTTTACTTTAACCTTAGTTTACCAATCAAGGCCATAGTACCAATCCTAGCTAGAATATTTACTAAAAACAACATATTTCATATCAAAATTACAATCCTAGTGCATGGGTACATATTTCTGGTTATTCAACCAATCCAATAAACATTCCTTAGTATGCCATTCCTTCATACCCTAGTCAAGGTAAGCCACCTTTGATTGTGCAACCTCAATCATAATGGGTCATACCATCCAACATCTTAACTTAAGATTTGCATCAAATGAAGGATACAATTCAAGCCATTTAGACTAGGAAATAAACAAAGAAATTAAGCCTAGACGAAATATGCTTGTATCGAATCAATATAAATTATCACCAAATACCTTTTCCTTTGGGTTATGATCCACCCAAACTTGATAAATATTAGGGAAAAGGTGACTCCAGAGATCATTTAAAATAATTATTTATTTCTTTCCAACTAGTTGCCTACAGTGACATATATTTACTTCTCTTCTTTCCAAGAATTTTAGCTAGATAAGCCTTAGAATGCCTTCTTAAACTATCAAAGAATTCTATGCCAGACTTTGATAACCTTTCAAATAAGTTTGTGCAACATTTCTCATAAAACCTCAAACATGATATTATAATTATAAAATTAGGCCAAGTGAAATAAATAAATGGTGAAATATTTGTTGCATACTTACAATGGTGTAGGGCACTTGTGTGTTGGTTCACTCATAGTTTATCAGATAAATAATTGGTCATGATATTTATCTCAAGTTTACACATAGAGATATCTTATCATCTTGAGATTTAATGTGCTCACACATTTTAAGAGGTTATTGAGAAAGGGATATAGATTTAAAAATCCCTTGTCAACAAAGGTATTATCAAACTATGTTCTTCTAATCAAAATAAAAAAAAAAACCAACATCAAGGCCAATAACAAAACTAAAACCAAAACCCTGTCTAAATACTAGCTTTAATGTCAGTTTAGGCCAATAATAAAATACCAAAATCATATAAGCACAAAAATAATGCTATCAAAAATGGGTTCATCAAATCATGACATGTTTAAATAGTGCAAACACCAGCTATTCATTTACCTCTGGCCATTCAACAACCATGTCTCCATTCTTTTAGCGTATACCTTCATAAAACTAGACAAAAAATGTATCACAATTATAAAAACCTTGTCCAATAAGAAGACTGCCCATACCTAGAGAATTCATTAACCTCAGAAAGCCTATTGAGTGTGTATTTCACAACTTGGTTTAGGCAAATATGATTAGCTAGCCTATGCCAAATCTATTTTATAAAGTAATTCCTTTTCTTTATTGGTAAAAAGAGCATAAATTTTATTAGTATCATCATGTCAAGGGACATTCTATACATCAGTGCATACAACTAAGGCACTTGATTGAAAACATGTTTGATAATGGAGAGATATATCAAGATACCCATGCTCCTACAACTAATAGTAACTTGGGTATCTATCAAAATCCCTTTCTTCAATATAACAACCAACATCAACAAAAATAGTAGAAAATAACACCATCATAATAGAAAAAACATCAATAATAATAACAAAAATGGTCAGTATAGACACTCTTTTTTGTCCACTTCCATGTCTAAACAAATATCATACTGATTCATCTCAAACAACACAAATTAAGCCTAAAAATCATTTAATATCCCCATTTCATTCACACATCAAATGTTAGTGCTTAGAATCATGTTGAATCATCCCTAATTGGGGCATTACCCTCTATGCAATTATAAACTCTCTCCAATTCATCCCCAATAAAATTTTGACCTAGCAAATTGACATTTTCAACCAAAGGTGAGGGATTATCTTACATAAATTTATAAAATGAAATTAACCTAATCAAATTTTTTTAATTGACTGTTCCTAATTAAATGCATAATTGAAAAGTCTATGGCTAATTATTGAATTTCTATTTTTTATAACTTCATAAATCTACTTTGATGACATCATCATGACATCACATAAATATCTCAAATCCATAGCTATTATAATTTTCTATTTTATAAATTCACTAATTAAATTTATTTTTAAACTCTTATGACAAGTGTCCAAGTGGATCATATAGAATTAATGAATTTATCTTTTTTGTAAATTCATAAATTCAACTAAAATATCTTCTATAAGTTGTCAATCCACTTGTAAAATATTAAGATTAGGTGGGAGACATAATCACTCTTAACCCATGTCTCTCACATGGCCCTCATGATTATCTTTAACCCAACCCAGATTTAGACTAAATTAACTTAGGGTTAGACTTAATCAACTAAAATTAGTTCTATACCTAACTTCCCTAGGGTTAGTGTTTGTTATGACACCTATAAATACAAGTGCCAAGACACCTCTAAACCAATATTTTTTAGTGCAATATTATCATGACAAAACACCTCCTAAAATATTTATTGTAGTGTTACTATGCTAACATACCAAGCCTAATCAAGCCAAGCCAAGTTGAATGAAGGAGAGATCATACAAGAGCACCATTGATAAAGACTACCTTTTTCACAAGAAAAGAAAGCAAATCATCTCAAAAAGAAAATTTGAAGCTACAAGTAGGTTAAAATGGAGTTTTTATTTTATGCTTTTAGTTATGTTTTCATTGTGTGCTTGTTATATATGCTCACCCTAGTATGCAAGAAAAAATTGTTAGTTTATATTGAAGTTTTTTTTTTTTTTTTTTTTTTTTTTTTTTTTTTTTTTTTTTTTTTAATTTTATTTATTTAAAATAAACTAACAATATTATTAGTAATCCTATGTTACATAATGGTATTCTCGATGGTACAAGTCTTCATGAGCGTGCACCCCACAAAATTATCTTGTTTTTAGTCTCTTATTCTAAATTATTTTTGTGTTTTTTTGTTGTTAAAATAAATTACCCATAAAGTGTTCATATTTTTTTGTGTATTAACTATTTTTTTATAAATTTTTGGTGATTATATATAGTGTCTCATTAAAATTATCTAAAAAATAAAAAACCAAACTAGTTATAGTTTAGTAATTATCATCACATTAACAACTGCCACTTTTGTTTTCTAGTTTTTTCTTTAAAAAAGTTGATATAGAGGTAATAACTTTTTTTACTCACTATTTTTATCTAAATTATTGTAGAGAGGTGAACCATTTACCTCTAAATAAAATTCAAAAATTTAGTGAAGAAATGATGTATAGTTCAAAAGTTATGATCAAAACATTGACTGCTACTTTTTATGTTTTTATATGTTCGATTTTATTTTTAACATTGATTTTGCAGGTTGCATTTCATCTTTTGGTTCAATTTTTTTTAAATCAAGTTTTTTCAAGAAAGGATAAATAATATTTCATCCCAAAATGTCATTTTTATATTTTATTTTGGTGCTTAAAATCCTCTTAATCACACTTGTCTTTTAGTTTTTGAAGTTTTTACAAGTACAAACAATGCCAAAGGGCTAAACTTCACATCATATTTCACTTGGTGATCTAAAAAAACAACTCAAAGAGAATTTTATTTTTTATTTTTGTTTTGTTTAATTTTACAAACCAAGTTAGTTCCTTCTAGGGAACTTAGGTGATAAAAAATGTTTCACTTATTTATTTTTGTCATTTTATCTAAGCATGGAAGGAAAGTTACTAAGGTGTTCCCCAAAATCTGGGTGATTTTGGTTATCCCAAAACAATCATAAATTCCTTTTATAATTTTTATTTCTTGCATTTTAGCTTATGGGAAAGAGATCACTCCTCACTCACAAGTTCTCTTGGGAAGTGTTGACTAGGGAATTCACCTCCCAACATCACTTCAACCCCATTCCACAGTAAGGGTATATAAATTGAGGTAGACTTACTAGGATACTTATCTGAGTGGTTAAATAAACTCTGTTAGTAAGAGACACTTAAGAATGTAAGTTTAACTTAGACATCACACTACACTAAGAAATTGATGGATGTAGTGGTTGTGAAAATAACAAGACCTTTTCACAACATGCTGATTAATATGTATCCAAATGATTTGTTGTACCCTAGTGTTAACTTTACATATGGGACCATTTATAACTTATGAAAATTAACATTTTTTAAAAAATATCCACTTGAAATAGATTATTATTAATGCAGGGAAAGTAGCCTGAAGTTTCATGTCATCATACAAAATCTTGAGAGAAGAGAGAGATTAAAAACCCTACTTTTTATGCTTGTTTAAATTTTTAGATTTAAAATTATTTCCTCTCAAGAGCAATTATATAGATAGAATTTGTTAGTATGAAGCTACCTAATCAGTTTTTAGGATTAGGATGATACACTTCGGTGTTTTTTAGTCTTTTCCTTTTTACTTGCACCTTGTTTTTAGTCAAAACTATTTTTTTATTTAAACCACGTCCAAAACAAGTCATGTTTACACATCACTCTTTTTTAAAGAGGTGTTATGTCATTCATTTGACATCACATTTTGCCTTAGTCACTTATCAAATCTTTTTATGTGTATGTCACTTGTTTGAAAGGGGCATCATTATGCTACCCATTTCATTACAAGTCCTTACCTTAGAGTTTTTGAATCAAACCATTTGTCATACATTTTTATTGAAATATCATTGTTACACTGCTCACATTGCTTCAAAGACCTTTGCCTTGTGTCTATTTGATTTTAAAACCACATGTGCCTTTTTGGTCTATGTTTCATATTGTTATGCCATCTATTTTGGTCCAGCTTATTATCCATTTGAAAAACCAAGTATTTTAAAATAAGTTAAAAACTAGTCTTATTAATTTCATTTTCAAAAATTGATTGGTTTATCCCTATACCTCATCTAATTTTGGCTTAGGCATTCATCTCTCACTTTTGGGTTATGTAACTTCAACCAATTCCTTACTTGATTTGAAGATTCTTTTGTGCATATATTTTGAAAGTGGTCTCTTTTATGTGTGCCTCACATCTCTTTTGTTTCTTAAAACTAAGGTTGAAAGTCTCTCTCCAAATACAACCTTAAGTATAATTAGTTTACATTTGAGTCTTGTTCATAACTTGGGATTGAATGTTTTACTCTTCATCCTTATTGTTGCCTACTTGGAATTGATTTTACCAATTAATTTTATGCATATGCCTAAATTCTAATGTGTTTTACCAATGGTAAAGTTTGTGTTTGAATATGTATGCCATGTTTGAGTCCAAGTGTTTCAAATTATTTAAATTAATTATTTTTTCTTTTAGACCTAGTTTATTTCAAGTTTAGCTTTTGTGTTATGTTTCCAAAAGACCTAGCATTTTACATCTTATTTTAGACCTAGTTTTTTTTATCCTAGATTTGTGCCTTGTTCCTAAAGACCTAGCAAGGTTTTATATTTCTAGACCTAGATTAGAGTTGTTTGAAATAATTTTTACCATGTTAGAATTTGGATTCACCATTCACTTGACCATTTATGTAAGACATTTGAAATTAGACCTTTAATACTTTTATATAGAGTTTATCATTGTTAATTTTGGAGAAGATCTCCATTTTGGTCTAAGTTTAAACCATTCACAATAATAGATAGAAGACCTATTCCTAGACCAATTTCACTTTCAAACCTAGACCTAGATCATTTTCATAGACCAAGAATGCCCTCTTTGGGCTCATTCTCAAATCTAGCCATGTCAATTATCAAATTCCATAATTGCCCTTCTCTAGGATAATTAAGGTATGATGTTCTCCACTCCAATGATAATGATATCTGATCCCATACCTATACCATTAACCCTCCTTCATCCTATGTGAGCAACCAAGATCCACAATACCTAAGGCTTATCATTCCAAGCCCTCATCCTTCAATATGTGTTAGAAACTAAGCTCCACAGTGCTAAAGGATTACTATTCTAGGATCTTGTCCTTTAATGTATGATAGCAACCAATCTCTATGATGCCCAAAGAATACCATTATGGGCCCTTATTCTTTGGCTTGAATCAGAAACCAAGCTCTATAGTTCCCATTTATTACCATTCTAGGAACTTGTCCTTTGGCTTGCATCAATAACTAAAGTCTACATCACCCATTCATTACCATTCTAAGACCTCACCCTTCAGCTTGTGTTAGAAAACAAGCTTCATAATTATATTACATTACCATTCCATGCCCTTCCAAATATGGTATCTCATTATCCTAATAAGGTTGTGCAATTATGACTAGATGGTTCATAGTTACCTTCCTAGACTGATAACCAATCTTTATTGAGCCCATCGTAGAAGATCTCATTTATAAAGAGATAATTATACAACCACCAATCATTATTTATCTAATACCAACATTCACCCACTTTAAAAAATCCATGCCAGTCTTCAAACCACAATAGAGCTAGTCATTACTCTATAAGAGCCATCATTCGAAGACCAAGATATGTTCAAAATTGATATTTTAAACCAACTGTAAACCAAGGCCAAAAAAACCAACCAATCCACAATTTTTTTTGAAACACCTATTTATAATGAGTCAACCTATGATGAATCATATTTTTATCTTTTCCCTATTATCAAGGAGTCTCACTCTAATAAACCAACCTTTGTTGATTCATGTCTTAATGATTAAACCACCTTTAGGTAAATAATTATCTTGACCATTGTCATATATTTGAAGATCCCCCTTTTGACAAGTCAGCCTATGTGGTTATCTCTTGACCTTTTCCCATTCATTTTGGAGTCTCATCTTGATAAGCCAATCTTTATGGAGTCACTCATCAAGTTGTTCCCTCTCTTTGAAGGGCTTCACCTAGATGAGCTAGTATATGATGAACCCTTATTAGATGAATCAATTCTCAAAGATACTATTATAACATCATAGGCCATTACTCATCCAATACTAAACATTCAACAAGACAACATTGTAGCAGTATCCACAATCAAAGAAGAATTAAGATTATATTCAAGATATAATTTTTAATTGATATCATATTTAGCATTAGAATAAGAAACAATGTCGATCTCAACATTGGATTTAGATTCCCTAAGTTAGAATCAACTTTAGAATCAAAATACATTAATGGTTATTACTGTAATCATACTTCCCATGACCCTACTCCTCCTTATGATTACACATCAACTCATGTGTAGACTATCAACCCTAGTCTTCCCACTTTGAGATATTTTCCACTCATTTAGACCTCTCTCACATCATATTCTTATCCTTCATACATCCTTAGTCCATCTTGGCTATTTTACATGCAAGACAAACCCTTTAGGGACTCCTTGGGGCCTTTTGGGGGGGCTATTGACTAGCCTAAGCCCTTTTTTGACCTAGGTTATGGCTTGTGTGAAGGAAACCCTTGGCTTATATTGTACTTTTCCTTCACAAAAGTCATCACCTAGGAAAAATTCATGGAAAAGTGTTAGTTTGGACCTAAATGGTCAAAAATGGTTAGTTTTAGGTTTTTTAGCAGATTAGGGTTGGGATATATGCCTCATTCTCATTCATTTGAGCCTCTATATTATCTCTCTATTATCTCTTGATTCTGCTTCCATCTCTTGACTCTCATTCCTTCTTTAATCTCCCTTGATTCATTCTTGGCACTTTTGAGCTTGATTGGTGATAGAGGACCCATATGTTGTTACACATTTGCTTGGAGACTCCATTACTACTCTTAGTTGTTCTTGATTCTTTGTATCTTGCTTCTATCTTCTACATTTGAAATTTCACCTAATTTTTGCACTTATTTGGATCTCCTAAACCATTGTAAGTTCTCATTTCACCTCTTCCTTTCCTTTTGGCTTTTGGTTTGGACCTCAGCTTGCACATAGCTTGGTCTTCCTCCTAAATTTATTTTTAGCTTAGAGTTGATAAAACATCTACACATATTATTTGAGCTTGATCTAAGGTCAATTTTCTATACAAAGTTAAAATCCATTTTCTTATGTACTGTATCTTCATTTCTTAAAATATTTACCATTACATGTTATGATTCCATTGAAAACATTTTAATTACATATTAGGACTCTACATCCTCAAAATTAACTAGACAACTTGCTTAAACAATCTCTCTCTCTCTTGCTAAACTAGAACATTGCATTGTTAGAAAATAATAGTGTTGAAATCGAAAGATAGATCAAATATAGATTAGGCATGCTCTTGAACCCTTTCATGAAAATTTATTTATTTCTTAAAATGTCTCTCATTTTACTTTAAAGTGCCTTAGCATATAGATTTACCTTTCATTTGTTAGCTCTCTTTATTTGGTATTATTTTTTTCACAATTTGTATGTAATCAATAGTCTAATCTTAGCTATTTATGTTACTATCATTAGATTCATTAGAGATACTTGCATCCTTTGTGCACCTAATCATACCATCCACAACTTCCTTCATAAGTCTATATATAGTGTGATTCAAGTTGGCACTATAGATCTCTTGTAGCCCATAGAACACTTAAGCCTTCTAGCTCTTAGTGGTTTGATTTAGCACCCTACCAAACACTGGTAGTTCTATTCAGATTATTAGAGATATATTATAGCATGCCCAATGGGATATATCATACATTTTCACATTATTTATATCTTATTTATATCTCTCTTAGCTAACTCCCCTTTATTAGCTATTAGGCTTTGCTTTCAGTTGTGTTTTAGATCTCACCTTGGTTATTTTATCTTACTTTGATTTTGTGTCATTATCCCTATTAGTTCCCCATCAATTTTCCTTATCTATTGTCTTTCATGTTAATCTTGATTCATTGCATCCATGACTGATCTCCCACCCTTGGGATGCCAATCCCATTAGATTCAGGGTCTCATCCTTGAGCTCACTCATGAGCAATTTGAATTTTTAATAGAATGTCATAGACACCATAGGATCCAAGAGCTTCTCTCAACCTAGCATGGTAGTCCACACCCTCTCATGTTTGAAAGGAAACAATATTGGTAGAAATATAACCAATAGACTCAGTCTCATTTTCACTAGCTTGAGCTTCATTCATCTGAGGATGTTTAATCTAAGTCCCATGTCATATGCCATCCACCCATTTAAGGTGATGATGATCCCCTTACCCATTTGGGACCTGATAAGCTATAGGTGGTCATTAACAATTGTTGTAAACACCTTCAAGTGAATGAAGTTCATCTTTTTCCCCTTAGGATTTGATAGTGTGCTACTTTTATCGATAAAGCTCATACCCATTCATTTTTTAGTGCCTCGACTAGTTCTTCCACATGTTCCCCACCACTTTCTTGGCTAAAAACTCTAGATAAAGAATACCCTCATATCCATGTTATGGGTCATAGGTATCCCAACCTGGTAAGGTACCCCCATTATGGGGAGTCCTCTTATCCCTTCCTTTAGAGTTTCTTATGAGCATGTTAATTTTGATCGTCATGTATGGACTAGAGATCTGTGGTAGGCCTATCAAGATTAATATTGCCCACATATTGACCCTCATCTAATGACACATGATCAACATCATGGGGACCTTGGTTTTCATGATTTATTCCATGAGTATTCCACATCCTCCCATCATCCCCATGAGGAACATCACCCATCTCATGGTTGTTTCACACCTCATAGAAGAAATGATTTCCACCATGAGCGTCTACCCTATCAAGAGCTACCTCAACATCATATTCCCCATAATCATGGTCATGGAAATGCCTATTGGCATAAGAAACATCATCTCCATCATAATCCCCTTATCAAAGCTCATCATTAGCTAACTATCAACCATAATTATGATAATCTTCATCAAAATCCTCTAGCCCTTTGAGTGTGTGTCATTCCCCCTCCTAATCCTATCCTTGAACTACCTAAGTTCAATGGGACTCGAGACTCTATCCCTATGGAGGATATTATGGAATTCATGATGAAATGTATATATTAGTAATAAGATGAAGGCATGATGTTAAATTTATCCACTCATTCTCTGTAAGCTAAAGCTCTTATCTAGTTTTAGAATTCTACCTCTAGATTCTTTCTCTAGTTTTTAGCTCCTTCTAGATGACTTCCTATAATATTTAGATATCTTTATCCCCCATCTCAAATTTCTCCTCTTTTAGATCCTAACCATAGTTTGAATGTGTTCAAGGTGCCTCTACCTAAACATGAAAAGGAAAAGAAGAAAAAAAAAGAATAAATCAAAGGCTAAGGCCCCATGTTATCCTTCTTTCTCTTCTACCTCTTTTGATTCCTCTTCCCAGGCTGACCCAAGATGGAACACCAAGTGTGAAATAAACAAGGTCATTATTTTTATCGACATAGCCTCTACTAGGTATGACTAATTTTTTGACATGCACTCTAGTTAGGCAACCAACCCTACTGGAGAGACTAGTGGTGTTGGGCCTTCTATTTAGCCCATGGGGGCAAGGAACCCTAAAGTCAAATTTGAATTTAGGCATAATATCCCTCCCCAAGATAGACAATATCCTTACTTTATCATAGAGGAGTTATAAGGCCTTTCAACTAGGATTTCCATTTAGAACCTTCTCTACCTTTGCCTTGAGCAAAGAGGTCTCATATTTGATAAGCTTGGTCTCTCTTGTGAGGGTCACCATGTGATGACTTCAAAGTGTTTTTCAAATATGATGCACATGATCACCCTAATCTCTCCATATTAACTTTCAACCTAGCCTCTTTTCCAAATGATTTAGTTTTGTCAAAGAGGGCTTGTTTACCTCTCTATATCAAGACATCCATTGATGATTACCACATTAAGTGGTGCATTATCGATGAAGGAGCTACATTGAACATCATGCCCTTGTGTATGTTCAATGAGTTTAAGATCAATCAAAAAAATCTCTTTGATTCTCACAATAACTATGTTGGTTTCAACAATAACACTATTGTGTTGGTAAAAAACATGAATCTCTAGGTCAAGTTTGACCCCAAGATAGTTAGAATCAAGTTTTGTGTGTTACCTTGATCTTTAATAAAACATGATTCTTGGCCATCCTTGGACCACTTCCATGTAAGTCATCACATCTACCATATTTTTCATGGTTGAATTTGTGCATGAAGGTGAGATTCATACCTTGAAGGCTAATCTAGATCTCTAGGTATTACTTTAAGCAAAGATAAATCCCTTAGGAGAGGCTTGGTTGTCTCCTCATGGGGATCTATATATTCTCATACACCCTATATTTTAGAGACTCATTTCTTCAAGGATTAATGTTTTGATCTGGTTGAATACCAATCAGTGTTTATTCCTTCGAATTCTAACACACATTGGCCAACTCCCTCTTCTAGTCCATGATGTCAAGCCAACTCCTACTCTATGATGACAACAAAACTCATCTATTTTTAGAGATCTCTTCCAATATGTTTCCTAAAATTTTGATCTCCTCCTTGCATCATGCTTTACCCATTAGATTATAGGCTCTCTCCATGCATCTTTTGCTAAGACCACTAGAGTAGTTGAGTTATATCTTGAGTGTTTTTTCATTCATGTTATGAGACACAACCTAATCAAGGAGAAAAATGCTTACACCAAGCTCATGTGATCTTGTCATAAGTATCATTATCCCATTAATCATCTTGGTTTGGATATTTATTTCATAGATGGACCAAACCTAGGCCTTCCTATAGTGAATGTTCTGAAAGTATAACTAGAAGTGTTAGATGAGTCACTCCTTCCCACACTTAAGTGCTTCAAGGAAGGCAATGTTATGGATGTTGAAGGATCCATAGGCTAGTCAAGGTAGAGATTGAGAAACTCAACCAAGTTGGCTTTATCTAATATTTTAACTACCCTCAATGGATTTACAACATTGTTCTCATTCTCAAGAAGAATAGAGCTATTTGGATTTGCATCAAATTTTAGGATGTCAATATGACTTGTCCAAAGGATAATTTTCCTACTCCTTTGATAGACAAGATTATTGATTCCACCACTCTTTTTGAGATCATGTTCCTCATGGATGGTTTCTCTAGGTACAACCAAATCTAGCTTTCACCCTAAGACCAACACAAGATGATGTTCACTACCTTGTGAAGTACCTTCTATTATTCCATCATGTTTTTTGGTCTAAAGAACACTAAGACCATGTATCAACATTCCATGACCCAAATTTTCCATGAACTCATCCATAAGATCATTGAGTGTTATGTCGATGATCTCCTTGTTAAATTTTGTAAGTAGGATGAGAATGTGTGAGACCTCATGATCATCTTTGAGCATCTCCAAGAATATCACATCAACCTCAACCTTGAGAAGTGTCTTTTTGGAATTTCCATTAGAAAAATTCTTAGTTTCCTCATTTTGTAGAGGTGCATTAAAGTAGATCTTGAGAATATCAAGGAAATCCTAGAGATGCCTCCTTAAGCTACCATGTTTAGGTTTAATCCTTCTTGGGAAGGCTCAACTTTCTCAAATGTTTCTTGGAAGAGTATGCTCATAAGTCCATACCTCTCACTCATCTCCTCCATAAGGATACCCCATTCATGTGGTCTACTAAAGTTTAGGTAGATTTTGAGGAATTAAAGTGTTTGATTCATAATCTTCTCATCCTTATGGCACCCATTGAGGGGTGTGATTTCATATTATACACCTATGTCAGTAATATTTCCATCGAGGACATGTTGTACCAAAAGGATGATACTAGCAAGGAGAGAGATATTTACCATATCTCTCAAATTTTGGTCGGTCTTAAACTCAATTAATCTCTCATTGAGCATTAGTTCCTCTCTCATCTTCACTACAAAAAAGTTGAGACATTATATATTGGGCTAGACTACCAACATGATTGTCCGATTTCATCCACTCTACTACTTGCTCAGCCATCTTTCCAATAGGACTATGAGGTGGATCATGCTTACTCAATATTCTGACCTCTACATCATTAACCAAAAGTATACAAAGGGCTTGGTTATGATTGACTAACTCATTGAGTGCCCACTACCCAACCCTAATACAAAATTAGTTAAAGATGCCTTTCTTGATGAGATGGTATACTCAGTCGATCATGTTAAGGTCTTCAAGTTTTATTGGTATTAAGACATTGTTCATTACCTTGAGGACTAGTCTTATCCCATCAACACTTCTCTAAAATAATGCTATTAGATTCATCAGCTCATTATCTACCATGTCATTATTAATGGCATATTGTTCAAGAGGGTTCTCAATGGTGTGTTGATGTAGTACCTCACCCTCAAGGATATCCCTCTCATGCTTGAGGAGTCTTATGGGAGAGTTTTTAGTGGCCACCTAGTAGGGTATGCCACCACTCAACATATTATTATGATAGGCTAATATTGGCCCACTCTTGTTAAGGATGTAAACCAATATGCTAATAAGTGTAAGATGTGCCAAGTCCCTAGGGATGCCATCAATGCCCCCAGTGACCTCTTATACTCTATTTCTTCCCCTTGGCCTTTTTGGGTCTGGGCTCTCAAAATTTTTGATGAGTTCAAACCCACTTCTTTTGATGACCATCATTGGTTCATCATCACCACTAACTATTTTATAAAGTAGTTTGAAGCCATGCCACTTAGAGGAATGTGTAGGAAGACCATTGCCAAGTTTTTCCTAAACTAGCTTATCTACAGGTTTGAGGTACCTATTATGATTATGGATGATAATAGCTCAAGCTTCCAAAGTTCCAAGATTCATGAGCTTGCTAAAAAATTTAGGTTCAAGATTTGTTTCTCCTCTAATCATTACCCCTAGGAAAATGGGAAAGAAAATTCTTCCAATAAAACTTTGAATAAGATGCTTCTCCACACCATTTCCTAGTCTAAGAGAAAATAAAATTTCATGCTTTATCCTACCCTTTGGGCCTATCAAAATAGTTTTTGAATGACCATGGGGGCAACCCTGTACTCTCTTATGTATGAGTCTAAGGTTATTCTTCCCTTAGAGTTATTAATCCCTTCATTATAGGTTAAGAAATTTGGGTCTCTATTTGATGAGGAAGAATGCACCACTCACCTCGCTAAGCTTGAGAAATTAGATGAGCAATGCCTAGCCATTATTGAGTTCAATTGTGCTTAACAGCATTGTCAATACCACCAATTCAAGAAGTTGGTATGCCCTCATCAATTTAAAGTAGGTGATACAATCCTTATTTTTGATAAGGAGAATCATAATAAGGGAAATATTTCACAAAAGTGGTTTGTCCCTTTTGTTATCACCACCTCTCTAGAGAATGGGGATTTTCATCTCTCAACCCTTGAAGGAAATCCCCTGTGGCACCTGATAAATGGGTTCTACCTCAAGACATTTCATGTCTAGGGCCTACATGTCCCTCTAATAAAGTCACCTATGGTGGTAAGGTAGGCTTTTACTCCCTTTTTTCACCACTAACCTTAGTACCATTGGTATATTTATGTGCACATGGGTTATTTATTAGTATTTCCTACTATCTAATCACATATATCTAGTAGTCTATGTCAGATGAAGCATACACATCACTCATAAAATCATATACACACATGTGCTAATAATGAGAAAAACACTATATATATCACCAAAAATACATTTTTTTCTCTAGGTACATCACATGGCTTGTTTTTAGCCTAGGCTCACAATCCCTAAAACTACCACATGTGTGGCTACATATGCATATCACAATCAGCTAATGAATAGGCACTATCTATGGTAGTCATGCTTCAAGTGAAGATCTTGATCTCTACCTCTCAACCAATTGATTTATGATCTCTTCCAGTGCATCCATTTGATCTACCCTCACTCTTAGTGCCTTAGCTTATCTGGCATATTCTTGAGCTAGCTCAGCCATAGTTGATTGATCTTGGCCTCTACTCTAGCTAGTTGTGCTTTGGCCTCCACTATTACAACCTTCTAGTTTGTTGTATCTACCTCATTCCATGCTAACTCTACTTCTATATGTGGTATCTAATGTCATACCATCACCATCTTGAGTGAGGCTTGTGCATCCACCTACTAGAAGTGAGTATGTGGCTCTACCCCCATCAATAGATGCGGCACCCACTCCATCATGGGTATTACTACCACATCATAGAATAACTCCCTTATTAGTATATCTACCTATTATCTAGGCTAGCTAGGTTCATCTCCTTCACACACACATAGAGTATATGTGTTAGTCATACATAGGATTTTGCTAAGGATGAATACAAATATAAAGTGATATATAACAAATACACTTATCTTACTTGGTAAGATTGATGACCTCTATGGCCCTGCTATAGTTCATTTTCCTCTTAGTGATGGTGGTCCTCACTTTGGTGGCCTTTCTCCATCACCACCCCATCAATCTATCTTAGCTACCTATAGGACTTATCCCAACTATCCTAGGCTATACCCATCTCTCTCACCTGACTAGAGACTATCTCCCTAGATGATGATATGACCCCTATGGAACATAGATATCCTCCTAGCCAACATAAGTCTCTACCCCAATATTCTCTGACCACACTATAGACCTATAGGGATCACAAATGCAACTACCCAATACATCTAACTCCAAGGTGGTTTGTATAGGCCCATCCTTATCTATAAACTATGTAGCCCATGCTATGCCCTCCTCTAGTGCAGGGTACACATCATTACCATATGGTTTCCTCATTTGTGTTAGTGGGAACCTCTCATAAGACCAAAACATGAGTAAGATGGGTTATGTCAATCCACTTGACCTTGTACACTAGATGTGATCTATCTACTGGTATAATCCACATATAATATACTATCCCTAGGCATATCTCCATCCTCCCTCTACATGTTAGACAATTGTTTTTCATGAGTGGTAGCTACCCTATACTTCAACTAGCATAGAGCCTCCTAACTAGAGTCCTTGTTATCACTGTCTTGAGTGTGGGTACCCTCAATGATAGTTGTGTGATATAAACTTCATGGTTGTTATACTAAGGGTGGGGTCCCACCAATTAGAGATATACTACTACTATATCATGTACCAATGGTAGCTCTATATCTCTACTCATTAGCTCCACCCCATAAAACTGATAGAAGTCCTTAATGTTGAAAATGGTCTGTAGCTTAGACCCCAACTGGAACACATGCCTATTTGGTACCCATGTGGTCACTAATGCATTCACTAGGTCCCTAGAGTAATACAATGATGGCATGTGTACTCAATTATAAAGTCTTGTACTCCATAGGTTATCTTGGTCTACCATAAGTAGAACATCTACCTCCTTGGTCAACCATACTAGGACTCTATACTAGTCAGTCACCTCACATGGACCATCTCACTGTGTCGATTACTCTCTCACCTATGAAGGCCCTCCTTCCTCTGGTATGTTATCTCCTTAATGTGTCTACATAAGCAAGTGAATAGGCAAATGGATTATTCTACTAGCCTAAAAATAAGCAAAAACAAGTAAGAAATGATGTTTTTAAATCTATTTAGCTTTTTTTTCCCTATTCCTTCTATTTCAGCCCCTTTCAAGACCTCCCAGGCTCCTCAAAGCCTATCCTAGGGATTCCCTACCCTAGGTCATATATTTTTAGGTAAAGTCATGTCATAGGTAGGCCAGGCCACAACCTGGCTTAGCCAAGTTATGGCTTACATTAGGATGCCCTAGAGAACCCTAAGGTTCCCTATTTATTAATCCATGGGCCATGATTTGAGCTCTTGTGGGTCATGTTCTCTTTAATTTGATGAGCCCAACATCTTGATTCCTTGTTTCATTAGATTCATCCATTGAATCATTTAAAATGAGTCAAAATGCATTTAGGGCCTCCCAAACCCCCCAAAAATGAATAAATTTATTAAAAAAAAATTGCATCTTTGGTGTTCTCCCATGTCCTTATGTGCTCTACTTGGGCTTTGGTTGCTCATGGGTTCTCCTTTGGCTCTCTCAGAGTGAAAATGATGTACTTTTCTCTCTTTTTTCCTCTTTTTAGCCCCTTTTCTTCTTTTTATGGGCCCTTTTTGGGTTTTTTACCCATTTTTGTGTTTCAAACCATAAAACCTCCATCTTAAGGGTTTAAGCATGTTATAAGCACATTGACAACCTCCATTTTTTAATTTGAGGTTTCTTTGGGCTCGCTCTAATATTTTTTTGGTTTATAAGAGCCCTTCTAGGCCCCTGTTGACCTCCTAAGCCTATGCCCCATCTTGTGTGCACCTAGGGATAGAATTTACTTATCATACTTCTTTTAGTTAGTCATTTCTCTTCTTTTCCATAGTCGATCCATTATAACTCCCCCTCTCTTATTAATCATGGTTATAGGTAGGGTTGCCATCTACCTATAGTGGTGTGGGACTTGTTCTAGTCTTATTGACTAGTCTTCATCTTCTCCAAACTTCCACCCACTTTCCCTTGTTACCTCTCACCATAGCTAGTGTTGTTCAATAGTTGTGATTGTGGCTCATTTTCATTATTTGTTTCCCTCATGAAACTTACTTACACTACTTTACTTTGAGATTGCCTTCTAGCAATTATTAATCTTACATTCTTGACCTCCATCATGGTGCACCTCTTAGTGGTGACTCACACAGATGGTGGTAGTTAGGAAAACCTAGGACTAATAGCTATAGCTTGGGTTATCAATGATTTATGGGGACATGATCTTGTTTCAATTGGTTTCTTCCTTACCAATGAGATGAATAATACCATCGAGTATCACACAATTATTGGTGGCTTGATTGACATCCATGAGTTAGGCAAATGTTATGTGTATTTATTCTCTAACTCACTCTTAATCATGTCTCAACTCACCATTTTCTGGGCTATCTTTAGCTCTTAGTTATTCCCCCTCTTTGAGTTGGCATGTGATTTTCTCTCTTTCTTCAAAGACGTCCAGTTCACCCATATCCCTCATAGGGAGAACACTAGGGTTGATTCCCTAATGAATATCATTTTTGATATTATGATTTGATTTGATATCATTTGTGTCCCTTATTTATAGGAGATGGATCTAGAGCTAGAGCTAGAGTTGGATTTTGGATTATGTAGCATTTACACTTTCACCCATGGATCACGTTGTTGACTTCTTCTACCACAATCTTTATATGGTAAGTGTAAGTAATGTTTCTTATTAACTTTTCAATTCTTGTTTTTATTTTCTTTGGTGTGGATCTAGGTAATACACAACACTCCTTTTTCATCTGAACATTATCTACTTATACCTTGGGGGCATATGTAATCATACTTCTCATGACCCTAATCCTCCCTATGATTACACATTAGATCATGTGAATATTAATGACCTTGGTCATCCAACTTTGACACATTCTCCACTCACTTAGACCTATAACACATTATATTATTACCCTCTATACATCCTTAATCCATCTTGGCCCTTTCGCATGTAAGATAGGCCCTGTAAGGACCCCCTAGGACTTTTTGAGACCCTCTTCACTAGCCTAAGCCCCTATTTGACCTAGGTCACATCTTATATGAAGGAAACATGTGGCCTAGGATACATGTTTACTTTTAAAAAGATATATCCTATGCCATGACCTAGGTAAAATGCATGCAAAAGTGCCATTTTGGACCTAAATAATCAAAAATGGCTAATTTTAGGTCTTTTATTAGATTAGGATTAAGATATATGCCTCATTCTCATTAATTTGATCCTCTCTCCACTTTTTCCACTCTCTCTTTATTATTATTTCATCTATTGACTCTTATGCCTTCTTGAATATCTCTTGATTCATTCTTGGCACTTTTGAGCTTGATTGGTGATAGAGGATCCCATATGTTACTACACATTTGCTTGGAGACTCCATTGTCGCTCTCAATTGTTCCTACTTCCTTGAAAATTACTTCCATATTATACATTTGGAATTACACCTTATAAATATAAGATGTTGAGTATTAGGAAGAGGATCTTTTGTAAGCTAATATATAAGTACCTTCCCCTTAATGGATTTTTTATTGATTTTTTTTTGATAATAGAAGGTTCCCTATGGAGTGGTGAATGTTGTCTTGTGTTGATTTTTTGGTGATATTCTAATCTGGTTATATCTTGAAAATCCATCTATGAGTGAAAGCATTTCATAACCCACCATGGATTAGATGATTATATCAATATTAGGAAATGGAAATTTATCCTTTAGGTAAGCTTTGTTTATGTCTCAAAAATTATTACAAATTATGATTCCTTCAAGTTTTTTGCTAACAGGTACAACATTAGATATCCATTCTAAGTAGTCAATGGATCAAATACATCCTGCTTCTAAGAGTTTTTCCAACTCTTTCTTTACTAATATAGTGATGAGACGATGCATCTTCTGTAACTTTTGATTAACTATTTTGAAATTAAGTGTTTACCACAAGGTGATGTAAAACCAAGGTGGGGTCCAAACCTAGCATGTCAGAATATGCCCATGCAAATATATCTACAAATTCTCTCGATAGAGTTGTAAAGACTTCATGTTCCTCCTTAGTGAGGGATGTGCCCAATTTTATCCATTTTGGGTCTGATGAAGTCTTGATGTTTACCTCTATTATATCTTTGACAAGAAGGGTCGATCCATGAAATATCCCAAATGAGCTCTACCCTAAATGACTAATTTTTAAAACTTGAATTTTGCCCTAATTTTTGCACTTCAATTTTTTACTCAAAACCCTAGGTTCTGATTTGACTTTTTTACACCTTTGATTCCAATTTCTACCCTAGAATTATGAATATCTATCTTTCTAAACCCTAAATCTGAAATCTATTTTTTTGTTCTAAATTTATAAATGATTTTGGCAGTGAATAAATGTAATATCCCCTCCAAAATAGGAAATATAGCAACACAAAAAAACTTTGAACAAGATATAACTTCGGTTGAATAAATTCAGAATGATCACAATAATATAGTCTCTTAATAGCAAATTACGAATCTTATCACTTGTCCTTCTAAACTATTACAATTGCAGTCCTTTCTCATGCATATAAATATGAAATACAGTCTTAAAAACCCTGGCTTATCAAAACTAGAAGTGAAAATTGAATTCTAGAAGGTCTCGGCCCTTTTGTGTCGACACACAGTCACCGTCGTCAGTCGATATCTCACCGACGTCGGTCTCTGTCGGTCGGCTTTTTGCCGACGTTGATCTTTAGTCGATCGATGTTGGTCACTGAAAACTCTCTGTCTGCCGAGGTCAGTTCCTGCACTGATCTATACGAACCTGTACGGACTCTGTACGGCCGCCACTTAAGCACAACTTCCCTATTTTCAACCCCTGATCTAGAAATATATGTCTCTAGCATAGTAGATCTCTAGCTGTATAATTTATTGAATCAAAACATAAAGTAATAAATACCTGGAATATCTGTGATAACTTCTATGTGAAGTTATCTCGCAAACTTGAAATTCTGTGATAACCTCTGGATGAAGCTATCTCTCACTTTGGCAATATATCAGCTGATATTCCACAGCCTCTTAATTGCACACACTGAAGAGGGAACGTTCTCCAATGCAGATGGAATCCTTGAACCCTAGGCTCAGTCTTCACAGAAGAAATTCTCAAAATCAATATCAATAATCAATAGCATAATGAACAATGGCCTCCATGAGAAACCCTTATACCCTCAAAAAGATGTGCTTGCCCTAATTAGGGTTTCTTAAATTAGAATTAGGGTTTCTAATTAAAAATAGGCTAAATAATTAATATTTGATTAAATCAATCAAATATTAATATCTCCCTCAATACATGTCGGATCGACGAACCGATCGAAGCTAGTGAATCAGGGAATGATTTCGCACATAACCATACCATAATAAAGGCGCTCCACTGCATATCAAATATCCCTAAAAAGTAGGAGCCTAGGCCAAATATGTTTGAAATAACCTGAATGAAAATCAAATGTAGAAATCCTGTGAATCAAAGTCAAGCCAAGCTCCATTATGACCCTCTATCCATCCTATTAGCCTACGAAGGTCGCATAATAGGCTAACCATGAACCCAGAACATGTCAATTAAAAAGGGGACATGACAATAAATGTATGTCAAATGCACAAATAAACATGCCGATTATATGCCCTTATGGAAATAACATCAACTCTAAATTCAAACACATAATATGACCATCCAACACAAACAAATGACATATAATTCTATATTTTGAATACAAATGACTGCTGCTATGAAAAAGATTATCTAGAATTGCAATTACATCACGTTTATGGATTCAAACATACCCAAACACAGTCCAAATCCTTGTTGTTAAAAATCAGTCCAAAGATAATATATATTTGCTCCAAAATTTTGATCAAAGTATGCTCCAAAACTGATATGCAATTTCTCCTCCAAACTCATGATTCTCCAATGAAGTGTAATTGTCAACTTTGTATGAATTCACCTCTGAGATGCGATTAGGTTTTTGTCCAATCCACCTTTCCTCAAGGGTTTTCATCCTTGGAAAAGTATTGCAAACAAGTTGCAGATCCAAAATGGGAAAATAAAGAAAGATGTTGACTGAATTAATAAGCTCAATGTGAATTTTGTCACGAATCCACTCCTGAAAAGAGCTAGGTTTTTGTCTAACCCTTTTCCAATCTACTGAAGGTTTTCATCCTCAGAGATTTAGCCAAATCAAAGATTCAAGCTTTGTCATAATGCATCAGAAATATTACTCGACAATAATCAAAAATGCTTTGCCCTCAACTTCTTTTAAAGGCTCCAAGGAATCTTCTAGAAGAAGCTAACTTGCAACTAACTCCAACTTCTAGAAGAAACTTATTTAATATTTTATTTTTTTTCTATTTTAATTAAAATTAATTAATTAAAGCCATCCTTTTGAAATAATATTAATTTTTAGACAACTTAAATTAATTAAATCACTTTATCATAATTTTGGGGACATTACAGTCCTCCCTTCCTGGAGATTGCTTGTCCTCAAGCAATTCACCCCTAATACCCAACACCAACTTCCAGGGTCCCATATCATTCTCAAAAATTTGTAAACTCTACTATCTAAAACACTATGATGCAATATATCTATGAATAAATTCTCCTTATCTCTCCTATATAGTAATGTGATAATTCTCAATATGTAATTAACAAACTCACCATCACATACCTTAGTCTTTGCAGAAGACCGCTGCACTACTCTTATTATCATGCTCTCCAAATTCCCATAAGGATGATGACTCATAATTGGGAGTGAAAATGTCATGCAACATATAGAATCATCTACCTCATCATTCACTAAACTTTCTTCATTCAATTCTCGGTCTTTTCTACTTAAAGTGTTGTCATGTATTCCTTTCTTTAGTTTTCTTCATTCTACCTTTGACAAATAAGGCTTTTCTATAGTAATTTATAGTCCTTCTTTTGCCCTTGTTTGTTTCATGTGATGATCCTTTTGTTGCTCTGTAGTAACTTTTGAATGGCAAATCACATAGAGTGTTCTCATGTTTTCCAAACTGCATTCACCTCTTCCTCTATATACTAGCATGATATGATCTGCATGCCATGCATTTCCTTCAGTTGGCTCTAAAATAAGCCTGTTGAGCAATCTTTGGTGTTTTGCAAAATCTGGGGCAGCCTTAAGTATCTTCTCTCTCCATTGATCAACTGTCAATGGATGAATGCACTTAACTAGTTTATGGCAATCTAGTTTGTAACTGGTACATATTCCATGCTCTATGGAAAAGATTTCCTCCCACAAAAACTGTTGACTTGTCCTCATACAGAACTCTTCAAAACAGCTTATTTTTTAAAATAAATTCTCAAAATATTTAGGTCTCTTTACCTGGATTCCTAAGCAAGGGTTCTAACACAATTTTCAAAGGGGTTGTTCATCTACATTCTAGGCCTACATTTCATGCCTCTCTTTGATTTTACCATGTTTCGATAGTGATATCTTCCACCAAGCTGCATGTTCTAGCAAAGGATTACTGATATCATCTCCTTCTACAACCCAGCACTTACTTCCTCCTTTCAGCAAGCCCCCGTGTCCATAATTAGGCTCATATTTCATGTAGCCCAATTCAAGGCTTAAAGGCAACCGCAATGGCCTTCCAAATATTTTATTATGCTCAACAGGTATGAGATCATTCCACTCCATGATGAATGTAAGTGCAATTTATCTATGAGCTAGACTAATGTTCATGTAATTTGGAAGTGAACTCTTACCAAACACATCCGATATGATAGGAGACTCTATATCTTCAGGCCGAAAGTTTAGTTCAAGCTGTCTTGGTCTTGAATCCTTTTTGGAAACACATGCATAGCGATGTATGCGACCTGTATTTGCACTTACTTCAAAAATTAGTGCCTCTTGAGGGATGTCAAAAACATTATCATATCCACCACCTATTACCGACTTAGACTCAATAATTTTTAAATCTAGTGCATGTTGACTGTCTGCTTGTCCATTTTGAATTTTGTTGTAGTTATTTCCATCTGCACTAGATTATGTATGTTGTAAAGTTTTCAATGACAACTCTAAAACTCCCACATCATTCCTTCCAACAGCAGTAATATCATCTTCCTTCGATAAGTCCAGTTCACTACCTTTCAAGTACCCATGCAATGTATTACCTTGAGTGAACATGTTTGCAGCACAAAGAGGCTTGTTTGCTGAATCTAGATCATGAACGACATCCACCTACAATTCCTTTCCAACCTCTTCATTAGGCTTGGGCCACTTTGATTTATATTTTGGAGGAATGTTGGGTGGTGTAAGCCCAAACATTTTGTAGAGTCTTCCCATTTTGAAACAATCTGCTAACAACATAATTTCACGAGGAATCCCACAACACAAAACTACATAGGCTGGCAAGATGCACAGCTCTGATACCACTAAAATATCCCAAATGAGCTCTACCCTAAATTACTAATTTTTGAAACTTGAATTCTGCCTAATATTTGCACTTCATTTTTCTACTCAAAACCCTAGGTTTTGATTTGACTTTTCTACACCTTGGATTCCAATTTTTGCCCCAGAATTCTGAATATCTATCTTTCTAAACTCTAGATCTAAAATCTGATTTTCTGTTCTGAATTTATAAATGATTTTGGCAGCGAATAAATGTATGTCAAATGCACAAATAAACATGTTGATTATATGCCCTTATGGAAATAACATTAACTCTAAATTCAAACACATAATATGACCATCCAACACAAACAAATGACATATAATTCTGTATTTTGAATACAAATGACTGCTGCTATGAAAAAGATTATCCAGAATTGCAATTACATCAAGTTTATGGATTCAAACATACCTGAACACAGTCCAAATCCCTATTGTTACAAATCAGTCCAAAGATAATATATATTTGCTCCAAAATTTTGATCAAAGTATGCTCCAAAACTGATATGCAATTTCTCCTCCAAACTCACTATTCTCCAATGAAGTGCAATTGTGAACTCTGTATGAATTCACCTCTGAGATGTGATTGGGTTTTCGTCCAATCCACCTTCTTTTTAGGGTTTTTGTCCTTGGAAAAGTATTGCAAACAAGTTGTAGATCCACAATGGGAAAATAAAGAAAGATGTTGACTGAATTAATAAGCTCAATGTGAATTTTGTCACGAATCCACTCCCGAAAAGAGCTAGGTTTTCGTCCAACCCTTTTCCAATATGCTGAAGGTTTTCATCCTTAGAGATTTAGCCAAATTAGAGATTCAAGCTTTGTCATAATGCATCAAAAATATTACTGAACAATAATCAAAAATGCTTTGCCCTCAACTTCTTTTAAAGGCTCCAAGGAATCTTCTAGAAGAAGCCAACTTGCAACTAACTCCAACTTCTAGAAGAAACTTATTTAATATTTTTTTTTTTCCATTTTAATTAAAATTAATTAATTAAGTCATCCTTTTGAAATAATATTAATTTTTGGATAGCTTAAATTAATTAAATTAATTAAATCACTTTATCATAATTTTGGGGACATTACAATCCATCTTCTAGGATAGTAGGCAAAGACTTGAACTATTGGACTATATCAAGGTCCTCTGTTAGGACTTGTTCTTCAAATTCTCTTAGGCATGATGAATCTAAGTCCCCCAATGGGAGATCTAGTCATGTGACAAAAATAGTTATAAATTATTAAATAATTTGATTAAACACTTATTTTTATTCAAAACTAAACTCATATCTATAGGCAAGTTCATCATTGGTGGTTTCCCGGTCTAAATTTGAAGAAGAATGAACACCCCCATCTAATGGTGCCTAAAACAAGTTTTCACCACTAGATTGGCCTTTATCTTTAATTTTTACCTCATCAAAAAGTGCCTCAAATAGGTTTTCACCTGGGGACTTCAATGTTTTATTTATTTGTTTTTGGCTAAGGGTGTTCACCTTCTCTCTAAAATAGGCTTCAGGATCCAATGTAATTGAGAATCTTGATTTATGATCTCCCAATGAAATGTTGTCTCTAAGGCCTAAAAAGTCATAAAATGCCTCATCATTTTAAAACTCATCAATCAGCAAATTCGATTCTTTTTGGTCCCAATCTATCAGTTGGGGATAGTATAATGGTAATGGGTTGTGACAAATTATGTGGGTAAGGGTATCAATGGCATTATTATCAAACAGGGTAGTCTCAGCTAGGTCATCAAAGGTGAGACTATGATCAGACTCTACTTCACTATTAGCATCATCATCACTAGCCACTGATGATGAAACTCAAATAATATATGTGGGGTCACCCCCAAGTGGTTTAAATCTAAGTCTATAAGGTTTTTTGTACTTATTTATGGAAATTAGCTCAATGGTTCCTTATTAATTCAATCTGAGGCCTCTTCCTTCATAATGTTGATGTTCCATGATCCTATTGGGAATAGGATACTTGGTGCTCTTGTAATAATCAGTCAATTTGTCATTGTATAACCATGATTCATCTCCTTTGAGAGGGTCTTGTTCTTGGCCAGATGTCGGTATGAATGTGATTGGTCCTGGATTATGAATTTTATCTTTACCTTTTTGTTGCCAATGCATGTGTGGGGTGACTTTAGGTCTTTTAAAGGTCTTGGGATCCTGAGGAAGATTGGCAATATAAAAGGTATCATGTGTCACATATTCCCTTGGGCCATTAGCTGAAATGGTAAAATGATTGGAAGTTTTAGGAGGTAGCATGTCAGAAAGGGAATCTAAGGTATTAGGATCTATGCAATTATCCTCTAGATAATCAATAGGCATGGCCTTTCCTTTATCATTATTGGAAAATGGATTCGTGTTATATTGGTAATTTTAGCTTTGAAACTTAGCCTCAAGATGTTTTCAATGCTCATATGGGTGCAAATCTCCTAAAATATTCATTTCCATCCCTAAGTGGGAGAAATTTATACATTGGTGTAGTGTTGATGGGACTGCATGAATCTCATGTAACCAAGGCCTACCTAGAATCACATTATATGACAACTCAAGATCAAGCACATGGAAAAGTGTATCATGGGTCAGAGGCCTAATGATAATTGGAAAACTAATGGTGCCTTATGATTCTCTTTCCTGATTATCGTAGACTTTGATATTTATCATTTCCAGTTAGAGATCTACCATTATGTACCCAAGGGCTTGATGAGCTTTAGAGACACTATGTTGAGGCCTGATCCATTATTTATAAGGACACATTTCACTTTATGTTACTTTATATAAACTTCTATGCACAATAGATTATTTTGGAGTGGGCCAAGGGAAGACATATCACTTTGGTTGAATGTGACTTGCTGGGCTAGAGATAGATGTCCAAATAAAGCTTGAAATTTATCAAGGGATATGTCATTGGAAACAGAGGATTGGGTTAATAACTCATTCATAATGTTCTTATGGATTGTTGACATTCACAACAAATCTAAAATAGAAATTTATGCTGGTGTCTTCTATAATTTTTCCATAATATCAAAATTCTTATCTTGATCAATGTTGAATGGTTTATTCTAAGGCTAAATGGTTGGTTGGATAATGGGTGAAGTGGTAGATGGTTATGGGTTTGGGATGGTAATATTTTACCTTCAAGTTGTGATTACAAAATTAGGATTATATATAGGACTATGATTACTAATAAATGATGGTGATGGTGTGGGACCAGATAGGATAAGTCTTGATTACCGATGCACTTATATGTGGTCACGAGGCAAGGATGAGTTATCGATATAAGGTCCAAAAGTGAGAATCCCTATTTTTTGGTTTATCTATATGTGGTCCCAAGTCAAGGAAGGATTACCGAAGTGATTAAATTGGTTTGGTATGGTTATCAATGGTCTCATCTGATCAAAATTTAGTCTAGGATTAATAGAGATGGTATTAACACTACCCCCTGCAATATAACCTACAACCCTATTATAGTCATGTACAACTGCATAGTAGGTTTGTTGGTTGTTACCTTTCTGACCTTGGTTTTATCCATTGTTCTAACATTTTTGGTTATGTTATTGATTATGTTGGTTTTGTTGGTTCTATTGGCTTGGCCTTTGATTTTGATACTATTGATTTTGTTATTGCACTAGTTGTGGTGGTTGTTGTTATTGTTACTGGTTATATTATGGAAAAGGGTTTTGTCAAATGCTAAGATTTTGATTGGAGGTAGAGGAATCACTATCCAATGTGATCTCCCCATTCTTTAACATATTTTCAATTAAATGTTTGATTTGCACACATCTTCATAAATTATGCCCATTGACTCGATGATACTCATAGAATTGATTTTCATTGTACCAATCAAGATAAGGGATGCCTTGAGGGTAATGTATTCATATAAGCTAACTAATCAAATTAGTGGTAGAAATTTTTTAATGTACAGACTCAATAGGCTTTCCAAAGTCACTAAAAACATGACGCATAGGCATAGTTCTCCTTGGAGGAGCGTTTTACAATGGTAAAGGTTATGGTATTTGTTGTGTAGGTCTTGGTTATTATCCTTGCAGTGTTGGTTAAAGAGGTTATCAGGTAGGAGTGAGCTAAAAAGGTGGTGTAAATGATGTTTTCACCATTTGGATATGACATGACTCAGTTACTCCATTTCCCACAACACTCTTATTATAGTTGAATTGGTTTGGTCTATCTTGGTGATTGGCCTGTGTTGGTTGTGATGCTTGTGCTTGGATTGGATGTTGGTTTTAGCCATTTCCTTAATTGGTACCTTGGTTTTTATTATTTTAATTAAGCTTGATGACTCCTTTATTGATGAGCACTCACTTGATCAACAAACCATTGTCAATGATTTCTTTAACGGTATGTGCACATTATAGTTTCAGATGATAAGTTATCTCACTATGCAAGTTTTTAGTGAATATAATAGCTAGTTTTTTATTTAATAAACTATGAGTGAATCAAGTTGCAAGTGATCTCCATCACTATAGATATCTTGCAAAACTCTCACCAATTTTTTATTTAGCTTGCATCAAATCAACTCATGAAATCTCATGCTTGAGATTATAGTAAAAGTGTTGCACAAACTTATCTAAAAGATCATCAAAATTAGTTACTAAATTCTTAGGTAACTTCAAGAACCATTCCAAATATTTTCTATCTAATCTCCTTGGAAACAAAAATAAAAGGTATATATCGCTATATACCACTATCTAGAATGCAGCAAAGAACTCAGTTAAATAAGCTTTGGGGTCGCATTTACCCTTATATTTATCAAACTTTGGTGGCTCATATCCTGGAGGAAATGGAATCTATAAGTACTACATATTGAAAGGATAGGAACACACATCATCCAATTTAAAAATTTTAATATGTTTTCCCACTTGGATGGTAGCAATTACATCCTTCATCTGTTGTAATTCTTGCTCTAGGAAACTCATAAGAATATTGGCCTGGGTAGGTGGTTGAGTGGTCATAAGTGGAGCACTTAGACCAGGGTATGATGGATATATTTATTAGGGTATGATGGATTGGTTGGGAAATGGACCAAAAATATGTATACAAGGATTAGGATGTACTTAAAATTACACATTTGGTTGTGTAATATTCTAGTTTGGGTTGGCTATGAAGGTTTGACTTGGAGGATTTTATGGTTGGGATGGAGGGATATAACTATACTATGCCCATTATGGTTGAATTGAGACCTGTGGCTGACTATTTGAACCTTGTTGTTGAGTGATAACTTTTAAACCAAGACACTGTCTCTAAACCTATGGTATGCTTTGAACAAAAGGCAATTACTGCCTAGTAGGTACTTGAGAAAAATTAGAACCTCTTAGTTGCATAAATACCTATTGGGAAGTGGATGCATGTTGGGTATTTATCATCTATCACTGACCAATATTTATACATTGTTGGTTAGACATTGCTTGGTTTTGAATTGGCACACTAGCTTGTGACTGAAGAGGTATGTTTTCTACTACCTAACGAGGTGGAACATTAATTGCCCCTTGTTGAGGTAGAAATATGTTTGTCCTCTGCTATGTTGGTACATTCATTCACACCTATTATTTTGGAATTCTACTCACCACCTTTTGAGGAGGAATAAGATTCATCACATTCTTTTTTTGAGGCATTGCACTGGTTGTTGGTTGACTACCTAAACCTGTTGGTTGCATGCTTGATGAAGAAGTTGGTAGAGGATGGGAAGTAGGTGGTGAAGTTTGGGGTGAAAATATTCTATTCCTTTTTATGATGATATACTTTTGGTATTAACTATAACCACATGTTGTTGACTAGTTATTTATGTGTTAGTACCACTTTGATTTGGATTGGACCTTGCTTGCACATTGTCCACTATATTTTGCTCATTATTCTATGTAGAAATAGAAAACACTTCTTCAATAATTGGAATATGCAACAAGTTTTCTACTAAAGTTTTTTGTGTGAATGGATCTGAATTTTAATTGTCTTGACCAATTAACTCTATCAAAACTCCTGTTGAAGGAACTAAGTCAATAAGAGGTTTATTCACCATGGTCATCTGATTGAAGTTATGTACTACATTTAAGTAGGTTTGATATGTTTTCTTCATTTGGTTAAAGTGATCTTCCATTAGGTTTTCCACTTTTTTAGGCATATTAGGGTTCTAAAACATGGTTTGAACTAGAGTCAAAGGATTGATAATAGATGTTTGTTGATTGTATAATATGTTATGTGGCATTCTTACTAGGCTTGGTAAACTTTCATGAGAAAAGTCCACTATAAATTTAGCCCCTACCTCTATGGCTCTAACCAAAATCTCATCTTTGTTCTCCAACAAATGATGCTAAAAAAAAATGGATCATACGTGGAAGGTGTATTAATAGAATATGATTGTTGAGGAACTAGTTCTTCAACTGTGGGTATTGTAGCCAGGTATTGTCTGGTTTGTTCTTGGTCTTGTTATGAATAAGGTGGCATATTAACTAAATATTTAGCCAATGGATCTTGGCTTTGTGCCCCTATTTGATTATTATAAGAGGGATAATGATCCATCTAACTAATAAGCAATATTATCTACATAGGGGTCTTACACCATTTATTATTGCACAACCACATTACTAATCCCTAAATTGTACATGAGTCCACTATGAGTGTAATAATACGTGTTGGGATCCATATTAAATATTTTGTGATATAAAGGGAAGAGATTTCTATAAAATCTAAAAAGATAATGTTTAAAAATTGATGTTCAAAATTGGTTTAGATTCGTCAAAAGGATAGAAAGGTTTATGCAATGCTTTGTGATGAAACAAGCTAACGTTAAGTTTCTAATGTTACATGTCTTATACAAAAAATATCAAGTAAATGGGTCAAAAACCAAAATGCTAGACTCTAAGTTCAAAGTGTTTCAAATCAATCTAATCTAGGAAATAAATAGTTGCTAGGTCTTTTGGCCAAATGTGGCATCAAAATATAGGTTCAAACAAGGAATGTGTTAGGACTCTTGGCCAAATGACGTCAAAATCTAGACTTTGAAATAAATGATATTTTTAATCTAACGAATTTGAAACACTTCTAACAAAAACTAGGCATTTGACTCTTAGACATGAACTCGATCAAATAGGTATAAGGCATGAAATAAAACTCACTTTAGAGATAATTTATTTTCTCAAAAATAATGGTATAAAACTTGGTTCTTTTGAAAAATATGTCAAACAAATGTGAATAGTGTAATTGTGCTAGATAAAGACTCATAAAAGGTAAACTCGGCTTGGTTTGAAAAATGTGCACAAACTGAACTCTATGTAAGAGGGTCTATGAAATAATGTTTGAAATGCTTTGGGTAGCATAACAATGCTAAAGTAATCAAAAAAGTGTAACAAAATATTTACTTCAAAAACTCTCTAAGGCAAAGATGTTTTTTCATAAATTTGGCAGTGTAACACTACCCTTCTTAACTCAAATGATATACACACCTTCAAAGTTTTGACAATATTTCTAATGAAAGAAGGTATGCTTCAAATGATTTCAATGGAAATAGGATGGTAATACAAAAATGTTTGTTGCATAGACTCAAAGTGTAAGTGTTTAGCACAAAATGACTTAAGTCTATTAAGTGGTGATAATGATCATGGGTCTTTAAATGGCCTTCAATTCAAATGGAAATTTGAACCTAATTTAAAATAAGTTTAATGTGTAAACGGAGAACCCACTTGACACATCAACCCTTAGAACTTAGAAAGGTTCAAATTTGAATGTGAATTATAAATGAAGAACTTAAACAAACTTTAGTAAAAGGTCTAGACTTAATTAGGTAGCATAACTACACCAAAGTGGATGATATGACTCTAAGTTTTGATGAACTTTAAACAATAAAAACTGATGATTTACGTTAGCATCATAACACCTCTTTGTTCAAAGGAAAATGAGAACTATGTGTTTGGTTTTTATCATTTGTTCACACCAATTTTTGACTCCAAAAAAGACTTTAATCTAGGACAAAACCAACTAATTAATAGCTCTTAGATCCTAAACTAACAAGATTGCTTGGTATTGTTGGAATCCATCAATATACATCATTTTGAGAGAATTTTTAAGTATTCATCCAAAAATTAAAATGTGCATTATATAGTAAGGTTTTTACACCCCCCTTCTCTGAAATGACAATACTACGACATGGACCTTGAGGTTCACCTTGCACCAACAATACTTCTACGGTAAGTGGGGATTTGTCTAAGATCTACAATTTTTCAAAGGTTTTTACATAGATCAATTACACAATGGCTTTCATGCCAAATGATGCAAAGTAAATGCACTTAAATTGGGTTTCCATGGTACTTGGTTTGTTACAAAAATGTATTTTCTTTTTTTCAATGACTACATCCATCACGTTCTTAGTACGATGTCCAAGGTACAGATACTTCCTATGTGCTTTAACCCTATAGAACTCATGGGAGGTGATGAAATCCCCGTCACAAGCCAAGATGCAATGGAATAAAAGACATGATAGAAAGACTTTATGGTCATTTCAAGGTCACCCAAACTATTAAGAGTTTTTGGGGAGTGCTTTAAACAACATTTTTTTTTATGCCTTGGACTAGGCATGTTTGCAATAAGGATGGCGCTTTTGATTTCGAGGGTTCCCTAAAGGGGACAAATGGAAAAGCATACACATGTAAACCTTCTTTTTTCCAATCAAGTTCTAACTTAACAATTATTTAAAAAAAAATTAACAAGTGCATTTAATTTTAAGTACCAAAAAAAATATTAGGTGGTGTTCTTTTGACCTCTTGGTCTTAAGTTGTAACTTTAAAAGCATAATTATCAAAGCATTCACTTAAGCATCTAAATTTTTCATTAAGATCAAAAAGAAAGTTCCTAATTCATTTTAAAATACCCAAATGAAGTGTGAAAGGAACTAATTTAGTTTTATTAGATGACTTTCCATGTAGATCCTGCAATAAAAATGTTAGCACTTTATTTAGCCTTGAAGCACATTTATCAAATTAGGTAACCTTGAAGGGCAAACTCTGTCAACCTAAAGGCAAAATCTCAAGAAAGCAAATGTGTTAGATTAGACTTGTTTAGAAAAAATCTCAAGAAATTTTTTTAAAAAATAATATTAAATATATGAACACCTGAAAACCATAAATTAGAAGGCTAAAAATAAAACATAACACAACACATAAAAGCCCACACATAAAACATAAAAACCTACAGTTAGTATTTTTAACATAACTTTTAAAATATAGATCAGTTTACCACAAATTGTTGAGAGGTTTTCAATAACTCTAGGATGCATGTCTATGAAAAAATTTAAGTCCAAACATTCAATAAAAAAAATTATTAACTCTGTTCTAACTATTTTTACCAGAAAAATAAAAAATAGAAAGTGATAGTCACTAAAACAACTATAACTTCTAAAATATAAAAAATTGTTTTGTGAAATTTTTAGAGAATATCAATGACGTATGTATATATATGCATTAAAAAAATTATATGAAAATATTAATTAAATAAAATGTTATGAATTTATTATTGGTTATTTTTGTTCAAAGTAAAAACAACAAAAAAATATTTTAAACTATGAAATACAAAAAAAGTTTGTGGGTTACGCTCTCATGAAGATAGTCCCATCGGGCGTGCCATTATGTAGAATAGGAATTTGATTCAAGAAAGGATGGTTATTTTTCTGTTAGTTCCAAAAATGAAATCAAAATTGAAATAAACACACTAGCATAACATCTCTAGGCCTAGTTGCTAGGGGGAGCTTAGTTAACAAAACATGAATGCAAAACACAACTAAAAAGAAAATAAACATTCCTTTCACCTTCCTTGGATGCTCAAAAATGATTGTTTTAATATTTTTCTTAGTTTGTGCTCATGAATTCTATATCAATGGAAGCTTGGCTACCTCCATCTCTCCTTGGCACCTTGTGTCTTTGGCTTGGATTAGCTTGGCTTGGCTTGGCTCAATATTTGGATATTATAACACTAATTTGCATGAAAATTTAGAATCAATTTACCATTATAACTTTGGCATGTGAGAGCTTAAAATTTAATAAGAAAGGCTTCCTGTTTATAGATTTTTGGAATGGTTTGAGGATCAACCATGACCATCCATCTCAAGATTGAGATATGTGGCAATGAATAAATCCAAATATAAAATTTATTATACAAATATCACTATTAATATTTGAGATAAAGGGGCATTGAATAGGCATAGAGGGTATTAATGAGGCATGGAGACCCATAATCCTAATATTTTATGCATTTATGGCTTATGGATGCCACCCCATATGATGATGTCACCTAATGATGTAGTTAATAGAAATTAATTTCCAATAAATATTTACTCAACAAGTTCCATGGAAAATTAACTTAAGTCCCTAATTTGATTTAATTGGCCTAAACCATGATTAGTCAACTTTGGTGCAAATGTTGGCTCTTGGTGCACAAATTAATCAAATTGGTCAAAATGTCTTATTATTGGTCCAAAATTTGAATAGATTGGAATTGGAAGTTGAGGTCAAATAATTTGTATCCATTATCCCATTTAGGATGTTACTAATACCAAATAACAAAGGCACATGTCTCATGCAAGAGATTTGATAGAAAAGAGCAATCTAGAGCACCTAGGTGCAAAATTGGAAATTTGACTAAAAATGATCTAATCAAAGTTAGATAGCCCATAAATTTCATTGCCCCATTTAATAATACTCTATCCAAAATCAAAGGCACATGTCTTGTGTAAGATATTTGATAGAAAAGAGCAATCCAGAGCACTTAGGTACAAAATTGGCAATTTGATTGAAAATGATCTGATCAAAGTTAGCTAGCCCATAAATTGCATTTCTCCATTTAATAATACTCTAGCCAAAATTAACACTTGAATATATCAATTTCAACTCATTTAATGTGTTTTAGTGTTTTTAGGCCAAATTGTGCACTCTAGTAGAATTTGGTCAAAACCCTAGTTGGAGGTTATCAGTGGCCAGATTTAGGTGTCTACAGATGTTTTGAAAGTCAATACAAATATAAATTCATCCATGTGGCTTAGCCATAGGAATAATATTGGATATCCAATCAAAAAATTCAATGGGTTGGATAAAGCTTGCTTCCAAGATTTTTTGTAGTTCCTCAATTTTAGCCACCACTTTAGGGTACATCTTCCATAATTTTTGCTTGATTGGTTTAGCATTAGGATGAAAAAATAAATAATGCACTACTAAGGAGGGATCAAGCCCAAGCATGTCAAAATAACACCATGCAAAAACATTTATAATTTTTTTGATCATCTCAATAATAATCTGACGTTCATAAGGTGTGAGAGCTGCCCCTAGTTTGACAATTTTAGGATTTTATTTAGTTCCAACATTAATTTTGATTACCTCCTCAATGAGAGAGGGTGAATGATCTTGAAAATAAGGGGGAAATGATTGATCAGGGATATCTGAAGTGAAACCATCTGGGATTTTTGTATCTATTTCAGTATAATCTTTTGATTTAGCTAAATCATGTAGAAATTCTTCTAGACTTTGAGGTGGCTCTTCTTCTTTGGACTACTCTTCTTCACTTCGGTTAAGGTGATGTTGTTCCCTAAAATAAGCTAATTTACATAGATTAACAAAAAAAATCCTTTCTTATGGTCGCTGGAAGGCATGAAATCTTGAGCTCCCATAAATTCTAAGATTGCCTCATCATTTTGAAACATATCGAAGGATGGATCCTAATGTTGGTTCCAATCAATTAAAGAGGGATAGTGGAGGGATATGTTGATGGTGGAAATAGTGGTATCAAGGAAAAATTTTATGGTAGTAAGCTCCTCATAAAAACTATAAATGGAACCTATCTTGATTTATTTATTGGAGAAAGACTCCTCAAGGACTGAAGCAGTATCCACAATGATATCATTTAAGTCATCATCAAGTATTTTATACCCTAAGACAACATATTATGGACATTATTGAATTATTATGGGTTTAAGCCTACCTTACTCATGTCTCCCTAGTCCTTTCCCTTGATAATTCATATTTTGTAACATTTTCTAAACATGGGGGTATCTCTTTCTAGGAGATGTAAGGGCCGCATCTTTTATAATAATCCATTATTCATCTAATTCATCAATATATTATTCAGATAATAGTCCTACACTAGATAAGTCCATTGGTCCAAATTGATATTTGAAAGAGTTTATCAATATCTCTAAACAATTTTCATGCAATCAATTCAAATCTTGTGCAGCAACGTGAGATCTCCAAAAAACACATGATATTTGTAATAAGTTATGAAATCTAAAATGATACGATTGAATTCTTCATTAACCTTCAAAAAAGGAAAAGTGAGGTCCATATAGAGAAAACTAGAGCAACATAAGGAAGCCTCTAATTTTTCTAATTAAATAATTACAATAAAAGATAATTATCTTATGGACCCTTTATAACTAACCTAAGGAAGCTTAGAATGGCCATACGACCATGTAGGAAAAACCTAGTGGGAAAAAGCACTACACTAACACCACCCCTTAAGCATAGCTTAGGTGAGATGATAATTGGGTCTCAACATTGAAATCTTAATGAGGTACCCAAGTACATAGTAATGAAACTCCATAATAGGAAGAAGAAGGTAGAGCAGCCCTAACTCTAATGAGAGCTCATAGATGAACAAATTTACTCTCTATAAAAGGCTTGGTTAGAATATTTGCAATCTGCTCTGATGTTGGATAGTATCAAAGATCAATGACTTACTCATTGATAATCTCCTTGATGAAATACATGTGAATCTCTATGTTCTTGGTTATTTTATGGAGAACCAAATTCCTACAAATCTAGATAGTGCTTTGGTTGTCATAGTAGATGATTGTTGGCTTATAAAACTAGACACTAAACTCAATGAGAATCCCCTAAATCCACATTGCTTCAGTGGTGGCATTGACAACCCCTCTGTATTCTACCTCTATGGATGATAAATCAATTGTATGTTCCTTCTTGCTTGACCAACTTATTAGACCCAAACCAAGTGAGAAACTATAGCTTGAAGTGGACTTTTGACTTTAAATATCTCCAGCTGAATTTGAATCTATGTATCCAATCAAATCAACCTCTATTCTTGATCCATAGTGTATCCCATAATTGTACGAACCCTGAATGTAGTGAAGAATCCACTTTACTACTTTTCATTGCAACTCATGTGGCTCCTATATAAACTAAGAGACCAAATCAACTATATAGGATATGTTAGGTCTAGTGTGTGTGAGATAGATAAGACTGCCCATGAGTTGTCGATACAGTGTTGCATCAACAAGTGGTGTAGGACAATCAACCTCAAGCTTTACACCAGACAAGAAGGGAATAAGAGCTAGCTTAAAATTATCCATGTTAAACCTCACAATAAAATCAAGAGAATATTTGGATTATGATAAATTTATCCTTGAATCTAATTGAATGATTTCAATCTTGAGAAAGTAGTGCAGCAATCCCATGTGTCATTGAAAATTTGTCTAAAAGTGTAGTTTTCACTATTGAAATGGATGATCATGAGCTCCCTATAATCAGTAAGTCATCTACATAAAAAATTAGGATCTATAGAGAACCATCCTACTATAAGATGTAGACATTCAGATCTGAGTGGCATCTATTGAACCTAACTGTAAGGATAAAGGAGTCCATCTTGGCATACCATGCTCAAGGGGCATGTTTGAGTCCACAAATATATTTCTTGAGTATATAGACTAAGGAGGTATCTTCCACAAAGCCTTATGTTTACTCCATATAGATATCTTCTTTGAGGTCACCATGTATAAAAGCACTATCTATGTCCATTTGGTGAACATCCCACCAATGTGTGGTTGTGATGGCTAGAGTGAGTCTTATAGACATCATCTTGGCTATATGATTAAATGTCTCGGTGTAGTTTATGTCAGGCACTTGATAAAACTACTTTATAACTAGATGAGCTTTATACTTATCAACTAACCCATCTTCACCATACTTGGTCCAATAAACCTATTTGTAATGAACCAATTTTATTCCATTTGAAAGAGCGACCAAGTCTCATGCTTTATTCCTTATTAGGGAACTATACTCTTTTTGCAATGGCTAGATGCCTCATGAAATATTTTTGGATTTAAGGCAATGGCCAAGTAGGCATGTGATGTCCCCTAAAACTTTGATCATTTTCACCTTGTATTCAATGTATTTCCAACCCATTCTCTAACACTTTGAAGTGTCTGTCTAGCCCAAATAGGATCAAAATTATATGAGATTGGAGAATTAAGAGGTGAGTCATCATCATCTGTAGTGTGAGTGTGAGATGGAGGAGGAGAATCCTCATCACTACTCTCATTTCTTGAACTTGAAGAAGAAGAAGGGTCATTCTCATCATCAAGAAGATCTTGAGGTGGACCTATGTCACTGTCAGAAGTGGAATCAATGTCTAATGAGACTTTTGAAGAGTCTAGACTACCATGATTGTGTTCAAGTGGGCCCTCACAAAACTTGACACTCCTTTCAATGAACAACTCATGATTTTTAGGATGGAAAATCCTATATCCCTTAACACCCTCTGCATACCCCACAAAGATGAAAGACTAACTCTGAGGATCCATTGCCTTGCATTTCTTCTTGGGAACATGGGCCATTTATGGTTATCCAAACACTCAAAAGTGATATAATATAGGCTTATGACCATCTCAAGCTTAATAGGAGTGATTCCCTTGAAGGCTTTGTGTGGAACTTAGTTCTGAATGTAACACACATAGTTGATTGCTTCAGCCTAATACTAAAGAGCAAGAGACTTTAATTGAAGCATGTAGTTTTCCATTTCCTTCAAGTTACAGTTATTGCATTCAACCACACCATTCTATTGAGGATTGTATGGAACTTTGTGTTGCATCTGAATCCCCTCTTATGTGCAAAACTACTTAAATATGTTGTTGACATACTCTCCACCATTGTCAGTCCTTAATATTTTGATGGAACATTTTGACTACTACTCCATAAGTGCCTTGAAGTCCTTAAAGTGATCAAAGACCTTAGACTTATTTTTGAGAAAAAACACCTAGGTGTACCTTTAAAATTAATTAATGAATGTGAGCATGTATCTTGTCTTATTAAATAAAGTTTTTGGAAATAGGCATGCTAAGTCACTATGGAGTATTTATAGCTTCTGTTTGGCTCTCCTTGCTTTGCCCTTGTCATATTTCTCTTCTAGATGCTTACCAAGAATGCAATGATTTCATAGGCAATCCAAGAATTTGACTTTAGGCAATCCTAAAACCATGTCTTGATGACTGAGTTGCTCTAGGTAATGGTACTTGAAATTGCCAAACCTTTCTTTCTATAGTTTGCTTACTCCATCTACATAAGTACTGCAGTAGAGGGTTGATCTAAGGCAAAATGTGAGAAGGTATATAGCTTAGACTAATTATTTTCCTTCTCATAATCCACTAAAGTGTCTCTCTACATCTCCTTGATGACCATTAAATTAGGTGTGAACTCAACTCGCTTCCCTGCACCTATGTGAATGATTTGATATACTGACAGAAGATTGGTGGATAGTGAAGGAACACATAGAATATCATTGAAGGTCCCATCACTTAATTCTACCAATACTTTACCACTAAATTATACTAAAGTTTCATCGCCCATGAGAATTGAAGGCATATAACATGGCTTTATTTCTAAAAATAGATCCTCTAAGGAGGCCATGTGATAGGAAACACCTGAGTCAATAACCCAAGTTGAAGGCTGAGAAGCTACTGCAACCAGTGCCTTGCCCTTATTTTTACCTTTTTTACTATCTTTACCCTTTGCAAAATATTGTGTTTATGTGTTCTAAGATGAAGATTCAAGAACACTAATGGTGTTCTTCTCAAGCATCTTAGTCAAGGTGTCAATCTTCTTTTTCATGCACTGAGATTCATCATGCCCAAGTTTCTTACAAAATTTGCATTTGATTTTCTCCTTCTTAGGTTTCCCACTTGAGAAGGACTCATTTGACAATACCTTAGGCTTGGCATCTAATTTTTTATTATTTTTATGCTCATGATTTGGTTTAGACTATTTCTTCTCTTGTTTTCCACTGTTAGAAGGCTTCTTCTTGTCCTAATTGACAATCAAGGCATGTCATTTTGAAGACTTCAATGCACCCATTTAAACTAATTTATCTTATTCCTGAGTTAGATTGGTAAAAAATGTATCAAATGATGGAATTTTTTAAGTGGATCCAAGTGCATATTTGGTTACATGAAATGTAGAGATGAAAACTGAATAGTTATGACCTAGTTTTGTAAGTGTGGATAGAATCAATTGGTCATCTATTTTCTCAATGCCACATTGCTTCAACTGTAATCTCAGTGATTTTATATTTGTAAATAAGTATTATAGGGTATTATAGTCAATTGGGATCAATATGATGAGCTCATTCTCCAGCTCATCACCCTTCATGATGTCTTGCACTCCAAAAATCTTATCCAAGATTGTCCAAACTTCATCTGGGGTTTTTGTAGATTCAACATGAAATAGAAGCTTGGGAGACATTGATAGGCATAGAAACCCATAAGCCTCATCACATATATTGTACCACTTAACCTTTTATACATCTGTAGATGGCTTAGTTTCCTCACCCATAGTAATCTAATAGAGTCCTTTACCTCTCAAAGTGAGTTATATTTTAGATAGTTAAATGGTGTGAGTGGTTCAATTTTTAGATCCATTAGTGTAATAAGACAAATTAAAAAATTGAAATGAAATCAAAAAAATATAAATTACATAGTTTAAGTACCCCCTAAGCTATCAAAAACACCCCCCCTAAAGTTACAATGCACACATGCTCAGTCTTGGACATCGGGCAAAGTTGAGAATGTATCTATGAGCAATCAGTGTGAGAAAATATGAGAGGGACATTGGGCACTACTGATAATGCATCCAAGAGGAAAGGTATAAATGTTTGAAGGCATTTTTAAGCTATTACACCATGTAATAAATGGATGTTACAAAAGTCCTAAAATAATGTCACCAATGTGTAAATCTTGAGAAAATATGCACTTTCAAAAAAAATTACACCCAAAAAAGGAGTTATGGATTGAAAGTTATAGCACTTACTGGTTCTTGCTCCCACATATTCATGGACCCTTTCTAAAAATAGAAAAAAAATTCCAAACTTGTGTTTTTTCATCCAAAAAAGGAAACAACTTAACTCTATCTCTTCACTACCTTTCAGCTCAAATTTGACACCTCCTTCAACGTCACATGGGTTTGTGCAGTTGCTTAACTTCAATTTCTTGTAGCTACATTACTTATAAAGATTAATGATTAAAATCTCTTTTAAAACTTGAATGGGTCTCTTAGTGTAATTCAAGTTCTTCCAGTTACTTGACTTATTACTTATAAAGAAAGTAATGAGTAATAAGTAGTCAACCTCCACAAACCCGAATGGGTCCTGCTCAGTGTAAATTGGGTTCTTAGACCTGTACTACTTCAAACTCTTACAACTACATTACTTAAAAAATAAATGAGTAATAAGTAGTTACCCTTGGAAAACCTGAATGGATATTGTGAGCAAGTCATCAGCTTGGAGAAACCTGATTACTTATAAGTTATTTCCCTTGAGAAATTTGATTAATTATAAGTAATTCCATTGGAGAAGTTGAAGCACTCTAAAACCATGATTTTGTCTAGAATCAAGTAATTGTCCTTTGAGAACCTGATTACTTCCAAGTAATTATGTTTTGAGAAGTTAAAGGAGTTAAAGAACCTAATTTGTTCTATGGATAATAAATTGGGGTTTGTAGGTTGTATTCCTTCGTCCATACGGACGTCTGACTAGATGGAAGAAATGGATTTTGAGGAAAATATATGAAGTTTCTCAAAAAACTAAGAACAACCCATTTTAGATCTCAAAAAAGTTAGAAAATATATGCAAACATATTTTTCATCAAAGGCCCTTTGACACAAGTTTTGAGGTAGATTAATAAAACACCTCCAAGGTCAAAAATGGTAGCCAAGATAGAAGAAAAATTAGCAAGGTGAATGCATGGAGGATCTTACTAGGGAGTCTGATGCATAAGACTATCAGGATAGCTCTAGTACTATGAAAGAGTTTACCAAGATCTCTGAATATTTTTCATGCGATCAAGTTGAATACTATGTGGCAAGGTGAGATCTGTAGAAAACACATGATATTTTCAATAAGGTATGAAATCCAAAATGATACGATTGAATTCTTCATTAACCTTCCAAAAAGGAAAAGTGGGGTATATATAGAAAAAATTAGGGAAACATAAGGAAGCCTCTAATTTTCCTAATTAAATAATTACAATAAAATATAATTATCTTATGGACCCTTTATAACTAACCTAAAGAAGCTTAGAATGGCCATACGACCATGTAGGCAAAACCTAGTGGGAAAAAGCACTACACTAACAATATTTGATAGGATTGATCTTATGCATAGCTAAGGACCCATAACTATGTGAGGAAAGAGGTAAGTCACTTATACAGAAGGATTTATATTCATATTCCTTGTAGCTTATGGATGTGATTTTGAGATGAGTGACATTAGGTAATAGAGTAGAAGTAAGCACAAGATCATCAAAATAGATATATTTAGTAGTTTTTGGTCTTAAAATGGAATTATCTATGTTAAGACAATGATATGATTGGGATTGATCCATTTAGAAACTATGAAAATGATCAACTTTCCTAGGAATGGTGACTTTCATGCCTAAGTGGGGAAATTTTAGACATTGATGAAGGGTATATAGATAGATTGCATTTCATGGATCTAGGGGTGACATATCAGTATATTATAGGGTAAATCAACATCCATAATATGGAGTAAGGTTTGATGTATCATGGGTCCTAAGGCAATAATAAAGTAGATAGTTATTGTAGATGGTCATTTATTATCATCATACGCTTTTATCATAATCATAGTAGGCCCTAAAGAAGATTTAGAATACCCTAATTTCTTTAAGAAATCTAGGTTGCATAAGTTCAATGCAGATCCTCCATCTATGATTACTTGAGGAATGTAGTGATTGGATATGGAGATTTAGATTAATAATGGATAGTTATGATGAGGGTTAATGGGAGGCATGTCTTGGGCACCAAAGGTGATTTGTTGAGAAGGGGATAAATGACCCACTAATGCATGGAATTGATTAGTATCAATATCTTTAAGGACCTTGAGGTCATTCAAAACTTGATTGAGTATCTCCTAATGTAGAGGGGATGTTTTGAGAAGTTCCATTAGTGATATTTGAGGGGGTTTCTTCTCAAGTTGTTGAATGATATCATAATATTTATCAGAAGATATTGAAGCTTTCTTATTGATATTTCCCTTTTTGGATGTAGACATTGATGGGTCTTTTGGGGGTGCCCTAGGAACTATGATTTTACTACATCTAGTAGTAACCACAATCAGCAGTGGCCCTATTGATTTTTAATATGGTGGGTGATGGTGGAGTGGTCTCTTGAGGGATACAAATTTTTATGGTGTTGATGTAGTGATACATCATGGCATGATAGTTAGTGTGATTAGAAGAAGAGGCCTGACCTTGGTCTCTTGGTGGCTTCCTATTTTTCTGATCATGCTTGGGTAGGGGGTCTTGATAAATGCCTAGCTACTAATTTGTAGATTCATTTGGAGTATTATCCCTTTATATTTCAATATCACCTCTTTCAATTAGATCTTGAATATAATTCCTTAATTGCATGTACCATTCTATGTCATGACCTTTGACTCTGTGATATTTTCAAGATTCATCCTCATGGTACCAATCAGATCAAGGTTGGTGATCATCCAAAGGTCATATTTTAGGAAGAGTGATCATGTTAGTAGTAATTAATTTTTCAAGGACCATTTCAATGGGCACTCTAAGGCTGATGAGAGGTCTTTTTCTAGTTTGACATTTTGGTGCACCTCATGGTACTCAAATAGAGGAAATATTCCATTGATATGTAGGGTTCCTTTTTTGTATCATTTAAACATGTTGTTTGGAATCTTTAACCCCATCTCTCACAACATTCTTTTTCTTGTTGAATATTTTTGACTTTCTTAAAAAAGAGTTATCTTGGTTTTGATTATGTTCATTTCAGAAGTATAGTTTAATTGTTCCCTTTTTAGTAAGTTATCTTTCAATTTGCATCCCCTCTTCAATAATCTCATCAAAAATCTTGGCAGATTGGTGTTTTAACTAATATTTTAGATCAGCATTAAGATTATCAATAAATATTTTGGCTTGCTCCTTTTTAGGTACTATGTATTGAAGGCAACATGTTAGGCTTCTCCATCATTACAAGAAAGATTCCAAGCTTTCCCACTTCTATGTTTAGTGTTATACAGGTCTATAATGGATACATCATGTTCAATATTAAATGAAAAATGTCTTACAAATTGTTCAGTTAATTCTGCAAATGTAGATATTGACCTCTTTGGTAGATGCATGAATCATTATAGGGCTAGTCTAGTGAGACTTTTTAGGAAAAGATTTAGTAAGTAGGTATCTTCATATGCAACCTCATGACAAGCCACATAAAACTCATGTACATGGTATCAGGGATCACCTTTCCCTCTATATATTTCAAACTTAGGTACCTCGAAGTGGGGTGGAAAATGTATTTTCAAAAAACTCATATCCAAGTGAGAAGAGCAAAAATATTCATATTTATATTTCATTGATTGTGAATGTGGGTTAATTTTTTGGAATGTCTCCTTCATCTCTTTCCATTATTATGCGAATGTGGGGTCTCCAAGAGGATTGGATGTTTTATAATGACTATTATTGGGTATATGGGTGTTATGGGTATTTTGATGTGGGGATGGTAGTCATTGATTTTGGGCCTAGAGTAAAAGATTTATTTGTTGTGTAAGATGGTCTAGTCGGTCTTCTAAGATAGTTTGCCTCCTATTAGCCTCAATACAATTATATCAAAGAGGTATGGGTCACTCTTATTCTTTAAATTCTTGGTCCACACCTTACTCTTCTTTGGGTACTTGATTAGTGTGTATATTTAAATGTGGTGTATTAATGCGTGGAGGGATGGAATATGTCTTGTAGAAGGCTATGGTCAAATGTTGAGGGTATTGTGCCCCCCATTTCAATGGATTGAGCTAGAACTTATTCATGGTTTTCATAGAGATATCGATCAATTAAATTCCTAAAATCACCATTATGAAGGGGATTGAATCAATCATCTTCTCCTCTAGGTGTGTGCATATCATTATGTATATCATCATGATCCTGAGTTAGATCACCTAGATTCCCCAGTAAATCATTCTTTTGTTGGAATCTTGTCATATCCTAATTTGTTAGGTAGGTTTGGATCACCATATTGGATGAGTAAAGTGGAGATGTGATGAAGTGTGATAGGTGATGTGGAAGTTTTGAATACTAACTCAGTCTAGAAATCAAAACTACTAGTGGTCAAAGAAGGTGATGTGGTGATTTTTTAAAAATGGATGAGAAGATTGGGATGAATAAGTATTAATAAAAGAAAAAGCTTTGTAAGAGTCCAATCTAGCAAAAATGAAAGGGAGTGATGGGATCAAATACGTTTTTATACTAGCAAGAGATTGGATGGGTGCTAGGTATGAAATGACACTTGATAGGGAGAAGTAATGGGTGTTAGATTAGAGTCTTGATAAGGTTATTATGTTGATAATGCCTAGTCCAAGGATTTAGAAAATGACAATGAGGATAAAAGGGATGAGTGACAACTATAATTGGATTCCAAGACCAAGTATAGATTTCAAGGGTGATAGATGTGAGAGAATAAAATGGATTTGGTATAGATGGTGGAAGATATAAGATAATGAGAGTAATGGAGGTTATAAGATGGGTATCACATGGATATAAAATATAAGATATATATGAAATGTTGTTTGGGATAAGTAATGGAAGATATAAGATGGATTATAGAGGTTACTTAGGATAGAGAATAAAGATATATAATGGATGTTGTTTAGGATAGTGAGATGAATATGGGTGGAGGATGAAAGATATAGGATAGATATTAGATGTTGTCTAGGATAGGGAGTGGAAGATGAATGGATGATATAGGATGAGTGGAAGATAAAAGATATAGACATGGTTTAGGATGATGAGATGGATATGATGATGGTATGGATATAATTATGGTGTCTAAGAATGGATATTAGCCTAAGGGTATCTAAGGTATCCAAAATAAAATGGGGTATGGCTGACTCAGTTTACAAATAATATAGGTCTATCACAACACACACACAGTGACATGCCCTAAGATGGTAAACTGAATAGGGTGTGTAACCCAACACTCATACCATCTAATAGATTTATGGGTGAGGTTTTAGGATGGTTACCCATTATGAAATCAACCAAAATCTCCCAAAATCATCTACACTCAATGGCTTCTTATGATTCAATCTTGCCTCCTGTAGAAAAATACTTGTTATAATCGAAAGGTCTTATGATAAGTTTGCACAAGGGTTTTTAGGGGATTCCCTGATACACACAAAGTTACAGTGGGGCCTAAGTCCATATAGGATGTTGTATAATCACCTTTCATAATGGATTTTAATTTCCCCTCACTCCATAGAACCCTTTATGATGAACTCCACTTAGGTGCATAATGACATCTCTCTTGATTTTTATACTGCTCTAGAACATGGAGTTTGATCTAGTGTATGGTGATGAAATCCATGTCACCAAAACTTAATTGATAATCCTGTGCATGGGGATGAATTTCACATCACATTCTATCCTAGACTCAAGAGGGGCTAACAAATAGGTAAGAAAAATTAATTTTTCCCAACTAATTACCTATGTGATAAAAACACAAACATATACAAGAAAGTTACAAAGAAATATATACAAGCAATGAGATTGAAATATTATGTTTTTGGTACCCCTCCATAAAACACAAAGGTTAGGAAACAAAATGGGGTGCCTTGATATTAAGGGGTCCTGCACAAAAGGGGTTAGTTATTTTATCTACTATAAAATCACAACTCCCCTATAAAACCATAGTTACATAGTCAAGTATATATAAGGTCATAACTATAGACTACAAAATTGTAACTACAGAGCAAAATTTCTTATTACAAGTTGTGATATTGTAATAGGTATCTAACTATGATAGTTAACCTACAAAAATATGATTATTAATCAAAATCATACCTAACAAATAAAAAACTCAATTTTCAAAAATTTAGGAACTATAGTTTTACACTAAATGGAAAATTATAAAATTATGTTTGATACTAGTGAGATGACTTACCTTTCAAAATGTTCCAAATAGACAGGTCAACTTAAAAATTCTTTTTACCACTAACTTATGATAGTTTATAAACTTTACTATATTGTGAGGATGTTAAAAGAAGGATATCTAGATAATATATTGTGATGTACAAATATAATGACAAACTATCCTATTTAGAAGATTAATTAAAAAGACCAAACTACACCCTAATTTTACTTCAAAATAAAATCACTACTTATATTATAAAACCACTAATAACAAGTCAAAATCATAGATTCAAAATTCATGGTTTTGCTACAAGGGTTTTAATGGGTTAATACTATGTTTTTTTTGTGTTTTCCTTTCTCCTCTTCTTCTATTTGTTGGCCCTACACATATATAAGACTTAAAATATCCTTTCCAAGCACATAGTTAGACCCAAAATGATCAAATCCCAAATTAGTTAAGATGGAAAAGAGATGATCTTGTCTTATCAAGGAGGACTTATAACTATTTAACAGATACTAAGAAATACTTATCTAGGAATCAGAAGCTGATAGGTCAAAAATTTTACCAGTTTTGGCCAAGAAAGGCAATACCACAGTTCACGATGGTAATACTATAATTACCAAAGTAAAAACACAAATAAGAGAGTTGAGATATTGTAGGTCATGTCCAAATGGTCAAAATATTGATTAAATATTCCCTTTCCCTACACACAAGAGACTAAATACCCTTCTTAGGCCACCTAGATAGAGCAATAATAACTTGCCAAGAAGTTAGTGGCAAATAAGAAACAAGAATATACAGCAAACCATAATTTTGGAAAAACCATAATTCCAACTACAAAATGACAATTATCAGGGCAAAGTCACTAATTCAAAAGTCACAGTATTGTGGTAGGTTTAAACAAGTTAAAGGTAAGGTGTTTGGTTTTATATGTTCCCTACTCCCTCTCTCCTACATATTGTCCTGCACACTTTAGTAAACTCCAAATATCCCTTTTCAAGCACACAATTAGGTAGAAATAAGCAAATTCCAAGATATTTAGGATGGAAGAGAGATATCTTTGGTTTATTTAAGGATGACTTATGGTTGTCTAATAGAAACTAAATAATTCTTATCTAAAAATCAAGAATTGATAGGTCATGTTTTTACCAGTTTGGACAAGAGAGGCAAAATATAATTCTTAATGGCAAATCATGATTATTAGGTCAAGATCACAATTGGGAAAGTCACTATATTATAGGTTATGCCCAAATGGTTAAAAGCTTGATTAATTCTTCCCTTTATTACACACACAATATAGAAAGACCCTCCAAGCAACATAAATAGGACAAAAATATCTTGTAGGGGAGACTAGCAACAGATAAAAGATAGGAATATATGGCAAACCAAAGACTTAGTAAAACCATGATTAATAGAGCAAAACCATAGTTACCAAGTCAAGATTGCTACTTCAAGAGTCACAGTATTGCATTTGGTTATAAACAGCCAAGATGTTGCATTAACCCTTCTTTGTCCTGTATAGAGGAGATAAAAACACTTGTAGATAGAAAATAATCTTGCAGAAGGGTTAGTAACAAATAAGGACCAAGATATGACCCTAACTAGTATACCTTGCAAAACCACAATTCAACTTACAAAACCATGATTAACAAGCCAATATCACTACTTAACAAGTAGTGATTTTGCACAAAGTCAAAAAACCTATAAAAACCCTAAACCATTAGTGGTTAAGACCACACCATCATGCAATATTTCTATTTACCTAAAAAATCGCAACCACAATACCACTAAGACTAGTGCAAAATCACAAATCTCCTATATATGATAACTTTTCAAAATCATATGTTCAATCTATGTCTTACTATCCCTGCAAGCTTCCAAATCACTTCCAAAAATATTAGAGGTTATTTTAGGGATTAGTCTCCCACCATGGTCACCAAAATGTAGCCTAAATTTTAAATTCACCTTTTATTACTATTTTTAGAAATAAAAACCTAAAATCTAAACACATCAAAAGGAGGGATAAAAGAGATAATTAGATTAATAAGAAGAATTCTCGCAATCATTTTACCTCTGTACATCTCCTCTCCAATATTTCTAAATATATGTTTGATTCCAAATTGATGAATGTTGGATTGTTTGTGTTTGCTTGATAATCGCCTCCAATGGATTCTTGAACTTGGTAATGGATCTTGATGGATGAAATAAGGATGGTTATAGATGCAAGATAGCAAGAAGGCTTCAATATTTCAAGTTCCAACTTGGTTTCCATGGATTAAGGTGGCTTAGTTATATAGGAAATGGAGGGAAGAATTAATGGCTCAAATTTAATTTTGAGCCATTATGATTAATGGCTAGGGTATTTCCAAAGAATTTTAAATCTTTGGAAATCTCTAGAATAGAGAATTCTAGAGGAAAATGGGCTAAAATAAGGGGTATTAATATAATTCTCCAATTCTATAAATCTCTATTAAGGTTTAGGGGTTTAGGAATAGCTAGGAATAGGTTGGTAGATGGGTAGGTAAAATAAATTGTATTTTTAAATTAGCAAGTGGCTTAGGGGGTATTTTAGAAGGTAAATTGGTTTTGTAGTAGATTAGTGAAGGGGATTAATTGGTTATGGTATGGAATAAAGCTTTTAAGATTTAGGATAGGAAATGGTACAATGGTCAATTAGCTAGGAAGTGTATTTATAGGTTAAATTAGCATAATTAGTGTAATTAACGGGGTGAACAGATTTAGTTTCATACAAGTAAAATAAACTATGGTTCCATAGTTGTTAAGTGGTTGGGTTGTTATTTGGGTCATGCTTATTTGAGCTTCCTATTCAATTTGGTTATGCCTACCTTCCTATATTATATGATTTTTAATACGCTATTTATATGGCTATTATTTATGATGAATGTATGTATTATTGAGCTCCAGTAAATATTTTATCATTAACCTACCCTTCTCTCATTGTTTTCCCACATGCTTACCTTTTTATGATGTCACTCTTTTACAATGCTTATATTGTAGTGTGACTTATGCCATTTATATTTTTACCATGTTTTTAGTCCATGTGTACACCATTTATTTCACCACATTACCTCAGCATGCAATTCTCACATATACATATACTAGGTAGATGAATGTTTTATATAATTCTCACCTTTTTCTATTATGTGCACCTTTTGCACATACTTTTATATTTGAACAATACACATTTATTTTGTAAAATTTAGCATCCCTCTCCCCACACTAATTATGTTTAAATACATCTTGTGCAACTTTAATATGTATTTTCCTTTGGTATTTATCATATTTTATTTGTCTCATAACCCACATCTTCATATTTTAAATTGTGCACAAAGACCTCTTTCACACCTTTGTATCGAGCATATTTTTGTTTCTATTTTTGAACCCAATTGTTATAAATAACTAAACTATTTTGTGTACTCATATTTCCCTTTATTTCTAATACTTCACTCTAAAAAATTGAGTTATGCACAAAGCTACACTTAGGGCCATATCCTCCTCATTATGGCATACATACAAATAAATAATTACTTAAATAAAATGAGTAAAATATAAATTAACTTTGGGTTATAATTTTTTCTTGGAAAGTGACCTTATTGGTGGTAATTTGTGTTATACTTACTCAGAGTAGGGCTTGAGCCCACTTCCATTTAAATTCCCATGTAGATTCGAGCTACACAATTTGCATGCATCATTTTCAAGACTCATGTGGATGACATAGGGTCCCATCCATCAAATGTGGATATTTCCATGGTGTTTGGAATATTTTGAGACATATATAAAAACCTTTTCTCTAATTCATAAAACTTTCCCCATGATATGCTTTGCATGCCATATCTTCTATTGGTTCTTATAAATCTTATTGGTAGGGGATTGCAACTGGTAACTCACAACTATTTTATATATGTCTAAGCCATGTTATATGTATATTTTGTAATTGATATTGAAAATAAATAATTAAATTAAAGGTTGAATGTATCCTAACAAGGAGAAATTAACATTCAAGAAATTTAAGATTTATGAAGACTCTATAAATATTGTATAACTTGCACTACATAAGAGTTAGTTAAGTTTGTATAGATTGTATTACTATACTCATAATATATCTAATGTATCCTTGGCTTGTATACTTTGCTAAATATATGAATCTTATTTACAATAATCTATGTGTGTTATTCATTTATAGCAAGTATATATTTCTTTTCAGTTTTTTGACTTGATTCTATCTCAGAGTAATGAATTACTTTATGTAATTTGTATGTGTAATTGAAAACTAAATGTATGTTAAGAAGGATTTGATTCAATGGTAGAGACCTTAAAAATAATAAATTAATTGTGATAGACTAAAACAACTAGCATGTCTTAAAGAGTATTTTTAGGGACCACTACTAATAAAGCCTATGTTTTTAGGACCTATAAAATATTAATATGGTTACCTGGTCAAAAAGACATTGAGATATGGCTAGAGGATAAGATAAATTAGTTTTCTAAGGAAAATATCTTGTATTAGGTATCATTGTATAATAAATCATCATAGAACATATGCATGGTGAGATATATGAAGCATTTAGGTGTGATCCTTCTAAATTTATAGTATTAAAAATTATCAAGCTTGGAGCACTATTATTTTAAACCTCACAAAATAGATAGTTTTGAGTAGAATGAGGAGAAATAAGAATGGTTGCCAAATTTGGATTTTGAATGGATATGAGAAATTTAACATTGGGTAAAGAATATTATTTGAAAAGTACATAAATGAATATGTTTTTCAAGGATAATTTTTACTTTGTATGGCATATGATTTATTTATTTATTTATTAAGGGCATACAAGGTAAATTAATCAAAAAACTCGTTATGCTAGTAAAATGTTGGTTGTGGGAAATGCCATGGTGTTCATTCTAATTGACATGGATTAGTCAAACAAGGTGACATAAAGATGTGATCTGATAAAACATGAATGAAATGTATGTGAACTATTGTAACTAGACAGAAGATAAATCCAATAAAAAGGAAGACAAAAAATGAACATAAAAAGGTATCAGATAAAATGAATATAATTTGGCTTCAATAAGAAAAGAGATGGGTAAAACAAAATCTTATTGATATATAACATTTCAATTAAGTTGTGAGCATAAGTGTAATAATAAAATCACAAGAGCTGAGAGGTAAGATGCCTCCACTATAAGTGATACTGCTTGAGACTCAAATCAAGTCACATGAACCCATAGGAATCATAGTATTATCTTGATAAATAGAACATGTCTCAGAATGGGAATGGGAGAGTGATCTAAATATCACAAACATTGAAATAGGTTAAGAAATAGAATAATTTAGTAACGGTTTTATGTGGCAGCTTCATCTTCAAAATGTTTGGATTGAATTTTAAGATAAACCAATGATTAAGAATTTGTATAGAGAAAGGTCCAGTTAGAAAATGAAAACACCTTATCCATCAATAAGGAGTACATCCCTTATGCCATCACAAGTATATCAAGTAGAGGAAATCAATATGAATTTATTCAAAAAAATATGGAAGATAGGCAATGGTTCAATGAAATAAAATAAAGGTTAGCTAATAAAAGAATAGGATCTAGCTATTAGGGTATCACAATAGAGATTAGAAATATGGAAGATCAGAGCACCAATATTGATACGATAGTTCTAACACCTAACAAGATAGTGATAACTATTAACCATGTAAGATCCATGTTAATATGAGCAAGAGGTTTTATTACTCTAAAATCATATAACGTGTCTAGTTATTTAGAAAAAATATCTCATTACTTGCAAGATGAAGTGGGAAGTTAAGGGGGTACAAGGTGATAAAACCAGATGTTACAAGTTTATAGGAACTTTAAGTAGAGATCATCTTTGAGTCTAATTGCAAATTTGGAGGCCTTAAGTTAGATCTAGCTAGGGTAAAAATAAGATTTATCACAAAATATAAGAGACAAATGTGTGAGCTAGACCTTGTAGGATCTCAAAGAGATCATGACAAATCTAGGAGAATAATTTTTAGACTACGATTAAAGATACACATATGTAATGAATAAGATGAATTTATCTTTTGAATAATAAGATAAGGAAACATGGTTTGGATAAGTATTTTGAAATTACATATGGTTGTAATAGTAAAAATGCAATTTAAAAATAGGGTAAAGCCATCATAGTTGTGTTGAGGGTAGAACAAATTGAGGATTGTGAGAATAACTCTTTAGTGAGTGTAAATGTAGATTCTAAGTAGATGCAGTGTTATACATAATGGATGAAATTAAAAAGGGAAAAAGAATAAACTCTCAATATGGGGTGTAAACTGTGTCCAAGAAGGCCATCATTACAATGAATGCCTTTATACTTTCAAAAACATGTGAAATTTATCTCAATTTGGACCATTCAACATAAAAATGCCACTAGGTTTTAGCATTATATGTGACAAACACAAAATGTGACTTATAATCTTTGTAAATCCACTACTCATAATGAGAATAATTATAAAGCTCTACATGATCTTAAGAAATATATTACAAGGATTGTCTTCGTAGTAACTACACAGTATTGGTATACACCTTATATTTTTAATTTTCACACTTTACTAACACTTTTTGCAATAGATCATTGATGCATTAGTCTCCTTGAGTGCACACCTTAAAGGGTGTACCAGGAATGGGGTGGGATCGGTTCATGATAATTTTTAAGAGATGTTTGCATACTATTATTCAATATTATCAGTCTGATGTACTCTTGGTCTCTTTTCGTCTACTTTCCATCCATATTTTCTAGCTTACATAAATCCTCTATGTCGGCTAGGCCAATAAAAAAAAATATACTTGTTTTCCTTGTATTGTATTGGCCTAGTTGATATAGTTTTGAGTTTATATTCTATCATCTATAATGTATTTCCTAACTGGTATAGTACTATGTCAATCAACATTCTTAACTATATCAACCAATCTGATAACACCAGTTTAGATCTCAAGGTTAGTTTTAAGTATTGGACTTGTATATATAAGGGTCATATTTCATTCCCAAATAGATATAACACACTCGTGTGATTTGTTTATGCTCACATTTTTTATCCTAAGTAATATTTGGAGGAGTTTGAGTTTAGTGTCTTATCTTAGAGATCTAGTCTTATAATGTGTTTTAAGTTCAATAGGATAAGTTGAATCAAAGAGGTATACCTTGTCTTTGGTGTCCCCAACTAAGGATACTTAGGTCTTCATCTTTCCATTTGATTTTTTCAGCCTACAACATCTCTTGTAAAGTTCCACTTGAGTTAAAGGGGGAGATTAAAGTTTCAATAGGTCCACCCAGAGGTATGTATCTTTATCCCTACTCTCTTTCCATTATTTACTTAGTATATTAGATATTGTTTGTTTATTTCTATTATGAATATATGTGTTCATCTTTGCTTATACTCCTTATACCAAATAAATTGGTATAGATATATGGTTGCTTAGGCTTGCCATTACCACCTCAAGTTTCATAGACTGCCCATTTATTGACCATTGCACTAATTATCCCATTTATTATAACATTTACAATCATTATTACAATCACTTACGCATTATTGATCCCTAATGATAGTTATACCCAATGCCATAGACTTAGGCTTTGTAATCATTTCCTTTTGATATTTGAGTGTAAATTACCCTCTATTAGGTCTATGGTTATTTTAGGTCCTTAACCTATGACCTTATTTGAGTTTTAGTCTAATTAAGAGAAAGAGGATAGTTATAAATCATCCTAGCCCATACATACAACAGCCATTGCAACAATAGATCCAAACTTAGAAAGACACATAGATTCTACAACAATAGAACCAAACTTAGAAAGACACATAGATTCCTCTATCAGGAAGATGGACACCTACCTCTCCATAATATTAGATAGGATGAACACATCCTTCTCCTTAGTATTATACAGGATGGGCACCAACATCTTCTCAACATTAGTCTAGGTAGGCACTACAATCTCTTTAGTCTCAACCAAATTGGACACTTTCATCACCACAAGGACAATATGGGTGATATTATAACTAACATCGTAATTAGAGACCCTTGTAGAGATAAGGCATATATCAATCTCGTAAATAAGGACAAAGGCAACACATAGTTTTCTACCTATGTGGGGAAATGATTCATATTGCATAAAATTATCCAAACAATCCACAAAGGGAAATATATTACATGTATTGTAAAGTCTATATCCTATGAAATTAACATAGTTGTGATACCATTTATAAATGAAGGAGGGCAAGTAAAAATATGCATTAAACACATCCATCTATACAATAGTATTTAGATGAGAGAAATAAATTCACCAATAAAAAAACATTATATTACACTAATGAATATACATTATATATTTAGAAGATAGTACTCTCAATCAACTCTACTTTACAATATGATTCATTATTCAATTTAAAATTTTAGATGTTTAGATTCTCTACATCAAGATTTAAATGTAAGTATGTCATTTTTATTAAAATCAATTAAAATGGTACATAACTGAATTTTAAAAAGAAAAAATATTGACATGGTATCTAAATTGAACTATGACTGCATTTTTCTTATATAAAATGTCAATTATTAATGTATTATGAAATACAAAAATAATATATAAAAAGAGTAATATATATACTTTAATTTTCTTTATATTAAAAAATAATAAATTTATTGAAATTAATAAAATATATATTTTTAAAATTTATATAAAAAATTTTATTATATCAACATTTTTTTATTTAATTTAAAATTAATTAAATATTTATAAAATTTATTTTTAATTGTTTTTCTAAATATTTTTTAACTCTTTAATAAAACATAATGTCATACTTTGATCTAAAAGTAAAATTCCTAAGTTTCTATATTCTATAAATGAATAGACGTAAACATGTATGCATTGTTGGGTTGGTGGATCAAAATTACTATTAACATAGTTAATAATGTTATTAACTTAAATAAAGTTATTAGTTGTTAGTAATAATGTTAGTTTAAATAGTTGGGTGGTTGAACATATTGGGATCCTAAGTAACCATCTCATAAAAGTTTATTATAAACTTTCAATTTGTAAATAATTTTTAATAATATAATTTTACTTTTATGAAAAGCTTTTTCACAATTTTATAATATAGTATTTTACTTTTCTTGTATACAAGTGATTTTAACAGTGATATCAAAGCATGGTTTCCCATGTTTTTTTGGTGAAGGAGGATTGAAGCTATTGAAGTTTTGAAGTAAGATCAAATAAAAAATAAGACTTTTATGAAATATACAACCTAAAAGCTTCATCTAAAAGAGATTGTGTAGGCCATTAGGAGGAAAATCAAATAAAATGTGAGTTTACTCCCTATTTATTGATCATATGACATGTTTTTTTTATTTGTACGGCCCATGAAACTATTTTGTACAACCTTTTTTATATATAAACCTTAGTTTTTTGATGAAGGAGAATTAGTCAAGAAGTCTAAATTTGTACATAATAGTCTAAATAGGTGTGATAATTAATGTTGTCGTGGATAGGGAGCTTGACATGCTTCAAATTGTCCTTTTGTATCATTGAGCATCTTTTTTAATCCTTAAGAGAAGGACCAAGTTGGTTAAGATCCAAGGAATTGCTTTTTATAGCCATATGACATTTTCTTGCCAAAAGCTCATACTTTGAAAATTCAAATTATTCTCAAAGTTTGTAAGCCCTTGTAGTTAGTTGTAAAGGGTGTAAACACTTTTGTAATTTTCTTAGAGGTTTATCATTATGATATAAATGTATTTTACCTATATGTAAAATTGAAACCACCTTAACTCCATTTAGAAACATGGACTGTGTTGGAAGAAAGCTTAAACAAATAAGGTTGTTAAGTTGTTGAGAGAATCATGGACCTATCCAAGTTGGTATGCTTGGATAAGAATGGGAGTAGGTAAATAGGATTCTAATAAATCTAATAATCAAGGATTTAGGCATGTCAATCAGTTTTATGTATGTAGAAGTAGAGAGAAGTAGTGTAGAAGTCTATAGTAGGTCTGCTAGAAGTTTGTATCAAGTATTTTAATGATTTGATCAATAAAAGAAGTGAATTTCTTTATGTAATTTATTCCTAGTGAATGTTGATTTTCCTATTTACATGTGTTTGAGATTAATATGTTCATTTAATTCTTTAAATCAAGATTGTGTAAGAGAATACAAAGTGGTATGTGTAAGCAAGTCTGATATAGTGAGAGATGGATGTATTATTTGATGCATTAAAGATAGATAACCATGGAAAAGGTAATATAGTATGGTATTTATTAATGTAATATATTCCTCGTGAATGTTGATTTTCCTCTTTACATGTGTTTGAGATTAATATGTTCATTTAATTCTTTAAATCAAGATTGTGTAAGAGAATACAAAGTGGTATATGTAAGCAAGTCTAATATAGTGAAAGATGGATGTATTATTTGATGCATTAAATATAAATAACCATGGAAAAGGTAATATAGTATTGTATTTCATCTATTTTATGTATGATCCTTTGTAGTATTTAGACCTTAAGAAGAAGTTCACAAGTAAAAGAAAGGAAATACATGGTTTGTTTGATCTGAACAGTGACTGTGGTAAGCGAATTCTTATTTGAGTGAGTAAATGAATATTCATGGTGAGTTTTGAATGTTTATTATTGTCTATTTAAATTTAATAAATATTTTTAAACCTTTATCCATATTAATGGTGTGTTTAAATGCTTACTAAGTTCATAGAGGTGGATTGTGTATGTATACATAATTTAATAGTTAAGAAACGAAGAGTTAAAGATTTAGAATAAGGAGATTTATGAGTATAAAATTATTTATAAAGGTGATTAGTGGTGTGATAGATCTTAATAATTACTTTTTAATCTTTGAAACATCTTAAAATTCAAATGAGATCAATTTGAATGCTCTCAGCCTAAGACTATCAAAACTCAGAAAACTAAGGTTTTTTATGGCTAAATTTGATTTTCATGGAAAATGGGCCATCAAAAAATTATAAAAAAATTATTTAGGTGTATTTTAGAGTTATAAATCAAATTTAAGTGTTTTTGGATTGATTGGATCAGTGTATAAAAAGTTACGACCAAAATATATGCTGGTGATTTTTAATTAGACATTCTTGACAAGGTGTAGGTCTGAGTTTTCAGATTTTCTTGAGATTGATATGTCAAAACTTATTGAAATTTTATATACGCTTGATATTATTAATTATAAACATGATACAAGTGATTTTAAGGTCTAAAATTGATTATATCTAAAGTTATTCATGATTGAGTCAGACAGGCCGAGTATTCAGACTTAGAGCATAGTCAAGACAAATTGTTTGGGTTTACTCTCTTGAGGTTTTAAAATCATGAGAATGTATATGAGATTATCTTGATTTTTATAATTATTAAAAATAATAAGAGATAATTTGATGGTCTCAAATCTTTATTTAATTGCATAATCAAATGTTAAATGAAGATAGACTGTGTGTGTCAAGTAAGAAGGTTATTTGATTACTTTTTGAAAGTAATAAGTGTTTGATCGAGATATATGTATTTGTGATTTAATAACCCCATGAATCCTATTTATTTATTGTGTCAAGATAAAGTTTCAAATTGCTATGATAATAGACCTTTAAAAGGGAAAGTTGTAGATCTATTTTATACAGAGTATGAGAACAGATTTAATAAGATCAGAATTGACATAAGATAGGAAGGTGTTGAATCAGACCTATTGATAAATACCTAGCATAGGTCATAAAAAAGGTTAAATATAAAACATATTATAACATCTTAGAAGTCAAACTATGATAATAAAGTGTGTTTAAGTGGGTAATGGGTTAATAAATCATAAAGTTGCTAAAGGTGTTTCTTGAATAAATGAATGCAAGTTGTAGAATGGCATTAATTTTGGTATCAGAGCTTAGGTACAAGCTCTTAAAAAACTAATAATTTTTTTTAAGTGTTAATATTGTAGTGGTTAAGCTGTAGGTAGTTTTTAAAAAGATAAGGTTCAGGTAGTCAAAGCCATTGAGGCTTGAAAGAAGGTAAAAGTCAAGGGAATCTTAAGAGATAATAAAGAGCTCAGTGAAGTTCAAGGATAAGAGCATAGAAATTACTCTAAATGTATATCCAAGGAGAGATAAGTTATATAAATGTGTTAAAATATAAAGGTGCAATAGACTTGGGTGAGACAAAATATGGAGCAAGATGAAAAAAACATGCTAGGAAAAGTGAAAATAGAAATAGAAAGATTACCTAGAAGTAAGAACTAATTAAGAAGAGAAAGGGATAGAAGAAGACAAGAAGAGGAATATTTTCAAAAGGAAATAGATGAGTTGAATCTAAGGATAGTTATGATAAGGCTCATGGTAGAGAGTATGAAGAACCCATGGTTTGGATGGGAGATGAAGAGAAAATTAAAATATCCAATCAAGTGGATAGAGGAGAGAAGAAAAAGGCAAAAAATAAGAGTTGCCTTAGCAAAAGAAGAAAAGTTACAGTATAAGTAGCTTAAGAGGATGGATAAGCTCAAGTGTGAAGAACTTGAGGATACTTTTTATATTGAAATTCAAAGAGAAGGTGATCATCTCCTTGAAGATGAGATGGATGTCAGTATTTGCTATCTTGAAGAGGAATAATTTCTAGGAGAATTTGATATAGAGGATCAGCAATAGTAAGAATATAGTTCAAGGGATATATGGCCTTAGATTTTATCATACAATATTACTTTTGATGTTTTGTATGCAAGAAAATAATTTATTGATGAAGAGAGTGAAACTTTTAAGCCATTTACTAGGCTCATGAACAAAGGAGATGAAGCACTTCATGGATTAATACTTAGTTCAATACATAATGAAGATAAGACTTAGTATGGGGTCTTAAGAGATGAAGAGAACAAAGGACATCATTTGTACATAAATCATAAAGGGTCAATTGAACAAGAAGTGATCCTCGCTTTAGAGGATGAGAAAGATGCAAAGGAGGAAACTAGAAGTGCATTAGTTATGAAGAATATGTTGTTCTCTTTGATCTCTCAATTCATGAAATGCCCATGAGATTTGGTATTCACTAAAAGTGAAGATGGGAAAAACTATAAATTTCATCCTCCATTTTAGAACTGATATGTGATCAACCCAAAGCATGGTTGCGTTTATTTGACTTCACCAATGGAGTCTATGTGAATAGTCTCCAAGAGATACATTATTACCACTAAACTTTTAATATGAAGTTCATGCACACAGGTCTAATTATCAAATATTATTATGGGAATTAAAGTATTATGTTTTTTATTTCTAAACACAAGGGGAAAGGGTAGTTCAACCTTAGAAAACAAACACAAAAAGAGAGGGAAGAGTAGGGTAGAAAAAGGAGTCTCCAGGTTTAAAATGAACTCAATACATTGATCAATAAACCAAGTGACCTTGCCACAGTTGTGTTGATGATGAAAATTATACCATCAACTAATCAACCCTTTTACCTATCATAAAGATCAATTTGTAATCATACTAGTCTAATAGTAAGGTTCTAAATGTTCAATTACAATCCTAAAGATGCGAGGGGTTTTTTAAATATTCTGAAAAATAATGAATAAGCTATTAAATGTAACATATTCCATTATAATTTTAGAAATATAATTTATCAAATAATGAATTGGTTTAAATATGAAAGTGTAATCTATCATATCTGACAAAGAAGGCCTATGAATTAGACAATCTTTTGAAGGAAAGAAATCTGATTCAATAAAATAATATATTTCAAGTAATATTTGGTTTATGCTATAATGTCTTCCAAGTAACTTCATGATAATTAACCAAAAATATAAAAAATAAGGAAAATTTGAGATAAAAGATTAAAAAAAATCCAATCAAATTAATAGTCAATAGAATTCAACACACAAAGATGCTACAAATAGCAGTGATCAATCTAATTAAAAGAACACAATAAAGCAAACAGAAAACAACTAAGTTAAGAAAAAGATGATAACCATAAAATAATTAATTCTAAACAATTAAGTAAACTAAACAAGAAAAGAACTAAATACTAAGAAAATAAAATAATCTAAGAACTAAAAAATCTAAATCGAACTAATCCAACAACCTAAGAATTAATAAAACTAAAGAATCTAAGAACAAATCAAAAAGTCTAATAAATAATCTAACATGAACTAAATCTAGAAACAATCTAAATCTGAAATAAATATCTATAAACTACTAATCTAAAAACTTATTAAGTTTATATTAAAATTATAATATTAAAAGAGAAAACAATCTAACCTTAAGGAAATAAACAAGAAAATCTATCTAATAAATAACAAAACTGAAATGAAGAGTAACTAAAATAAACTAAAAGATAAAGGTATTAATCTAAAGAAAATAGAAAAAGAAATAGATTAATCTAAAACAAAATAGACCATATTAAAAATTAAATCTAATATAAAGTACAATAAACTTTGTGAGTCTCAAAAGAGAAAGTCGTCTTAGTAAAAGAGATGAATTTTATTTAAGAAACCAACATCTTTCTTTACAAACACTTGAGAGATGACTTTTACAAACAAAATAGATCAATAAGATATTGTAAATAGTGAAGTGTTCATTATTATTTAGGTTGAATACTTGGATTCTTTACATAGGACTGCAAATAACAATCATCAAAAGATGTTAAACTTAACAAACCTCAGATAATCTATTATAAATGATAATATAAAAATTGGATATACCTGTGTTTCTTATGTAATTACTCAATCATTAAAAAAAATACCATTTAGTCTATCTGTAAAAGTCATGTTATCTTAGAGAAGTTGCATAGAAAAGAGAAAGATAAGTGATTGAATTCACAAAATGTATAAGTCCTCAATACCTGTGTTATTCCTCCTCTTCAAATGAATCCTTGATTTCATTTTATGCTTCAAACTTGGTTTGAAAAAAGTTACAACTAACCTTAGTTATTAGTTTAATTTAACCAATTGACTTTAAAAGTCAATTAATTATAAACAGTTATTAGTTAAGATTAATTTTAATTAAGACATAAAAAGTCTTAATGGATCAAGTTTTTGAATATAGACCGAGTACTATCTAATGGGTGGGGACCCCTATCAATTAATAATAAAATAAAATAGCATATATCAATAGAAATAGATAAATCAAAGTTTATGAGATTCCTAATTATATCAACCATAATAAATATTTTCAAAAATTAACTTAAGCATGTATATATCATAAAATTAAAGTCTTTTATACTTTCTGAAACATCACCACCAAAATATCAAAACTGAAAGTCAAAGTATCAAGTCTGAAAGTATATAATTCTACTAACTAAATTTCAACTAAAAATAAAAATTTCATACTGCTGACATCTAGTAATCATCAAAATCTAAATGCACCTCAATTAGAAGCTTCCCTTGTTCATTCACACATTAATTATATTCCATTTCCATAGCTGAAAGGTGAACCAAATTCATTCTTGAATTAGATGAGGGGTCATCTATCTCCAGCTTAATCTATTTGAGAACTCTGACCTCAACCAGTGAATCTATGTCATTCTAGTTATCTAAATATTTTTTTGAAGTACTTGGATAATTTCAATCACCCATTTTCTGCCTGATGAAATAGGCTTCTCCAAAATTAATTCCCTACATCCCAAAATAGGCTCCCTTTGAGAAGATGAAGGCTCATTAAAAACTGAAGACAAGGCAAGATTAAAAAAGTTTTTGGCATAAGTTATTTCAATATCAAGCTGAGTGTTTCCATGAACAGGGTGTGGTTCAATAATAGATTGAATTTTTTTAGAAGTGGGTGAATGGATAGGTAAATGATGTAGATTACTATTCAAATGGTGTGAGAAATTGTTATGAGAAGGAGTCTTAACACCAAACCTACGTCCATAAAATCTTTGGTTACCCCTATTATTTGTAGGGTTGAAAGGTAAATTATTTAAGACATTTCAAAACTCAAGACCTATTGCATTAAAGTGAATGGACATCCTATCACCCCTATGAAATCTAGGGCCAAATCTCCTAACCCTAAAAACACCCCTTGAAAATTTTCTATTTAAGTTCTGTTGATTCACATTACTACCAAAAGCTTGATTTCCCCAGCCTTGATTATCATTACTTCTATTTTATCTTGGTTGGTCCCATCCAAACATCATATTCAATTGAAATATATGAAATAAAATTGATTATCATGACTGAAAATCAACACATACATATCTTAACATGAAGTTCAACTATATTTCAAACAAATAGTCACTTATCAACAAAAAAATTGAGCTATTTTTTATTGTAATGTAACTGAATTGCCTGAATTATATCAATATCAACACTGCAATACTCTTTGATTTTATCAAAAATATTGTTTGAAAATTATCTAAAACTTTAACATAAAATTATATTAATATAATTTTATTTTCACAATATTCTATTATATTCCTTTGAACTCTGTTTTCAATATGAAATCACATATATATCTTTTTTAAACCAACTTGCACAAATTTCTAAATCAATTCAGTTATGTCAATTATTTTTATTCATCTTCAAACTATAACTTTGTCACTTACTCAAAATCAATTAAGAGACTAAATTATCAAAACATGAATCTTTGAACAAAACTTATTTCTAAATTATAGTTTTCTTGAAACTATAACGTCTCTTATTGATCTAAATATCATGAAAATATCTTCCAAGCAAAACCACATGTCTTTTTATTGTCATATTTCAACTTTATGAACTTCTAAAATATAAACAATATATTTTCTAAAAACCTCAAATGAAACCCGAATATCTTTCCCCAAATATATTATGCTCAAATTTTCATGTCACTACCCCTCAAATCACTATTATTTCAATATTTAACTTCAAAACAAAACCCCTGATTTCAAGACTAAGGTGTAGAACTAGAAATACCTTCATTATTTTTAGAAATCAACCCACTATTATTTATATGGATAATTATCTTTTAAAATAAAGATTCAAAACTGAAACTGATGGATGAAAATTGTGGCTTCAATATACCAAAATATAGATGTGTTTATAAGTTCAAAACCACTTTTTGACATAGTTCTCTAGATTATGGCTGACAACAAAAAACTATTCAAAACATTTTATGCAAAAACCAATATTCATAATTTCTAAATGCTTTGCTACCAAACAATATTTCCATGGCAAACACATACTATACATTCTATATAGACTTTCTAAAAATATCTCACATCCAAAATCCTAACATAGCTCAATAGGTTACAAAAATTTCAACTGAAGAAACACCAAATATTTTCATATGACAAACTATCAAATCCCAAAATAAAGTGTAAACTATGAGAAAATAATCTTTTATTTTTAAGTCAATCATATTATACTTCCATAACATCACATGCAGGAATTTCTTTCAAAATTAAATTTGATGTGCATGTAACTTATAGCTTCAAATGCCAAATATAAATAAAACATCACTGAACAGTCACACAAAGCTTGCTTTAAAATATGAAGATCCAATTATTTTAAATAGCAAACAAAACCCTCAAAACTCAGGTCTGAGGAGTAAATCCAGAAGAGACTTTATTGTTTCAAAGTTCCATAACCTATCATGTAAATTTATCTTTAAAAGACCACGAATACATGATATTGTAGAAAAATTATGCCTGAAAATGTATTTGCATGCTTAGAAAAACTCTTTATCAAAGAAAAATTATGATAGAAAAAACTATATCCAAAACCTTAAAAATATTCACAACATAAGGCATGGAAAATTTATTTTATGAAAACCCAAAATCTCAATAAATTGTTTGAAACCATACATATATCTGATATATAAATGTGAATATAATATATATTCACTAAAACTAGAGTCTCAATATTTACAAAAACAACTCTATGTCTAAATCCAAAGAAACAAATATGTTTGAGCTTCATCAACTGCAAAAATCTTTATCATAATCCATGAGCATCAAATTTTCATGCAAGAAGTGAGATATTCGACTAACAAAAACTATAGGATTTCTTTCCAAAATCAATATGAAGATATCCAAACCAATAACTTCGTCAAAATTACTAACATACAGACAAACCATTTTCCTTTCCAAAATTATCCAAAATAACTCATAAATTTTTCAAAAACTCATCAAACTTATTCATGGCATCCCTAGTAAGGTTTCCTTGTAATCTTTCTACTCAAAATCCTTCTCTATAACTCAAAATAACTCAGTATCCACTCGAAATCCAAACTGACAGAGCTTCATTTCCATGATAAAGCTTTCAAAAATGACAAAAACAAAGAAAAGCAACCTATTTATAATCATTATCCATCATCATAACTACCTTGGTGATGTCCCCAATCTTCATTGGCTAGCCAAAATTTATGCTAGTACTTGGTAATTATGCCAACTAGGTTAATAGGTCATCAAACTTAGCAATTACTAAATCATCCACTAAACCACTTACCAACATCTACCATTCAAAGCATGTGTACCTCACCATAAAGTCTCTCTTACCACTAAATCTCTTTTAAGGATATCAAAACCTTGAATATGCTTTGCATTAAATTACTTTGCCAACTCAATGTACCACGATGGACCATCAAATGAATTGACAACTTGAATGTCAACTCACCAAACCACATATCATGTCATGCAAGTTCATGACTTGAATCAAAGTCATACATATTAACTTTCAAATTGCCAAATTTAATAGCTTTGGAAACTTACACCTAATACGTAGATTTGAAATATTAATGTTTGAAACAATGGTCTTGAATAGTCACTAGGGCCTTCAGATTAGACTAAATTAGACTTAGGACATTAAAATAAAATATTTGTATTATGAAGTACTTAAACTTAGAACCCTTGTAGGATGTTTAATGTCCTTAGGAAATAATTAGTCCAATTCTCAAACCATCCTCAATCACATCGACATTTTAAAATCTCAATTATATTATCATCGAATACTGTATAAAATCAATGGATCCGTTAATTGAACCATATGACGATTATGATCAACTTTCAAATAAAATTTCATAAGAAATCAAATGATATATTGATTTGATGAACCATAAATACATTATTTTTTCAAATTGAAAAGATTATGACTGACCAAGTGCATATTTGTACCTAGAAATGAACTAACCAAAAAAACATTATTATCAACCACTAACTATTTATCCAAGACAAACTAAGTTGAATTTTATCATAAAAATAAAAATAACACAATAGTCACCATAAATTGATCATACTATCAAATGACAATTGATCTGAAATTTATATCATGCTCAATTGAAAATCTATGAATATCTAAATCATCATAACAATAGTAATGCTCTCAACCATTAAAAGTGTTTCTATTTTAAACTAGAAGTGTTGAATTATAAATTGATCATGAACTAAAAATTAAAATGACTAATCACAACTATCTACAAAATGATAACATGCATACTTTATTCATTTATCCATTTATGCTCTTCAAAACTACTTAAATATAAACATGAATTCATCAACCAATCATCATCAATTCATAATTGAAAATATGCATCTAAATATACTATTAAATGACTGGGTCCTCAACATAGTTTTAAACTTCATGGCTGAGTCATCTCTATGTTAGAAAAGTATTAGTTTTTTAGAAAAAATCAGGGGTGTAAAAAAATAGGTATAACACTAATGACCTTGCTGATCAATTTTATGTAATGAAATTGAGTAGCAATAAATTGTCTATTAATAAAAATATATTTTTAAGAGTGTGATCTAGGTAAATCATTTCTCAAGTAGCTATGCATGAACCCATTTAATAGTGAATTCTTATAAAGGATAAATGTTCAGCTAGCGTGGTATGAAGAAAAGGAAAGATATAATAGAGAAGTTTGGGTTGGATGCATAATCTAATACAAATGCCTTAAGTACAAAATCTAAAGATAAGTAATATTTTAAAAACTAGATGTAGCTCAACATATATTATTCATGTATAGCAAAAACTAAATTTATAAAGAGTAATATCCAAAAATAATTTATACTTGCAATAAAATTTACAACATCCTCATATTCTTCCTTTATAATGTGAAACCTCTCCATTTGTAACCCTCATTGATCCTTTCAAAAGTAAATTTTGACCCAAAACAGGCAAACAGCTAACCAAAACATAAAAATCAAACAAAAACACCAAAGAAAAGAAACACAAAACCAAAAATTTAAAAAAAAAATTGAAAAAAATAAAATCTAAAAATAGATAATCATGAAAGAATTTTCAATTATGATCGTTAACTGAGTAACGAAGCTAATTTCCTTCAAGATATTTCAAATGAAATGCATTATTTTTAAGTATAGTGATAATTTTATAAGTACTAAGCCATAATGAATCAAATTTATGATGTTTATCAATATTTTCATGTGCTTTATCTCAATATAAAACTAAATAACAAATTTTATATTTTTTGTTAGAAATTTTCTTATCAAAAAAAATTATTTTTTGTTTAGATTTTTCTAATTTCTACAATGTTGTGGCTCTAGATTCATTAAGAACTATTAAATCATGAAATATTTGTTCAATTAAATTTATATCTTCAACAACATATTGTAAAGCAGTTCTAGCTAAAAAAATCTAAAGTTTTATTGGTAAGATGGCCTCAAATTTATATGCTAACATAAAAGGTGAATAATCAATTGTTATCTTAATAATAGTTCTATCAGCGCATAAAGCTTTGAAAATTTTAAGATGCCAATTTTTTTTATTGTCATAAACTAACTTCTTCATGATTATAATTAGATTTTTATTTGTTGACTCAGCTTGACCATTACCTTGAGGGTAATATTTTGATGAATGACTAGATATAATAGAATATTTTTAAAAAAAAGAAATTCATTTTAAAAAAACTGAGGTCCATTATTTGAAATAATTTCATAAGGAAATCTAAATCTAGAGAAAATTTATTTTATAAAAATGAAACTACTTCACCTGTTATAAAACTTTTAAGTGCTTTGGCCTCAGGTCACTTAGTGAAATAATCAATGGCTATTAAAATATACCTATGAACAGTAAATGAAAATGGATGTATATCAAAAATAAAGTCAATATCTTATTTTGTAAAAAAAAATTATGAATAATAGAGTTTAAAAGCATTGCAGGCAACTTATATCTACCAACAAACAATTGACATGGTATGCAAGAATGAACTAACTTATAAGCATCCTAAAATAGAGTAGGCCAATAATAACCTGCCCTTAAAATCTTATAAATAGTAGTTTTTTTAATATAATATCCATCATAATTTCTTTCATGACAGTCTCTAAGAACCTTTTGAGTTTGATCATGTGTAAGATATCTCAATAAAATTTCATCTCTATTTTGATAAAAAAAAAAAATCTAACAAATAGAAATTTAAAGCTTTTAATTGTAAAGAACACATCTTTACTTTTTATCAAAATTATTAAGATAGACCTGATTTTAAAAATAATAGACTAAGTCATGATACCAATCATCTTCAACCAAAATATAATCTCATTCATTTATTTCAAGATCAAACTTAAAAATTTTAGAAAAATCAACAATCTTCATGGTCTTTAAATGGGACTTTGCATTTAAATTATCATCAATTAAAAAAACTAAGACATTAATATTTGAAGAAGCATTTTTAGTTAAATATTTTGTCAATTCATTACCTTTAATCAATTTTAAAGTTTTGAATTCAAGATCAAACTCTTGAATATGTAAAATCTGCTTAACAATCCTTCCTTAAATGGTTAGTTGTTTTAAAATAGAAGATAGAATAGGTACATTATATCATATATAAAAAAAATCCCATTAACAAAAAATGAAATTTAATCAAAGAGGAAGCTAATGAGAAAACAAATCTCTCGATAAAGGGGTATCTAATTTCTGCATCTTTTAAAACTTGACTCATGTAATTGATTGGTTTTTCTTTATTGTTTTCAAATTCTTGAGTGATCATAGCTTCAATGGCTTTTTAAATAGTAATAAAATAAATAATGAATGATTTCTTTAAATCAGGTTTAGAAAGAACTGGAGCACTTACAATAGCATCTTTGACATTATTAAATGCTAAATCAGCACCTTCATTCCAAGTGTAAATTTTATCTTTCTTAAGTAATAATTATAAAATATTAGATTTATTAAGAAAATTTGATATGAATTTCTTAACAAAATTTATTTTATCAAAGAAAGACCTTAAGCTAGATTGATCTTCGAGAGGATGCAATTTTTTAATAGCCTTAATATGTTTGAGATCTATATAAATACCATCTTTTAAAATAATATGTCCTACTAACTTACCTTCAATAATACTAAAAATTAATTTCTTTGGATTCAAATAAATGTCATACTTTTTACATCTTTTAAAATTTTCATGAACATGATCCAAATACTTCTTTCTTTTTTTATAATGAGTGACAAGATCATCTAAATGAACTTGAATTACAATATCAATCAAATCATCAAAAAAAATATGCATAGCTCTTTGAAATGTAGCTCATGTATTCATTAATCCAAAATGCATTTTATTATAAGAAAAAATTTCTCTACGAGTTGTAAAAGTAGTCTTGTGTCTATCTTTAGGATTTATAAAAATTTAATTATAACTAAACAATCTATCTAATAATGATATCATGTTTTATCTTACAATTTTTTTGTAAAATCTGATCTATACTTGGTAGAGTAAAATTATACTTAACACTAGCTTTATTTAAATATTTAAAATCAACACATAATCTAATGTCACTATTTTTATTCCTAATTGACACTAAATTAGCTACCTACTCAGAATATGTTACAGAGAAAATGATACCAGTATCAATCATCTTATCTAGCTCTTTGTTAATGGTTTCCTCTAACAAATGTTTAATTCTTCATATTTTCTATCATACAAACTTGATACTAGGCTTTATAGGTATGTCATGTTTAATAATATTAGTATCATAACCTTTAAGATCTTTATATGTCCAAGGAAACGCATTAGTGAATTATTTAAATAACTTAATGAATTTAACTCTCACTTGCATTAACTTAAACTTCTAAATGAACATATTTTGGATCCTCTTCGGTATATAAATTAATAGGAATGATTTCACCTATGATTCTCGTTGAAGGTTTTTTTATTTTAGAAATCTTAGGTTGATTATTAGGCATAAACATAGATTCTAAATTTACCAAACCATTAGATAATTTGATAGTACGTAATTGTAAATAATCTCCAAAATTTAGTATATAATCATCATGATCAAAATAATTACCTTTAATGAAAAAATCTATGTGTTCATCATAACTAAAAATAGATCAACTATTATTCAATTCATGAATTTTAGGATAGAAAATTTGAGCATAAGAGAAATCTGTAGTAAATTTATTCTCACTTAGAGTTGGATTAGATGCAAACATACTAAGCTTATCAACTCTAATATTAAAGTCTCTACGAATATGAGTGATGTTGAAGGCCTCAAAATGTTTAATTAATGACCAAACCTTTTATGTATAATGATGTATACAAGTTTGATTAGTTTTATAAAAAAATGAATTTATCTAACAACCAATTTAGAATCTCCAAAGACCTCTAGATGCCTAACATTATATTATATGTCTTTTTCTAAACCCAAACATAAAGCTTCAAATTCTATAGAATTATTAATGTTTTAAAAATATATATATATAAGCATAATGGAAAATTTTACCAATAGAGGAAATCAGACAAATTCCAGCACCATTAACTTGTCGAGAATAAGCCTCATCAAAATAAAGTGACTGTAAAATATTCTTTTCAAAAAATTCTTCATGTTAATTTTTTGCTTCATCTAAATTTAGCAATTCATAAATCTCAATTCCAATCTTAACATAAGAAATAGTGGTAGAAATAGATGACTCAATAGGTGAACGAGACCAATCTTTTCTTTTTATGAAAGCAATTTCATTATTAATAGGAACTCATGTAATATCTTTCCCTACAAAATCACATGTTGCTTTTGACCAATCTCTTCCTAATAACATAGTGTAATTACTAGGCATATCTAATACTTAGACATTAGTCATACATCTAATTCTTTCATTTTGAGCAATCTTAATGACTATGTCATAAAAGTTACCACAACTTTTAGTTTGTCTATAATCAAAACTAGTAAGTTTCCTATTGTAAGTTTCATAAAATATGTCTAATTGATTTAAAATAAATTTAAGCATTATATTTTTTGAAACACATGTATTTAAGATATAATTATGGATTACCTTATTAACAATTTTAACTATAACATAAAAAGGAGGTATATAATCTATAAGAGGATCATAATTTTGAGTATAAAAAGTTGATTGTTCATTATTACCTTCTTCTTGTAAGCCTATATCAGTTTTAGAATTCTTAACAACTTCATTAATTTTATCAAGTTATTCTAGAAGGCTAGCTACCTAAAGTAATGAGAATCTAGCTTTGATTGTAGACAAATCATAAATTATATTATAGGTTTTAGCATCAATTTGTCTAAAAATTTTAGGTTTATAATGTTGATATTGATTATTATTATAACCAATTGATAAAGGAATATTTTGAGTAGTATTATCAATTGAACTACTTGCATTATTCTGAATTATTTTTCTTTTATCATTAGAAGAAGAATTATTGTTTGTTGTTTTATTATTCTAAGAAGAAATATAATCTTTATTTATAGTATTCAAAACATAAGCATTTTCATTTTATGATGGGTCATCAAGAACATTTATGTTGTTTGCTAGATCTTTAGATATAAGATCTTTTCTTTGAAAAAAAATTTAAACTTATGAATAGCAACACATGAATCTGGATCATGATCCAATTCACACACATTATAATAATAAGTAATTTCTAACTTTTTATTTTCATTATTGTTTATATTTGATGAAGAAGTTTTATCATTAAGTTGTATTTCAATAGTGACTAGCTCATTATCTAGACTTTGGATGGCTTTTAAAATTTATGAATTATCTAAATTTAGACCTATAGAAGATCTATCTTTAAACCCAATGTGTTTAAGTTTCTTTTCATATTTAATACAAAATGTTATAATTTCATCTTATTCTATAATATCCTTATCTTATAAATCTATTTTATACTTCAAAGGTAAAGCACTACAAAAATAGAATCTAGATAACTTTTTTGAAGGTCTAAGATCACATGAAATCTTTTGATACAACTCGATTAATCTAGTGATAAAATGATAAATGGTTTCACCTAGATCAAGAGAAAAAATTACAAGATCATTGACTATGTCAAAATCTTCTTTAGCTTTCCCAGAAGATAATTTTAGCCAATCTTCAATGTCTTTATAAGTGCTGATAACCTTGGTAGGCAAATTAATAAATTCTTGGTAAGCTTTTCCTTCAAGTGTTTGAGCAAAAACTCATAAATAATTTTTTTTATTTGTTATCTCAAGAGTAACACAAACTAATCTAAATGCTTCTAAATGATATTCCCAAGATTCTCCAGTAGAACTAGAAAACTTTGGTATATTTAATTATTTTAAGGAGGGTAAATTATCAAGATGATTTCTAACATTAAATAGATTTACAAAAATTTATGGAATTACAGCTATCTATTATTCAGCTTCAGCTTTCTCTTCATCTTGAAATCATCACAATCTATATTATTTTTCAATCCATGAATCAGATATTATATTATCTCTTCTGCTTTTGCTTGATCTCTCATTGAAAGTTTTAGTAGTTTCTACCTGAATAGATTGAGTATCTTGAACTTGATTAACTTGATTTAATTACAAATTTACAATGACAGGTTCAGAATGCAAAACAAAAGTATTAAATAGAAAAGAATCATAAATCAAATGAGTTTTAGGCTTAGGATTAGCAGCTAAAACACTAGATCTATTTTCTTGAATTCTTCTATTTGTATTAAGAATATCATGTTAAGTCTTAGGAGTAAGATTAAAATACCAATCTATCTCAAATTCTACTATTTATTCTTCATTTATAATTTGAATAACATGATAAAGATTTTTAGGATGATTATACCATACATAATGTGTTAGTTTAAAATTAGCATCAACTTGATCATCATCAATATTTATTCTAGGTTAGATAATAGAAGGTTGTTGTCTTTCAAGTACCATAAGTAAAAAGAAAATACAACTTAAAACAATTCATATTTTTGAAAAAAATTCTCAAGTGGAGTCACCAAATTTGTTGATGATAAAAATTGTAACATCAACTAATCAACCCTTTCATCTATCATGAAAGTTAAGTTAGAATCATACCAATCTAATATTAAGGTTCTAAAGGTTTAATTACGATCCTAAAGATGTGAGGGGTTTTTTAAATATTCTAGAAAATAATGAATAAGCTATTAAATGTAACATATTTCATTATAATTTCAAAAATTCACTTTATCAAATAATGAATCAATTTAGATATGAAAGTGTAATCTATCATATCTGATAGATAAGTCCTATGAATTAGACAATCTCTTGAATGAAAGAAATCTGATTCAATAAAATAATATATTTTAAACAATATCTTGTGTCTGTTATAATGTCTTCCAAGTAACTTCAAGATAATTAACTAGAAATATAAAATAAGGTAAATTTGAGATAAATCAAGATAAATAAATCTCCAATCAAATCAATAGTCAACATAATTCAACACACAAAGATGCTACAAATAATGGCCATCAATCTAATTAAAGGAACACAATTAAGCAAGCAAAAAATAACTAAGTTAAGAAAAATATAACAAACCATAAAAATAATTAATTCTAAATAATTAAGTAAACTAAATAGGAAAAGAAATAAATACTAAGCAAATAAAACAATCTAAGAACTAAACAATCTAAATCTAACTAATCAAACAACTTAAGAACTAATAAAACTAAAGAATCTAAGAACAAATCAAAAAGTCTAATAAACAATCTAACATAAACTGAATCTAGAAGCAATCTAAATCCGAAACAAATATCTATAAACTACTAATCTAAAATCTTATTAAGTTGATACTAAAATTATACTAATAAAAGAGAAAACAATCAAAGAAAATAATCTAACCTTAAGGAAATAAACAAGAAAATCTATCTAAGAAATAACAAAACAAAAATGAAGAGTAGCTAAAATAAACTCAAGGATAGAGGTATTAATCTAAAGAAAATAGAAAAAAAATAATAATTTAAAACAAAATAGACTATATTAAAAATTAAATCTACTATAAAGTACAATAAATTTTGTGAGTCTCAAAAGAGAGAGTCCTCTTAGTAGAAGAGATAGATTTTATTTGAGAAACCAACATCTTTCTTTACAAACACTTGAGAGAACTTTTTTTTTTAAAAATAGATCAATGAAATGTCATAAATAATAAAGTGTTCATCATTATTTAGGTTGAATACTTAGATTCTGCACATAAAAATACAAATATTAATCATCAAAAGATGTTAAACTTGACAAACTTCAGATAATCTATTATAGATGATAATATAAAAACTACATATACCTATATTGCCTAAGTAATTACTCAACCATCAGAAAAAGTATCATTTGGTCTATCTGTAAAAGTCATGCTATCTCAAAGAAGTTGCATAAAAAAAAAGAAAGATAAGTGATTGACTTTACAAAATATATAAGTCCTCAATACCTGTGTTATTCCTCCTCTTCAAATGAAACCTTGATTTCCTTTTATGCTTCAAACTTGGTTTGAAAGAAGTTACAATTAATCTTAATTAGTTATTAATTTAATTTAATGAATTGAATTTAAAATTCAATTAATTATAAATACTTATTAGTTAAGATTAATTTTAATTAAGATTTAAAAAGTCTTAATGGATCAAGTTTTTGTATATGAACCAGGTACTATCTAATAGGTGGGGACCCCTATCAATTAATAATAAAATAGAATAACATATATCAATAGAAATAGATAAATCAAAGTTTATGAAATTCTTATTTATATCAACCATAATGCATATTTACAAAAATTAACTTAAGCATATATATATCAAAAAATTAAAGTCTTATATATTTTTAAAAACATCACCACCAAAATATCAAAATTGAAAGTCAAAGTATCAAATCTGAAAGTATTTAATTTTGCTAACTGAAGTTCAATTGAAAATAAAAATTTCCTCCTACTAACACCTAGTAATCATCAAAATATAAAATCACCTCAATTATAGGTTTCCTTTGTTCATTTACACATTCATTATACTCCATTTCCATAGCTAGAAGGTGAACTAAATTCATTTCTGAATTAGATGAGGGGTCATCTATCTCTAGCTTAACCCGTTGAGAACTCTGACCTCAACCAGTAAATCTATGTCATTTTGGCTATCTAACCACTTTTCTAAAATACATGGATGAATTTCAATCACCTATTTTCTGCCAACTAAAACAAGATTCTCCGAACTTAATTTCCTACATCCCAAAATAGGCTCCCTTTGAGAAGAATAAGGCTCATTAGAAACTCAAGGCAAGGCAAGATTAACAAAGTTTTTGGTAAGAAATGTTTCAATATCAAGCTGAGTGGTTTTATGAATAGGTTATGGTTCAACAATGGGCTTAATTATTTCAAGAGTGGGTGATTGGATAGGTAAATGATGTGGATTGCCTTGAAAATGGTGCGAATAACTATTGTGAGGAGTCCTAGCACCAAACCTACGTCTATAAAATCTTTGATTGCCTCTATTGTTTGTAAGGTTGAAAGGTAGATTATTTAAGACACTCTAAAACTCAAGTTTTGTTGAATTAAAGTGAATGAACATCCTATCACCCCTATTAAATCTAGGGCCAAATCTCCTAGCCCTAAAACCACCTCTTGGTAAATTCTATTTGGGCTCTATTGATTCACATTGCTATCAGAAACCTAATTTCCCCAACCTTGATTATCATTACTTCTATTTGATCTAGACTGATCCCATCTAGACATCCTATGTAATTAAAATATATTCAAACAAAACTAATTATCATGACTGAAAATTGACACATACATATATTAACATGAAATTCAATTGTGTTTCAAACAAATAGTCACTTATAAACAAAAATTTTGAACTATTTTTTATTGCAACAAAACTGAATTGCCTCAACTATATCAATATCAACACTGAAATACTCTATTTTATTTCATCAAAAATATCCTTTGAAAACTATGTGAAACTTTAAAATAAAATTATATTAATATAATTTTATTTTCATAATATTCTATTATATGCCTTTGAACTTTGTTTTCAATATGAAATCACATATATATCTTTGTCAAACTAACTTACACAAATTTCTAATTCAATTTAGTTATGTCAATTTTTCTCATTCATCTTCAAATTGTAATTGTGTCACTTACTCATAATCAAATAAGACACTAAATTATCAAAATATGAATCTTTGAACAAATTTTTTTTTCTAAATTATAGTTTTCCTGCAACTATAATGTCTCTTATTGATCTAAATATCATGAAATTATATTTCAAGCAAAACCACATGTCTTTTTATTGTCATAGTTCAACTTTATGAACTTCTAAAATATAAACAATATATTGTCCAAAAACCTCAAATGAAACCCTAATATCTTTCCACAAATATATTTTGCTTGAATTTTCTTGTCACTACCACTCAAAGCACTATTATTTCAATATTTAACTTTTTAAAAAAACCCATGATTTCAAGACTGAGGTGTAAAACTATAAATATCTTCATTGTTTTCAAAAATCAACCCATTATTCTTCATATGTAGAATTATCCTTCAAAATAAAGATTCAAAATTGAAACTGATGGATGAAAATTGTGGCTTCAATATACCAAAATATAGATGCATTTATATGTTCAAAACCACTTTTCGGTATACTTCTCTATATTATGGCCAACAACATAAAACTATTCAAAACATTTTGTGCAAAAACCAATCTTCATAATTTATAAATGCTTTGCTAACAAACAATATTTCCATGAAAAACACATACTATACATTCTATATAGTCTTTCTAAAATTATCTCACATCTAAAATCCTAACATAACTCAACAGGTTACAAAAACTTCGACTGATGAAACACCAAATATTTCTATATGACAAACTGTCAAATCCCAAAATGAAGTCTAAACTGTGAGAAAATCCTCTTTTATTTTAAATTCAATCATATTATACTTCCATAACATCACATGTAGGAATTTATTTCAAAATTAAATCCGATGTGCGTGTAACTTATAGCTTCAAATGCCAAATATAGACAAAACATCACTGAACAGTCACATAAAACTTGTTTCAAAATATGAAGATTTCAATCATTTAAAATTGTAAACAAAACCCTCAAAACTTAGGTCTAAGGATTAAATCCAAAAGATACTTTATTGTTTCAAAGTTCCATAACCTATCATGTAAATTCATCCTTCAAAGACCATGATCATGTGATATTGTAGAAAACTTATGCCTAAAAATGTATTTGCATGATTGAAAAATATCTTTATCAAATAAAAATTATGACAAACACAAATCTATCCAAAACCTTAAAAATATTCATGACATAAGGCATGGAAAAATTATTTTATGAAAACCCAAAATCTCAATGAACCATTTGAAACTATACATATATCTAATACAAAAATGTGAATATAATATATATTCACTAAAACCATATCAAAATACATGCTGAAAAGTCTCAATATTTTCAAAAAAACTCTATGTCCAAATCTAAAGAAACAAACATGCTCGAGCTTCATCAACTGCCAAAATATTTATCATAATCCATGCACCTCAAAATTTCATGCAAGAAGTGAGATATTAGGCTAACAAAAACTATAAGCTTTCTTTCCAAAATTAACATGCAGAGATCTAAACCAATAATTTCATTAGAATTACTAAAATGCACATCAAAACCATTTTCCTTTCTAAAACTATCCAAAATAACTCATGAAACTTTCAAAAACTCATCAAGCTTATTCATGGCATGCCTGGTAATGCCTCCTTGTAATATTTTTGCTCAAAATTCTTCTCTATAACTCAAAATAACTTATAATCCACTCAAAATCTAAACCGACAGAGCTTCTTTTCCATGAAAAAGCTTTCAAAAATGATTAAAACCAAGAAAACCAACCTATTTTTAATTGTTATCCATAATCATAACTACCTTGGTGACATGCCTAATCTTCATTGGCTCACCAAAATTGATACCAGTACTTGGTAATTCCACCAACCAGGTTAGTAGGTCATCAATCTTAGTAATTACTAAATCATCCACTAAACCACTTACCAACATCCACCATTTGAGGCATGTACGTCTCACCATAAATTCTCTTTTACCACCAAATCTCCTTCAAAGATCTCAAAACCTTGAATATTCCTTGCATTAAATTACTTTTCCAACTTAATGTGCCACAATCGACCATCAAATAAATTTCCAACTTGAATGCCAACTTACCAAATCACATATCATGTCATGCAAGTTTAGACTTGAAACAAAGTCATACATATTAACTTTCAAATTGTCAACTTTAATATCTTTCAAAACTTACACTTCAATACATAGATTTGAAATATTAATATTTGAAACAATAGTCTTGAATAGTCATTAAGGCCTTTGAATTAGATTGAATTGAACTTAGCACATTAAAATAAAATCTTAGTATTATGAAGTATTTAAACTTAGAACCCTCATAGGATGTTTAATGTCCGTAGGAAATAATTAGTCCAATTCTCAAACCATCCTAAATCACATCAACATTTCAAAATCTCAATTGTATTATCATTGAATACTGTATGAAACTGATGGATCTGTAAATTGAACCATATGATGATTATGATTAACTTTCAAACAAAATTTCATAGGAAATCAAATAATTTATTGATTTGATTAACCACAAATACGTTGTTTTCTCAAACTAAAAAGATTATGACTAACCATGTGCATATTTGTTACTAGAAATGAACTAACTGTAAAACCATTATTATCAAATAGTAACCATTTATCTGAGACAAACCAAGTTGAATTTTGCCATCAAAATAAAAATAGCATAATAGTCACCATAAATTGCTCATATTGTCACATGACAACTGATCTAAAATTTATATCATGCTTAATTGAAAATCTATGAATATTTGAATCATCATAATAATCATAATGCTCTAAACCATCAAAAGTGTCTCTTTTTCAAACTAAAAGTGTTGGATTATAATTTGATCATGAATTGAAAAGCAAAATGACTGATCACAACTATCTCAAAAATGATATTATGCATATTTTATTCATTTATCCATTTATGCTCTTCGAAACCATTTAAATACAAACATCAACTAATCATCATCAATTCATAATTAAACTACTAATTGGTTGGGTCCCTGACATAGTTTTAAACTTCATGACTAAGTCATCTCTATGGTAGAAAAGTATTAGTTTTTAGAAAAATTGAGAGGTGTGAAAAAATAGGCATAACAAGTTATACCACTTTAGACTGAGTTTAATTAAAGTTATACCTCTAAGAACACAAGTGGGAAGACTCTAGATAAATTAGGAGTATGCCTCAAATATGTGCCCTCACTAAATATAAGAACTAGAAGTTTATAGTAAACTACACATAAACACCAAATGGTGATTTGTAGATTAACACACAAATTAATAGTAATGTAAAAGAGAAATGAGAGAACTCACAAATTGATTATAATAGCTAAGCACATCATAACCATATCACACATAAAGTAACAAAGTATTAATCCAATTGATCTATTATTGATAAGCATTTAGAAATGGAGATAAAATATAATTGAGACACAAATCAAACTCTTTATAGAAAACAAGAATTGTATTCATTAAAAAAGTGAGGTTGTTATAACAATCAATCTTGGCCAAATTTATAGTCTATAAAGATGAATTAAAAAGTAGGTGAAATCTTGGCTATAATTCGACATCACTTTAGAGTAAATTTTAGTTGAATCATATATTACAATACAATTTTGTCTTATATAGATAATGATGGGGCTCACCTATAAATAGCGTGAGGATCTCATCCTGGGCCATGATGACCACTCATGATATTTACACCCATAATTCAAAATTCAAAATAAATAAATCCCTTCAAACCCACAAAATATCTATGGGGAACCACTTAATTGATATGTGGAGGTGGTTGTGAAGGTCTGACTCCCAAAAACTTTGATCTAGCGTCTCTCACCTCCAATATGACCACCATGAGGTCAAATTCCTTGTCCAACTTGGTAAGGTTCATCATAGGCTTCCTGAATATTGTATAATAGGATTAAAAAATAATTTAGCTCATGTGTTAGTCAATAAATATCAAAATAAGCATAAATAACTAATGTGTTAAGCCTACTCCCTCAAGGGGTAGTGCTAATGAATTCAAGAAGCTAATTACGTAAGTGATATAATCAATACTTTTCAAGTAGCATCGCTCCTTCAAAAACGGTCAATAAAAATACTTTTCCTTAGATTTGGTGATCCAAGTCTTCATCAATGAGGTGTATCATGATCCTCCATCATCTTTTAGTTCACCAATGACTTAGGTTCTTCAATTTGGTCTAATCAGGTGAATGAGTAAATATTTCTCTATCAATATTCTTGCATAATAACATTACTCAATTGAAGTTTATTTGAAGATATTTCTACATAATAAGTTTACATAATTTAAGATTAAAATTTATGTTCTTGGCTTACTTATTTATAGCTATTCTAAAACATTTAGGATCAACCATGACCATGCATATTGAGATCAAGATGTATGGCCATGAATTGACTCAATATTGAAGGGGCAAACAATAAATATTGTCATCAATATTTGGAAGAATGGGGTATTGATGAGGTATGGAGAGCTTAATCTTGATATTTATCCCATTGATGGCTTATAAATGACAATTGTATGATGATTTCATGAGATGATGCAGAATTAAATAATGATTTTTTTAAAGAGATAGTCAACACCTTTCATGGAATTTCCACGTAATCTTCTAATTTGGTTTTGATTTGCTTAAGTGACCATAATTTATTTTATAAAATTCTTTGGCAATTTGTTGCACATTCAATCAACCTAGTCAAAAATATCATTTTATTGAGTCAAAATTTGACTGAAGTATAATTATAAGGTGTCAATTGTGTATAGTTTAATACCCCAGCTAGGGTATTATAGACGTAAAATAACACATGCATATGATGTGTGTTTCCAAATTAAAATATTTTAGTGATCCAAGATGTCATTTTATATGGTGACAATTTGACTTGAAGTGATTTAATAAAAATAATAATCACATAAAATGCATTACCCCATTCAGGGATACATGAGCATAAATCAGTACCTATATGTGACAAGTTTGAATGATTTAGAGTGTTTTATTGATTTTGGTTCAGATTGTGTGTTGTATGAAATATCATTTAGATTTATAATTTTAGCATAATAATGATAGGAATTGAATGTATACGTTTTTCCCCTATTTAGGAAGGAATGGTAAAACATTTGGTTGAAGCAACATCTTTTCAAATAATAAAAATGTCATTATTATATAGATGGATTACAAAGAGGATTAATTCAAGCATTAGTCATGAAAAACACAAAAGAATGCATAATAACTAACATCTAAGCTAACCTATTAAAATAGGATGTGTAAATAATAATAAAGATCAAATGAAAGAAATAAAATAATAATTATCTTCCCATGAGTTTCCCATCATCTATAAGTGGCTTCAAGCATATTTTTACCCTTGATTTGGTGTTGTTGTCTTTGTCAACAATAGATGCCAAGCTCCTCCATCCTCTCAAGATCAGCATATATAATATAGGCTTATGATATGAAATCACTAATATGTCTATCAAATAAATTTATCCTATTATAAATAAAACACAATAATCAACACAAAAAAAGGTTGTGGAGAGAATCCTACATTATAAGTTTACACAAATTTATCTTAAAAATGTGAGTGAGAAGCCTCCTATTTATAGGTTTTCCAAATGGGTTAGGATCAACCATAATCACCCATCTCAAGATGAAAATGTGTGGCCATGAAATAATCTAATTATGTAATTAAAATCCATAAATATCATCATGATGATTTAGGAAAAAAAAGGAATTAAAGAGGTATGGTGAACCATAATCCTGATAGTTATTGCATTTATGGATTATGGATACCAACCCAAAATGACCTCACTTGATGATGTAGTTAATAAGAATAAATTTACAAATAATAAATATTTAATAACTTCCATGAAATTCTTACTTAAGCTCATACTTTGGTTTAATTTGCCTAAGTAAGATTAATCAATTTTAGTGCAATTCTTTGGAAATTGGTGCACAATTAATCAAATTGGTCAGAAAGTCATAATATTGGGTCATAATTTGACTCAGAAGGAATTAAAAGGTGATTTTAGATGTTTACAAACTATTATCCCATTTAGGATGTTACTGACACAAAATAACATAGGCATGTGATGTGTGCTTACAAATTAAAAGAAAAGAGTGTTCCAGAACACCAAAATACATTTTTATCATTTTGACTCAAAAAGATTTGATCAAAGTTAATAATCACTTGAAATGAATTGCCCTATTTAGGCATAAATTAGCCTAAATCAGCACTTATATATGATAATCTCAAAATTTAGTACATTTATGTGATTTTGGCCTAAATTATGCATTTGAGTGCATTTTGAGTACAATTGACAATTTCAACACAAATGGTGTTAGGAATTAGATACTACATTTTTCTCCTATTTGAAAAGGTGTAGTGAGAAATTCAGGCGAAGTAACATCTTTTCAAACAAAATAATTTTCAATAATAAATTAGAAATGACCCATGATGCCCCCTTGAGAGGACATACAAAGATGAAAGAGAAGGATGGACTCTCAAAAAGAGAGGGATGGTGAGATTAACCTAAAGAATAGATTAAGTCCAAACAAGATAATGCTTTCACATGTTGATTCCATCAATGATCAAAATATAATTATATTATAATGGGCCCCAAATATGGGGGGAATGGGAAGGATACAATCTATAAATATAAACAACACACTTTGAACACACCCAAAGCTAGGGTACAAGCTACACACTTATAGAATAATCAATCCCAAGACAAGATGCACACTAAAATATCATTAGAATGAAGGAAAAACTTTGTAGAGCTTAGAATTATAATAAAAGGAGAACATGGTCTCCAAAGATAGAATAAATAATAATGTGCTCCATGTTGGATTATTTTATGATCCAAACTATTTTGTTTTTATTTTATTTATTTATGTTTTAGTTGGTTGATAGGTTGGTTACCCATGAGTTGGTTTTCTTTAAACAACTTCCTGTAAGATTTTTAAATGCTTACATTTTACAAAAATAAATAAATTTTTCACATTGAACTTTTTGAATATATTTTTGTAATATTTCTTCATCCTGGCCTACAGTGGTATTAGAGCTTGGTTGATCAAGGAGGTTTGAAGAAATAATGTTGTGCTAAATTTTACAATCCCTAATAGTGGTTTTAAGGTGCAGCCATTTCAAATTTGGCATAGAAAAACATCTAGGTCCTGCAAAATATGAAATGCAAACTATGGGATGAAAGTCTTATAAATCAAAATTAATATGTGCCTTCAACTTAGACGGTGATGACTGAGGTATTTTATTGGCTTATTCTGGTAATATATTAACTTTATATAGTGACTCTAAGATAATATGAATGGTAAAATAAAATAAAATAATTAACACATGTGACATTTTTGAATTTGTACAGTGATCTTGAGGTCAGAAGAAGCATAGAATTCCATATGGCAGCATCCTAGAAAAAAATTATCTTTAAAAAATAAGATCCTTTCACTATAAATTTATTTATAGTACAAATTTGGAATTTAACTATTCAATAATATGGCATGAATATTTCATTCATTTGTAAAAACTAATTTGATACAAAAGTCTTTCACCCATGGGATCCACTAGACAAGCACAAAGCATAAATTTTTACATGCAGAGTAAAATCATTTGATAGCATATTACCATGCATGTAATTTTTTAATCTTCTTTCAAAATTTAGGACTATCTAGATTATTTTGCCTTTTTATACATAAATTCATGAAAGGCAAGTTGGATAGGAATTTCTTACAAATATTCTCCATAAGGGAGTCAAGGATTCAAAAACCCATTCAAATATTTTTTGATAAAATTTCAATTTTGACCTTATTTTGTATTGAAAAATTCAAATATTAGAGAAATAAGGGTGTAATAGGAGTTATAATATGTAATTTTTTTTTTACAAGTCCTAGGATTCTATTCTATTTGAAATCTATTTGGAAGGTAAAGACAAAACCTCAATAGCATTCCCTATTCTTTAGCATTGTTTTGATAAACACCATGGCTAAAATTATGAGCTTAATTTCTAAAAATAGATACTTAACTCTTAAAAATTAAAAGAATGGTCAATGAATATGAAAATTATATTAATCTTCAACAACTTGTGAAAAGTAGTTAAAAAGCAACCAATATTTCCCATTGATGCCACAAAGCTTGTATAATTTCATAGACATGACAAGTGTGTCCTTACTTTAATGAAATCAACTTGCAATGCACAAGTTATAATTCACATAGAGGCCATAAAGTCTGAAGCTTGGAAAAAATAGAAAGCTCTAAAAGACTTATATGATAAACAACCTGTCTATAATAAAATTGATCTTCTTATGCAGTTATTCAGCACTAAACTAACAAATGATGAAGATGTTTCAGATTATGTGTCACAAATTAAGAATTTGAAACAAGAATATGGCACTACTGGTGGGAAAATTGATGATGAAATCCTCATTTATATTGTTTTGAATGGCCTTAGTCCTAGCTAAAATAACTTTCTAGAAATTTTATAGCTTAGTGATAAGCTTAACAAATCTACTTTTGATTCCATTTGGGAGTTGTTCATTCAACATGAGCGATAATTTACAAAGAAGAAATAAAAACCTACTAAGGAGGCCTACTATACCAAAATAGGTAATCCATTATATGAACACAATACAAAACATTCTTTGAAGCACTTTTAGAGATAGAAACACTCTTTGAGGCACACTTCCATACATAAGCATCATTCTGGGCATAGGGATAATTCTATTTATCTGAAGCATAGACATCACTCTGATTCTCAGAAGCATGAGCATCACCATAAACATTCACATGGACACAAGCACAAACACAGGGATTCTTCTTCATGTGGAAATTTTTCCTCTAATTTTAGTGGATGTGAGAAAACATGCTATAATTATGGTGGCATAGGACATCTCTTTATAAAGTACCCCTCTAAAAAGAGGTCCTCTTGACATCGATAGAAGGTAGAATCACACTTTTATGGTCACTCCAGTCACTCTAGTCACTCTTCTAGTTCCTCTTCAGGCTATTCTTCTACATATTCTTTTGATGGATGGAATGACTATGAATTTTCTTGCTTTACGAATGTTGACTATATGTTCTAATATGATAACACACCCATCTTGTGCGAGCTACTAGGCTCAATATTGGTATTTGATGTAGTAGCATTTTTTGTATTGTGTACTTTATTTTCATAGATCTAGTGTTCATATGATCTTTGTTATGGAGCATTTTAGTGGTTTATACTTTATTTATTTTATGCATGGCTTCTCACCTCTTACCTCATAGGGGAATAATATATTACATATTGAGTTTTGATTAGTTATTGATAGTTGTGGTATGAGTCAGCATTGCTTTTCTAGAATTTTTAGTACTGAGCAAAGGCCTATGAGAGATGTTGACAATTATTAGGCATCAGGTTAAGATGTGCCATACACAATACTGGGAAAATTACTTATTGGATAGATTCTATGTGAGGATCATTGTAGTTGGATAGGGTGTGATCTTGTTCTACTTCAGTACAGGGATGATCAAGGCATTTATTAGTCTAGGATTCACAATGTACAATTTTCAATTGTAGAAGAGTCTACTTGGATGACTCATAGTTCATTGCTTCAATCTTTCTATACTCCTTTGGATCAAGGGAGAGTTTATTGGATTATTTTATGATCCAAACTATTTATTTTATTTTATTTTATTTTATTTGTTTATGTTTTATTTGATTGATGGGTTGGTTACCCATGAGTTGGTTTTCTTACACCAACTTCCCATAAGATTTTTAAATGTTTACATTGTACAAAAATAATTAACTTTTTCACATTGAATTTTTTGAATATATTTCTATGATATTTATTCATCCTCGAATACACTCCATTAGAGCAAATTTGATGGTGTGATAAAAAAAAATTCCCTAGTAGGGATGATTTTAATCACTGATAAAGAATGGCTTTGCCCCTGTAGGGCTGATTTGATTCAATGGTTGGTCCAAATATTATGCCCCTATAAGGCAAATTCACAATCAATAGCTCAAGGATATAACCTATTACATAGATTAAAGATGAGCATGTGAAATATAGATGTGATGGTAGAATGCCTTTGAAAAAGAAAAATAAATTAAGCATAAATGAAAGAGATGAAAAGAATAATGAAGATGGCCAAGCTGACCCAAAATACGTCATATATCCAAACACTGCCTACATAGTCTAAATAGACCTCAAGCCAATGTAGTTCACCCAAAAGTGGGAAATAATGGAATGAGGGTTAAATAAAACTAACCAATGTTTGATTAGACTCATGTTTTATGCCAAGAGATTCATGTCTAAGTATAGATTAGGAGTGTTAACGTATTGAGCCTAGTTTATAATTGGTAATTTTGAGATCTATTCATTGTAGTTACATCGATGTTGAGACATGAGTCTAAAGCACAAAGTGCTTGTTATAGGAAAATGAAATTAGTCATTATAATTATAAGGAACTTATAATGACATGGCATTTCAATTGAAAAGCTTATTCAAATATGAATACCTATAACTAAGGATAATGGTAAAAATGACCAAGACCAGAGTTATAGATATTTACATTTAAATAAAAAATGAAGACAAAGAAAAAAGAAAACATAAATGAACCAAACTTAAAATCAAGATATGAGATATCAAGACTTAAGTAAGAACAAGAATGTTTAAAATACAAAGCAAGAAAAACTTGATAACATGAGATCAAGATATAAATAATCGAGATCTAAGTAGACCTCAAGATGTACTTGAAAAATAAAATAGAAAGAACAAGACCACATAAGAAAACAAAAGACCAACAAGAAGAAATATCCAAAGGAAAGAAGAAGAAATAAATGAAGAGGAAAGAAATTACAACAAAACACCAATAAAAATTAAATAAACACACACACAAATAAAAACCAAGTTAGTTTGGTTTGAAAATAATTGTTTAGGCATATGTAGTAGAGGCATTACTTTTTATAACAACGTAAAAAGAATAAGGACACAAATTTGCTTCCAAATAATAGAGAAACAATGTGGAAGAAATGAGGGAAGAGAATAAAATCAAGGGGTTGGTCGAGCTGACGCTAGATGTACAAGACAAATGGATGCATGGTCTAACATGAACTTCAGGCCAAATGTAGTTCTCCCAGGAAGTGAGATAGAATAAAAAGTGATGACCAAAAAAATTGATTAATATTGTAGAATAAAAGGGAAGATGGTTTCATAAAATGGCAAGAGCATTTAAATCAAAATGGTCTTTCAAAATGGAAAGTGTGTGGGATAAATAAGAATGGTCTTGCAAAATGGTGAGCTAGTGGGACAAGATACTTGTAAAATGATAAAAGCGTAAGATTATTAATTATAAAATGATAATAGTATGGGATTAGAATGTACAAAATCATTTTTTTTTCTAAATCTTTTGTGGATCATTTTTTAATGTTTTTGGTCTTTTTGGAATAAAATATGTACAAAAGGGAATCAACTAATCAAGGAGATGCTCGTAGTAGAAGTTCTAATAATAGCTAATCTGACTACAATAACACATGCTCATAAATTAGTGAGAGTAAGGATCCTGATAAGGCAACAATGCCTACCAAGTAGCAAAAAATAATAGAACAATGTGTAATAGTAGATAAAATCTAAAGAACTATGCAGCAGGCAAAGATCTTAAGAAAGATGAATCCATGTTCACTCATCTATAAAAAAAAGATACAAAATATTATTCCTATTGATCTACTTTGTAGAACTGACATTAATTGTGTTAATAAAGTTGATGAGTCATAATTGGTCAAAGGATAAAAGTGTTCAAGTTACAAAAGCCCTGGGATATGAAAAGAATGTGGTTCTTAAAGAGAATGGTCCAAAATGAATATGGTCTAAAAGAGGGCAATCCAGGGTGGGATAAAATGTGTTCAAAGTGCCAATGGTCTAAATATTTCAAATTTTAGAGTCATGAAAATAATATGGTTCTCAAAAGAACTATCCACGGTAGGTTAAAAGAATATGGTCCATGAGAGGATGGTCCAGGATATAATAGTAGGATAAAATACTTCAACACAAGTTTCCCCCAAGTAAGGGGTCTTGTAAACAATAGTTTGAAGCTATCAAACGTAGAACCTCTTAAGGTGTATAATGTTCATGGGCTCTATAGGTTCTTCACCATTTAGTTAGCTAGTCAATATGCCCCTAATCCATAGTTCACCATGATAACATATGGTCCCAACTAATTAGGTTGGAACTTACCTTTTTTATTGTGTTTAATGTTTGTGTTCTTATGGTTCTCTTTCAATACCAAATCACCAATCTCAAACTCCCAAGGGAGGATGCACTTGTTGTAGCTTCTCTGTAATCTATTCTGATAGGATTTCAAGTTTTCTATAATCACCAAACACTTACCATCAAGAAGTTCTAGTTATTGCAATCTTGAGACTATGTACTCTTCATAATCTTTAATATGCTCTAGAGATACTTGCAATGAAGGCAACTCAATCTTAATTAAGATAATAGATTCTATGTCATAGACAAGGGAGCATGGAGTGGCTCTTATAAGGTTTCAATGACTGGTTTGATAAGCCCAAAGTGTAAGAAAGATTTGAAAGTGTCAATTATGGCCAGCGTCATTGATAATCTTCTTTAAAATGGCTACAATGGTTTTATTTGATGCTTCAACTTGTCCATTGACTTATGTGTTATATGGTGTGGATTTCTTGGGTTTAATCTTGAATTTTACACAAAGGTATTTTATATCTCTATTTACAAAGGATCTGCCATTATCAAATATAATGCATGTTGGGATGTCATATCGATAGATGATATAGTAATGAATGAAATGGTTATCTAATTCGTGATGACATAAGTGAGAGGAATGGCCTCAATCCACTCAGTAAATTACTTGGTAGCAATTAAAATGTTTTTATGGTCATCTAAAGATGTTGGGTTTATTTTCTCGATGAGATCAAGGCCTCAAGTAAAGAATGACCATGGTGTTGTGATTGGTTATAGCAATAAGGAAGGTGTGTGTATTAAATTTACATGTTGTTAATAAGGGACACACTTCCTTACATAATTGCAAGCATATATCTCCATTTTTAGCCAATAATAGCCTATTTTGAGGAGCTTTTTAGCTAAGACTACACCATTAGTATGGGCCCCACACTTTCCTTCATAAACCTCCTTCAACACTAGCTTGGATTCTCTCGAAGATAAACAATGAAGTAGCATTCCATCATAACCTTTGTGATAAAGCATGTTTCTAAGGAGGATATAATGGGATAGATGGTGAAAGAGTATTTATTGTTGGTTATTGGATAAGTCAAGTGGAAAAACGTGATCATAGAAGTAATTATAATAGTCTTGATACCAAGGCAGTCTAGGTGGGGGGTTGGGACCTAAAATGGCATATACCCTTTCTAAATATGGCATAATATTTGTAGTTTGTAGAAGATTCTCAATCAAAAATTAATACTCTTTAGCTCTACCATCAATCTGTATCATTGGCCCAATCATTTCCATTACATTGACAAATCTATTGTTGGCCCTTGGTACTTGTTCAAACTGTAGAGATTTAAAATGAACCTTGAGATTATCCATAATTTACTTTAGGGCACAATATTATCATCTCTAATTTGATACTAATTATTGGTTTAATTCATGATTAATTGGGAATCACCATAGATTAATAAATTTTGAATATCCCAATGAATTGAAAGATGCAATCCTACAATAAGTGCCTCATACTCGACCATATTGTTGGTGTATACACATAATATTTTTAAATTTTATAAAATAATTATGCTTTACATCTTGCAATAACCCATTGAGACTCAATCTCTTTGAGTGCATGCCCTAAGGGGTGCACTAAGAAAGGGGTGGGTAGACCTTTAGTGCTTCACAGGATTGTTTTCCCTTTTTACCACAATATTACTAATCCAACTAGTTCATCAAACCTTTCCCTAAGCTATTTCTCCTCCCTTGCATAGTCTTCTAATATTTTCCTATTTCTATCCTTCATTTCCTTACTTGTCACCCTTTTAACCTGCTCAACATACTAGATCGACCTGATTGACCTAGTATAGTTTACGGACCCTTTTCTCTCTTTTGGTTTGTTAGCCATTTAGTCGACCTAACACAGACCTAGTGAGTTAGCCCAAAAATGTGTTAGGTCAAGTGGATCAACCTAGCACATCTAACATATCTAAATGATTTAGGGTAATTTCTACTTGTAAATACAATGTCATTTTAGTCATTATTGAGATATGCAATCAAGAGTTATTATTTTCTCATGCTTCTTCACACTCTACTCTTCCATCATTCTACTTGAGGAGACTTATCTTAAGTTTTTATTTTAGAGAATATAGTCTTGTGGATAGGTCTTGGATGATTTGGCCTAATAAATTGATCCTTATGAACCACAACAACCTCTTACAAATCCCCATTAGATAAGGGAGAGATTGAGTCTCGACAAGTTCACATTTAAGTAAGTATATTCTAACTTTGTTATCCTCTCTTTTAGTAGATAGAAGTAGCATAAGTGTTGGCTAAAATAATATTACTCTTCATATTATATGTATTAGGGTGTTACTCATAATTACTTTATTTGAGGTTCCATATACATGTTTTTATTACTTTACTAACCCCGCCACTTTGTGCCACAAGTTTTGGTGTGCACTAGATTAGATTTACTTTTCTTGTTATTATATTAGTGAAATATTAAATCATAGGACTCTTTTAGGGTTTTTATGTGATTTTTTTAGACTATGGGATTTGGAACACTTCCTATCATGGTGTGTTGTGACAAGTGATTCCTTAATCAGGTCTAGAATATCTTCAAATTGGTCATGCTCCTGTTTAATAATTGTATGCCCCCAATTGAAAGTGTAGGTGTGATCTATCCCATCCGAACCAAGATTGATTTATGGATATGATGCATTTTTGATTGCATATATTCTAGTGAACCGACATGAATCAAACCCCTTACAATATTTTTTTCATTTATATTCATTATTATTTTTATCATATCTTTACTGTGTTAGATCGATTCTATTAACCTAGATTATTCATCTTTGTGCACAGGTTTGTAGGAACATTCAACTAGATCAACATTCTCAACCCAGCACAGGTTTCTAGATTTATAAAATTTTGTTTAGATAATTAGATTGACCAGCTCAACCCAATATAAGTTTTTTAGGTTTCCAGTCTTCTAGTCTGGCCTACTAAGTTGACCTAGTGCATTTTCAGCACTTTTTCAGCAAGTTCTTACACAGCTTATTCAACCAGTTTGATCCAGTTTGTAGGTTACTACCAGTTTTATCTAAGGTCCCAAATAAGCAATCTTATCCTTTTCATCTCTGAACCATTTAGGTTAGTTTATATTTCCTTTGTATCTTTCTTTTTCTATACTTTCCTTCCAAGTTTGCAATCTTCAAAACTACCTCTGTACAGTCAACTAAATCAACCCTATGGACCTAGCTCTGTGTTCTATATTTTCTGAAATAACTAGGTTGACTTGACCAACCTAGTTCACTTTCAAAATTTACTTCCATATTACATGTTTGACCCTATCGACCCTATTTTGTATGATTTTCCATACAATTTCTTAACTATACCTTGTTTCAAATCCAGAATTAACTATATATGTTGATCACTTCCATGCTTAGAATAGTTCACATAGTTTAATTAGGGGATTTTCAATCAATCACTTAGTTTCACTATTTATATTCTTTTGCATACACATCCAAACCACATAAACATCAACAAGTATTTAAACTTTTGACTACCCAAGTCTACCTACTTGGATTTCATCACCAAGGGGGAAGCTAACTTGATGATTTGGTCAAGTATAAAGCATGGTTAATTGTATATTTTGGCTAAGCACCCATTTCCCTTATTTCTATAATGTGTGAAGTGAGGGGGTATACCTCAATACAAATCCTATATCATTTCCACTACAGGCCCTTTTATCCTAAACTTACTTGAAACTATCCATAGATTACTATCTAGTACCTTGCTTATAGCCAATCTCCCTTTATATTTAAAATCATTTTTAATAATCTAATCAACATTTTAGGTTGACCAAGTATCTAGCTCTACTTTCAAGTTGTTTTCTTGCTCTTTGATCAATTATGTGTGCAAAATCTTACATTAGCCAATGTTTATGCAAGATTTCTATTTGTGTACATCAATTGAATTGGTCAGTATCAATTCAATTTATTATGTGTTGCCTTTTTGCACTTAATTTCTTATATTAGTTTCAAATTGTCTTGTTTCATTTCCAAGCTTGTTATCAATCTTTTCCTCTTTTTTATTCACTATACTAGGTCAACCTGGTCAACCCTATACTTTTTTTGGCTTGTGCACTATATTAGATCAACCTGGTTGACCTTGTACAGTATACAAGCCCTATTTCCTACACTAGGTCAATCTGACTAACCTAGTATTATTTCTTACTTTTCCTATTTTTCAATCTTGTTTCCCATTTCTCTAATTTTGCATCTTATTTATCTCTCTTCAATTAAAATTAGTTCTCCTATCAAAATATTTTTGAAAAACCTAAATCCATTTAGATACTCTATGGGATGTTCATTCTTTCCTCTCATTTCCTGCCAAGAGAACCATCACTCTTGGGGCACTTCTCCTCCTTCATCTATGAACTATAACATGGTGTAAATAACACCTTAAGATGAAGTTGAAGGATCCAATCCTTTCCATACCTATCAAAACACTTTTCAAACTGTCCAAACCAATGTGGGAGTGATTGATAAAAATCTACTTAATAATCCCACTAATAACCATCCTTCTAATAATCCTCCCCCTAACACTAATTTGGGGAGTGTTTCAACCAACACCAACTCACATCCCGATACAACCCAACTCTTAGCTCAAGTCATTCAGCAAATGAACATCATGTAAAAATATAATACAAACCAAATGATGTAACTTCAACAATATTCATTTAATGTGACTTATCAACCTCCAACTATTCATCCTTAATTTAATCCTAATTATATTCCTCCACCTCTTATGGATGCCTCAGATAATGTTATTCCTCAACCCATAATGAATAACAATATACTTTAAACTATTAAAAATGAGTCTTTATCTCCCTTCATTGTATCCGTTGATATTAGTAATATAACCCCAACTATCAAATATGATGGGACTAAAGACCCTATTTTATTCCTCAAAACCTTTGGTAACCTTTACAAAGAGTGGATCCAAACTAATACATTTACCACAACTAAACTATTAGTCAAAACTTTCACTAGTGATGTATTATAATGGTATAATCAACTTCCTCAACATTCTATTTGGAAACTTAAATATTTGGTCAATCCTTTAGTTAAAGAGTTTCAACACAATGATCTTCCTGAAAATTCTCTTAGTCACTTCATAAATGTTAAACAATCCCCTAAAGAATCAGCCCATGAATTTATTAAAAGATATAAATATTTATCTCATAAATCTGATCATAATATGACTGATGATAATTTTTTCAATTGACTCCCACTCTTCAATACAAGGTTTGAACCTTTGCTCCTCAAACTCTTAATGAATCCCTTAACCAAGCTAAGCGTTAAGACTTTCTTATGAAGCAATTTGAACCCAATCATAAACTTATTAAAGGATATTTTCAAACATATAATGCTATCACTATTAATACTCCCCAAATAAAACCTGGAGTTGTCAAATTTGATGTTCCTTCATCATCTCACACACCTCTTTTGATTCAGCAAATGAAATAATTTTTAACACCCTCAAAACCTTTCATTTATCCCAATGTTATTCCTAAGTGGTATGATCCCAATCTATTTTGTTGGTTACATGCTGACATTGGGAATTCTCATGAATATTTTAGATGGATCACTAAGTGTGTCATTTATTATATGTTTGGTGACTTATTCAACCATGAGGCTATGATCAAACTTCATCATCAAGAGTATGTTGTCGCATCTCAAAAATTCCAAACCTTTAAAGCTTCTACTTCTAATAATCAAAAATCTTCTTCAAACAATAATCAATCAAATTTCAAGGATGTTTGTGACATCAATGTCAATTATGACCTATATTAAAAAAAATCTCAATATGTCAATGTTGTTAAGGATAATTATCATCATAAATCAACTCACAAAGATCATGTTACCAAGCCTAAAAAACCATCTTTAGAAGAATAATTGCTTAAAGATACTACTACCACTCATGATGATTCAAAATCACCTGAGGAACAACTTCTCCCTTCCGATCCTCCCACCACATCTATACCTCATAAATATAATTTTCCTTATAAACATCATGTTGGTTGTTCTGAATCACATTAGAATTTTCTTGAATAACTCAGCTCTATGCCTTGTAAAATTCCTCTTATGGATTTGGTTCACACTTCACCCTATCATCATAAATTTCTTATACAACAACTTCAAGAAATTCAAGATCCATCTTCCATATATGAAGAACCACCCTCTATTGATTCTCAACCAACTAATGTCAATACCATTGAGACTATGTTTCCTTCTTCCAAACATTCCATTGAATTTTTTGAAGACATGATCAATGACGAAATCCTTTTTTGCACCAACGATCTACCTCTCTTTGTAAAAGTAGCCATTAATACCACCCTTATCCAAAAAATTATAGTTGATGAAGGTTTTAGTAATGTCACATCCTTATGGCTCATTAAACAATTTGGTTATAATAAAGATCATCTTAAACAAACCTATATTACTTGTTGTGGCTTTGACAAGACTAATCAAAATCTAATTAGTTACATTTGGCTTCCATTGACCATTGGACCTAAGATTGTTAGAATGAATATCATGGTCCTTGATCTTCCTTTATCTTATAACATTCTTCTTTGTCATCCATGGACTCATTAGATGAGGGCCATCACCTCTTCTGATAGTCAGTGTATTAAATTCTTATTTAATGGAAAAATTTACAAACATGAAGCTGATCCCAACCCATGGAGCATCTAGCTTCCCAATCCTAAGCCTCAATATCTAATTTCTACAATTTATAAAATCAATAGTGCTCTTTTACGTGAGTTCATCAACATGAATCTTGATCTTCAAGTTACTCTTGTGAATTTTGATGATGATGAACCCAATGAGCTACAACACACTTACAATACTAAGAAGCTACCTCCATATATTTTGGATTGGCTTCCTCCTCTCTTACCCAGAGATTTTATTATTCCTATCATGGATGAGATTATCAATTTTCCCATTCTATACAATGCTCATGAGTCATATTTACCTGAATATGCCTTCACTTTCAATGATTTCAGAGTGGCTAAATTATTCCAAGATCATCTCAACATGTGCCCTCATACATTTAGCAACATTGGGATTTCACCTTCCAAAACTCCCCTCAATTCTCAAGCATGTATGATTTATCCAACATATGATGACAACTATGTCATGGCCCAAGCTCACTCTAGAGACTTAGATGTCCATCACTATCAAAATATCTTATCCCAATTTCATGACTTCAATTGGGATTTACATACCGTATCTACATATCATAACTTAGATCTTGAGGGTCATGTACCTCCCACCAATTCTCCACTTATGAATACTCTTTAGGTGGTAGAACAAATTACACCTTCCAAACCAACAGAATTTCCTAAATATTATCTACCTCATTTAGATCCTATCATTTCTTTAGATTCTTCTCCCATCATCAAATCTATCAACACTCCCATCTCTTCGGATCCATCATCTTCATCTACTTCCAAAATTATACTAGATGCCAAGGCAACCGATGTCCATCAGATTCATTCTAAATATGATAGCCATGACAATCAAATCTAAAACTTAAAGTAGATGTTGAATATTATGGTCTTCTTCCTACTTTGCCTAGTGACAAAGCTATTCTTGAGTTACTTCATTCCCAAAAACCTCAACTTCCTCAGTAGCATTATAAACATAGAAATTTTAAGAATAAAAATCCTTGCTTTAACAACTTTGTCACTAGCATTGATCCTAAAACAAATCCAATTTTAGCCTTGCCTAATGAACCTTACCATTTTCAAGATGAAAATGCCATGCTTATCAAATAAACAACTCATACAAATATGGTACCCTATTTTCTCCTCAACCAATCACATTTTCTCAAGAACTCTCACCATCTAAGGATGATAACTTTAGCTTGTTCTATAGGCATTCACTTGGTCCTACCAGGACATGCCTAGAATTGAGCCTAGTATTTTGGTTCATAACATCATCACTTATCTTGATGCTAAGCGAGTGCATCAAAATCAATGAAAATTTACACTTGAAGTCACTAATCTATGTCACAAATAAATCATTAAACTATTAGATGCTAAATTCATTAAACCAATGGATTATTTTTAATGGGTTTCTAACATTATTCTGATTTAGAAGGTCACTATGGTCATCCACATTTGTATTGATTTCCAAAAACTTAATCTTGCTTATCATAAGGACAACTTCCCCTTACCTTTAATAGATGCCATTGTTGACTCCACAGCTGGTCATGAAATGTTGTCCTTTATGGATGGCTTCTCGAGATACAATTAGATTCACATCGCTCTAAAGGACCAACATAAGACTACTTTCACCATAGAATGGGGCACCTATTTTTATGTCAAAATGCCCTTCAAACTTAAAAATGTTAGAGCTACCTATCAATGTGCTATGACACATCTTTCATGATCTCATCCACAAAATTGTTGAAACTTATGTGGATGATATTATTGTTAAATCCAAACATCATAAAAACCATCTTTCTAATTTTATTATCATCTTTGACCATCTCCTTAAATAAAAAGTTAAACTTAATCCTTTCAAATGTGTTTTTGGAGTCACATCTGACAAATTTTTAGTATTCTTAATCTCTCTCTATGGCATCGATGTTGACCCAGCCAAAATTAGTGTTATTATTAACATCCCATTCTACGATCTATTCCTGATATTCAAACTTATTTAGGCAAACTTGGGGCAATTAGATGATGTGTCCTCAAAATGGCTTATCACATTCACTCTATCAATTCCCTTCTTAAGAAAGGTACAACTTTAGAATGGATAGATCCATGTCAAAAATCCTTTGATAATATGAAAGAGTCATTACTTCATCCACCTAAACTTCATCCACCTTCCAATGATAAACCATTAATTCTCTATACTTATTCCACACCTATTTCAATTGGGGCAATGCTTTCCCAATGAGATTATATAGGAAGTGAGTATGTTATTTACTATATTAGTCAAGGCCTCATTGATTATGAGACACATTATACCAAAGTTGAGCGTGATTGCCTTGCTATCTATTTTACAACTGAAAAACTTCATCATTATATGTTATACCAAACTACTTATGTCATCATTCATTTTGAACCCCTTCATTATTTATTCTCCAAAGCCTTTCTTCTTGGAGATAGAATTGGAAAATGGATGGTCTTACTTATGGAATTTGATGTCTACATCATCACATAAAAAGTTGTTAAAGGGTAAGTCATAGCTGACCAAATTACCGTAGCTTCTATTCTAGCCACTTCTTCACTTCAAGATGATCTTCCTAATGAAAATATTCTTTACATTGAAGGTATTAATCAAGTTATATCCCTTAAAGACTATTTTCATATTTTTACTATTGATCTTGAAGCAATAATCTTGAAAAATCTTCCCCTCCCTCTGATACTATTAAACCTATTGGGTGAATATTTTGTCGTCAACTAACTGATGACAAAATGGGTATATCAACCATAGTATAAAGAGATTTATGCCACAAAAAGTGTAGGTTTACCACATCTTAACGAATAAATCTCTCCTCTCATCAAGGGGAGGTTCCCTATTAATCACTTATATGCTATATGTATATATAAGTAAGTAAAAAATAATACTCAGGGTAGTATAACACCATCCATCTCTCTTTTTTCAGAGATGATGTCCAAGGAACAAGAGAGAGAAGTCTTGATCGATGGTTGAAAGCATTCCTCTTCTTTCAAGAATGGTATCTAGCACAGAGCAAAAAATATCTTGAATTAGTAACAAGGTCCACAAGAAAACCCATGAAAGCACAAAGTCTTCTGTTGCCTCCTTCACTGATTCGGAACACACGTAATAATAGAGTGAAACAAAGCCCAAAGTCTTCACCTAAAACTATAATGAATAAAAGGGTTACCAAGATAAAATCAGCTCAAAGTCTTTCTTTTATCCTTTAGAAATGTCTTTAGATAATTTCAATACACACACTTTGCTTATTAAATCAAACAAATGAGGGATTATCAGGAAAGAGAACATAAGAACTATTTTCTAAGTAACACAAATTATTCCAACACAAAGTCTAAAATAAACATGTTTCTCATTCATTCAATAAAATATGATTTACAAGCTGAGCACAAAGTCTCAAGAAGTGTCTCAATTTTAGTAGAGTTTTTGCTCTCAGTTATCCATAGATCCATTCATTACAAAAGAGGTTCCCTCTATATATAGGGAGAAACCTTCAAAATTAAAAAAAAGATTAAAATATTGAAAACCTAGTCAAAGATGAGTCAGCATTGACTTTGTGATATTTTCTAGATTTTTCACATGTAATTACATATTATAAAAGTACACGTGAAAATGTTCCAAGTCAATTACAAAGTGCACTTTGAATAAAGCATGGAAGAACAGCTTCAATCTTTATTTCTAGTCTTCTTCATTGTCTTTGACTTCTTCAGAGAAACTTCAGTGATCTGGAAGAACTTTTGTTGAAAAGACGTCGATAAAGAGGGATCCTTTAGAGAAACTATAGTAAGAATCATGATTGTGTAATTAGGGGGAAAATTAGAAATTTGGGAAAACTACACATTTGATGATCATGATTAGGGAAATGCACTTGAAAGGGATGAGGCGTGAGCAGGTCAGAGAGCAAAAGGGAAGCAGGCTCAAAAAATAGGAAAATAAAAATTTTCCAAATATATTAAAAATGAGGGGAAGGTATCTAGGGGTGGAAAAAATTGCCGCCCTTGCATATTAGAGAAGTTCTTGTGCATAGGTGGCAAAAATTGCCGCCTGTGCACGTCAGAGAGAAAGTATGTCGACGACAAAAATTACTGTTAACGCATGTTGAAGAAGAAGAATGTGTAAGGGTGGAAAAAATCACCACCCCTGCACTTGGAGGAGAGGAGGAAATGGGGATGCATGGGCGGTAAAATTTTCTGCTTGTACATGGAAGAGACCAAAAGATGCAAGGGTGGAAAAAATTGTCGCTCTTGCATGACGAATGCAAGGATGGCAAAAAATGTTGCCTTTACATGGAGGATGCAAAGCAAATGCAGTGGTGGAAAAAATTGCCACCCTTGCATGGAAATGCCAAAAAACACTCTGGGAAATGAAAAATTTATCCTCTGATCGCATCGAGATTGTAACATTTTTCACATTTTTGAGAAAATGAAATTAAGGGAATGTCATGAACTTTGAATGAGGCTAGTAGAGAAAACATGAGAACAACAAAAACTTGCCTCAAAAAATGAACTTAGATAGAAAACATGAAATGGATAAGTTTCATAGGGCTTATTCTAAAAATGAGCGTAGCTAATTTTGGGAACAACAGCTGGCTCCTGTTGGGGAACTTCCATTGATCGAACCGATCAATGGGAGTAGAAACTAGTCTCTAAGTGCCTTCATCCAAGCCATTGGGCTATGGAGTCAAGCCAAAAAAAGGAAAAAATATGAGAAACCAAAAGAAAACAATCAACACAAAAACTATACAAATGTACAAGTGAACTCATCTAATACTTCAAGGATTGAAGTGCTTCAAATGCTGCCCACTGTGAGGTATTGAAAATGGCACTCTGTCCTGATAAACTAGTAAGAAGCCATTTTATCCGTAGAATCGGTGATGGGTGAATGGAACTCTCCACCAGGAAACCAATTTTCTGTGTCCTCCCTTTGGTTTCCTCCTCTTGCCCCACAACAAGACTTGAATTTTAATCCAAAAACCATGAATCTTTGCTCTCTTGGCAAAAAGTTCCTTTTCCTAATTTTGATGTGCAGCAGCATGGTCCATTACCATAATTGGTTGCTCTTCTAGTTCAGTCTAGCACATGATTTGATTGTTCCCATTCAACACCTACCAATCATTGGCACTATCAGCCATACTTGGTGTTGTTCCATCTCAACCAATTCCTAGATCATCACCTACAGGATTTTCATTTGCTAAAACATGAATGTCTTTAGTAGACAGAAAATAATTACCCCTAACTGAAGACTCAAATAGAATTTGAGCTTCAGGCCTTGATGTCTGAGTGACAACGTATTTTTCCTCCTTCTCAAGAAGCAACCTTTACATTACACCTTTCACATGGATTCTTACTTGAGATAAGTCCATGCTTAATTCCCCTCCAACATCCTTGCAGAAATTCCACCTAAGAAGGATGCCATATGATGCTGGGACGTCAACCACTAAGATGGTCATCTTGATTCACTTGTCTGGAAAGGCAGCAAATGCAAATTGGGCATCTTTAATTTGCCCCAATAGCGGCACTTGTTTGTTCTCCATGGAGAAACATCTCCCAAATGTCTTGGTCAGTGTGAGACCCAGAGATTCTACCACTTTAGCAGGCATGACATTGTCTGAAGCCCCAGAATCAATGATGCAATTGTTGAGCTAGTGACCATTTATCAACAGGGAAACATAGAAAGACTCTATTTTCCTAAGGCAACAGGAAGGGTAATGACAAGATTGTTTGGGATGGGCATGTTCCTTGGGGGACCATGAGTTAGTTTCTTAACCTCTTGTCTTGCAGGGATGGTTTGGTTCTTGACACATTGAACCAACTTGTCTAATTACTCAAGATGAGACTGCAGAAATTCAAATTTAGACATTTGAATTTTAGTTTTCTTTATATGGTCAATGATATCAAATGCTTAGAATGAGCTAGGAGCAGAGGATGGGATTTCATCCTTTTGATTTTTGAAAGGAGGAGGACTAGACTATGAATTTGAAGTAGAAGGCGTAGGGGCATTTGGGGTACTTACCTTTTTCGCAATCACCGAGCCCTTTGGCTAGAAAGGAAGAGTGGATCCCCACTTAAAAATTGAAACTGCTAGTTGAGGTCACTCCTCTGCTTTCTCTTTATCAGCTTATTGAGCTGATTGATTCTTGGACTAGGTGAATACAGCATATAACCCCTCAGTTGCATTGCCTTCTCTTCTAGGTTCATCTTGATAGTTCAAGAAACTGATGTGGGAGTCACCAGCTGATTCTTCTTGATCAAATTTAGATTGGAAAGAGAAACCATGCTCAATTTCTAATATCCAATCGATGAGTTTGTTGGAGGTGCTTCAAGGGCGAGGTTCCTCTGTGGGGGAGGAAGATGATTTGGCTGCCCTTGATTCCTGGTAGTATTGCCTTGGTATGCTTGATTCTAAAATGTCTTCCTTAGCATATCCTAATTAGGAGAAGTAGACATAACTTGGGCCATTTGTCTTTTGAGGACCAGCAATTCATTTGCTAGCTTCTACACCGTTGGGTCAATGGTGATTGTAGGTGAATACTCAGAAGATGAAGAGAATTTATCCTTATTAGGGTCTCTCCTTATCTTTCCTACCAAGATAAGGTCATCTTCCACCTCAGTAGCCAAGTCCTGAGCAGCAGTAAATTCTGTGTCTAGTCCATCTCAGTAAGAAATCCACTTCAGGTAGTTGTGAATTGATGAAGAAGCATTTGAGATTCTGAGTCGTCGACTGGGTGACCATGGGAATCCTGTGCCTCAGCTTGTCAAACCTGGCAATAAAATCCCTCATAGGCTCATGAGGCTCTTTCTTCATCTAAGTGAGCTAGGATAGCAAGGCATGTGCATCTTCTACAGGCTTGAACCTAGCTTCAAATTTGTCTTTTAGAGTGTCCCAATCAGTCATTGATCTAGCCTGTAGGTGGTAGAACTAGTCTATAGCAGTGCCTTGTAGTGTCTCCATGAACAGCTTGACTGCTATGTCTTCAAATTCCACCCCTATTATGCCACAGGTTATGCCGAAAGCTATAATGTGTTCATCAGGATGAACTTTCCCATCATAAAAGAATTTGGGGAAATTTTTCCTTGAACTACGTGGAAGCTCATGCAAGGGTGGAGTCAAATTAAGTGGACCAAAAGAGTTACCCCAAGGGCCTTGAGCCATGATTTGATTATGTAAAAGTGGGATCACAAATTTGGGTGTAGAATGGATAGGCAAAGCTCTACTAGTAGTAGAAAAAGCTCTGCCTTGTGCTAGTGACCTCGTAGGGCTAGGAGGAAGACTCCTAGTTCATTGAAGGTGAGGTTGTGGAGGAAACAACTCAAAATTACTCTATCGCACCAACTCAAAAGCAGGGTTGACAACACCTTGAGATTTTTGGCTTCTTGTATAATGTGGAGTTGTTAGACTGTAGAAAAAAAATAGAAAAGAGCAAGATCTACTTCATCTTGAGGCTTGAGGCTTCAAACTACACACTCTTTCCCAGCAACTCTAGTTTTGTAGACCAGATAAAATAACAAAAGTGGAGGAAGATGGTAAAGCTATAATGATAATGGGTAGGACACAGAATGGAGTCACCAAAGTCTATAATGGATAAGGGTTATAATGATTATGGGTAAGACACAGGTGATGTTTCAATCTGAAACTTAAGGTTCTAAATTGCATAAAATTACTGTGTCCCTAGTGGAGTCACCAAAAATTATTGAGTGAATATTTTGTCATCAACTAACTGATGACAAAATGGGTATGTCAACCATAGTATAAGGAGATTTATGCCACAAAAAGTGTAGGTTTACCACATCTTAATGAGATAAATCTCTCCTCTCATCAAGGGGAGGTTCCCTATTAATCACTTATATGCTATATGTATATATAAGTAAGTAAAAAATAATACTCAGGGTAGTATAACACCATCCATCTCTCTTTTTTCAGAGATGATGTCCAAGGAACAAGAGAGAGAAGTCTTGATCAATGGCTAAAAGCATTCCTCTTCTTTCAAGAATGGTATCCAGCACAGAGCAATAAATCCCTTGAAGTAGTAACAAGGTCCATAAGAAAACCCATGAAAGCACAAAGTCTTATGTTGCCTCCTTCACTTATTCGGAACACACGTAACAGTAGAGTGAAACAAAGCCCAAAGTCTTCACCTAAAACTATAATGAATAAAAGGGTTACCAAGATAAAAGTAGCTCAAAGTCTTTCTTTTATCCTTTAGAAATGTCTTTAGATAATTTCAATACACACACTTTACTTATTAAATTGAACAGATGAGGGATTATCAAGAAAGAGAACATAAGAACTATTTCCTAAGTAACACAAATTATTCCAACACAAAGTTTGAAATAAACATGTTTCTCATTCATTCGATAAAATATGATTTACAAGTTGAGCACAAAGTCTCAAGAAGTGTCTCAATTTCAACAGAGTTTTTGCTCTCAATTATCCAAAGATCCATCCATTACAAAAGAGGTTCCCTCTATATATAGGGAGAAACCTTCAAAATTAGAAAAAGATTAAAATATTGAAAACCTAGTCAAAGATGAGGCAGCGTTGACTTTGAGATATTTTCTAGATTTTTCACGTGTAATTACATATTACAAAAGTACATGTGAAAATGTCCCAAGTCAATTACAAATCGCATTTTGAATAAATCATGGAAGAAAAACTTCAATCTTTATTTCCAATCTTCTTCATTGTCTTCAACTTCTTCAAAGAAACTTCAGTGATCTGGAAGAACTTTTGTTGAAAAGATGTTGATGAAGAGGGATCCTTTAGAGAAACTACAGTCATAATCATGATTGTGCAATTAGGGGAAAAAATAGCAATTTGGGAAAATTGCACATTTGATGATCACGATTAGGGAAATGCGCTTGAAAGGGATGAGGTGTGAGCAGGTCAGAGAGCAAAATGGAAGCGGGCTCAAAAAATAGGAAAATGAAAATTTTCCAAAGATAGTAAAAATGAGGGGAAGGTATGTAGGGGTGGTAAAAATTGCCGCCCTTGCATATTGGAGAATTTCTTGTGCATAGGCAGAAAAAATTTCTGCCTGTGCACGTCAGGGAGAAAGTATGTCGGCGGCAAAAATTGTCGCCGACGCATGTTGAAGAAGAAGAACGTGTAAGGGTGGCAAAAATCACCACCCTTGCACCTAGAGGACAGGAGGAAATGGGGATGCATGGGTGGCAAAATTTGTCACTTTTGCATGGAAGAGACCAAAAGATGCAAGGGTGGAAAAAATTGCCACTCTTGCATGATGGATGCAAGGGTGGTGAAAAATGCTACCTTTCCATGGAGGATGCAAAGCAAATGCATTGGTGGAAAAAAATGCTGCCCTTGCATGGAAACGCCAAAAAACACTCTGGGAAATGAAAACTTTGTCCTCTGGTTGCATCGAGATTGTAACATTTTTCACGTTTTTGGGAAAATGCAATTAAGGGAATGTCAAAAAATTCAAATGAGGCCAGTAGAGCGAACACGAGAACAACAAAAACTTGCCTCAAAAAATGAACTTAGAGAGAAAACATGAAATAGGCAAGTTTCATAGGGGTTGTTCTAAAAATGAGCATAGCTAATTTTGGGAACAACAAAACCAAAGGCAGTTATCAAGGATATCCCTAAAATTAATGTTGACTTGCATGAGGATACTTGGACCCTACACTTTGATGGTGCTAAATGCCTTCAAGGAGCTGGGGCAAGTTGAATTCTCACTAGTCCTCTTGGTAAGATTATTCCTTTAGTTTTTCACTTCACCTTTTATATCACCAATAATATGACCAAATACAAAGCTCTTATCTTAGGCATGAGAGCTACTCTTGATCTAGACATCCAATATCTTCATGCTTTAAGAAATTCTCAGCTCATTTATCATCAAGTTAATGGTGATTATCAATGTAAAAGTGAGAACCTCATTACCTATCATCAAATTTTAACCACTCTTGCTAAAGACTTTATCTCTTTCACTATCAAGCATATTCCTCGAGACCAAAATTTCATTATTGATTATTTTGCCTCTTCAACTTCTCTCTTTCATCCTCATCAATTTCTATTTGATCCTTCCTTTATTATAAAAATTAAAAAATCTTTGTCGCCTACCCAACCCCCTGATTCACTTATCTATCACATCGAGGCTATGACCATTTGACAAAGCCCATGATACCAAGATATCATTCAATACTTAGAACATCAAACTTATCCTCCTAATCTAGATTCTCATGAAAAGACATGCATTTGTAAACAAGCTTTCAAGTATGTATTTTGGCATAACATCCTTTACTATTACAATGTTGAATGTACCTTGTTTTTTTATGTTATGATAGATGAGTTTCCTCCTCTACTCAAGTAAGCATATGGGGGAATTTATGGTGATCACTATAACAAACATGCTACAGCACATAAATTTGTATGTATGGGTTACTTTTGACCTACTCTTGAAAAGGATATAATTGAATATTCTAAAAAGTGTACTCCTTGTCATCTTAACAATGATCTTATCCAATCTTGTCTTATCAATCTTTAAACTATCGAATCTCCTTGGCCATTTTCCACATGGGGATTTGATCTCTTTGGTAAACTTCCTCATTCATAAGATGGACATGCCTTTATCATCACTACTACCAAGTATTTTACCAAGTGGGTAGAAGCCATGCCCCTTGTTAATATTACCAATCCTACCATATCCAAGTTCATTCTTAACCAAATATTTTGTTGCTTTGGCATTCCTCATACCATCATTTCATATAATGGTGGTAATTTCAAAAATAAATATGTTAAATAACTTTATACCAAATTCAAGATCAATCACAAGTTTTCTACACCTTACCACCCATAATGAAATGGTTAAACTGAGGCCACCAATAAAATTCTCAACAAAATTCTTCAAAATATAATTAATGAAACCCACATGGATTTGAATATTCATCTTTACCCTATACTTTGGGCCTATCAGACTAGTATATGTACTACCATTGGGACAACTCCATTTTCATTAGTCTATGGTTCTGAGTCATTTTTCCATTAGAAGTTGAGCTTCCCTCTCTTCATATATCTTTTCATGGCATTATTCTTGATGAATAATTATGTGAATCTCACCTTCATGCCCTTTATCTTCTCAATGAACATCATATTTCTGCATTACAACATAACCACCAATACAAGGCTCACATCACTAGATAACATAACAAACATGTTAAAATCCGCACATTCAATGTTGGTGATCTTGTCCTTAAACTAGATTACACCTATGATAAATAAGGTAAATATGCCCAAAAATGGTGGGGGCCATAATTAGTTAAAGACATTCTTGGTCTAAACACTTATCATCTTCAAACCAATGAAGGCCATGTTTTCAAAGATCCCATCAACGCTTAATTCCCTAAAAAGTACTTTGCCTAAACATTTCCTTCTTATCATGTTTTCTATCTACATATTTCTAACATATTTTTTTAGGTAACTTAAGCATGGGTCTCTCCCTTTATACTAGTGCCCTCTTTTCACAAACCTTTAGTCCTCCCTTTTTGTCTTTTGGTTTATTGATGTACCATAGTCTTCCTTATCTTCTTGCATTTTATCTTGCTTTTCCCACCCCTTGGGTCTTTATTTTGTGAATTGATTTGTAAGACCATGGATAGGACCTAGCATCCCTCACAAAACCACCATCTTTAATCATTTATTTCTCTTGTTATTACTTGCCAATGTTATTTTGGCATCCTTTAGGTTTTTCTTTTATGAGTTGCTTTGTAAGAAGGCTCCCTCACTTTGCTTTTATCTTGCTTATCGGTACCCTCATGGGTTTCTCTTTTATGAGTTTCTTTTTATGACCATGGATAAGATTTGGAGATCCTCATATAATTACCATTATTTTCATGTTCTTAATCTTTGTTCTCAACTTTCACTTTTGCTTCTTTTGTTATATGAAATTTACAAATAATCTATGTTAGCATGTTTTCCTCCATTACCCTCTTTCTTATGATAAGGAATCACATTTTACTGTCATTGTATCTCTCCTCTTTTACCTTTGTCACATTTTTTACAATTTGAAGCAATTCAAATTGTTTCATGTGTCATTCCTCTTGATTTCCCCTTTTTTTTACTCCACATTAGATAAAACAAGGTCAAAATCAAGATAGCACTTTTATTTTACCTATATTTACGAGACTCTTAGACCCTATGTTCTTTAAATTTTCTCTCTCATAATAACCTTGTTCGGAGTTTTCAAATGAAAATCATCTTTAGCACCCATGTTTGGTTTTTCAAATCCATATGGAGGAGGAATCTAGAAAAATCCATCAAGAAAGTTAATAGCCAAATAATTTGAAACAAAAGGTAATGATATCTAAAAGGCAACATACAAATCTCAAAAGTCAAATTCACACTAAAATACATGTTTTTAAGCACATATCCTATCTCCAATCTAAGCTCAAACTCCATAGTCATCTTCACATAGATCTGAAGTCCTTTGCAGTACAATAAGCTAGTAGATTGGAATATGGGATTTCAAAAAACTCTATGGTGTCACCTACTTTCTCACGTAAGTACCCAATTTTTATAGTAGATCAATGTATCTGTAAGGGGTCCTAAATAATGGGGAACATATTGTGGGAAGGTAGATATTTTAATTTTCATGCATACAGCCTTCATAGGATGATCTATATATTTCATTTATTTACCCAAGACTTGTGTGGCTAAGATAAGTTCTTCAAAGTCCTTAAGGTCAAAAGTCCTCTTGTTTTGAGAAACCTAATTTAAGTGTCTTGACTTCGATAAAGAGTTCCTCTACCTTGGTTTTTCTACATTCTCCCCTCCACCCAATTCATTTTCCCCCCTTAATAGACAAATTGTGATTCAAAATTTGTTTTCCCTCTTCTTTAATTTCTTTTTCTTCACATCTTAAAAACATGTTAACACTACCTTGTTTCAATTCTATCTATCCTTAGAGTGAAACAACATGTTTGAGTATCTTTGGATCAACTTCTTTATTTACACCATGATTTACATTTAATATACTTACTTTACCTTTCTTTTACTATTTATCATGATTTTTATGCCCTATTATTATAGACACCTGAGTTCATATCTTTTTTCCATTGTTGAGTGTGGTTGGCTTGTTACTTTTCACTCAACAATGTTGTTTTCCCTTTTTATGCTCCTTTTTCCATTATTGAGTGAGATGTGGATTGTTACTACTCACTCATCAATGTTGTTTTACCATTTTGTTTCATTTATTTTGTTTTTATTTTACCATCATGTTTAACATGTATCCTTAGTTTGACTTGGTTAGTTGCCTTTCTTACTTTAGGATAGCTTGTTTGAGTTTTTCAATCTTTAGTAGCCTTAGCTTTTCGATTACCCAATTTACTATTATTTTTTGACTTGGTCATTTGGTCTAACATAGCACCTATCACCCAAGCTTACCAAATTTCCCAAGTACATCCTATCCTTATAGCACTAGCTAATTTGGCTTTTCTTGTGTTTGTTTGGTTTTGCTCTTTAGTTTTGAATTCTTGGGTTTGTCGAAATCAGTCTCTATACCCTACACAATTAAAACTAACAACACATTAGACAACCATCTTGTGATAAAGGTAAGTTAAGTTACTCATTACATTTACTTTTTAGTCATTTACTTTTTTTAGATTATTTCCCCATTTAGTCATTTACTTTCAATTATTTTATGCTTTTAAAATACTACAATTTTTTTAGCATCAGCATTATGTGTGTCCTTATGTTTTTTATCAAATCACCATCCCCTGTTACACCTTAGTGACACATGATGAGCTTCGAGTGGGGAATATGTATACATAATATTTTTAATTTTTATCAAATATTAACACTTTACATCTTGCAAGAACCCATTGATAATCAATCTCTTTGAGTGTATGCCCTAAAGGGTACATTGAGAAATGGGTGAGTAGACCTTTGGTGCTTCATAGGATTTTTGTCCCTTTTTCCACATTATTACCAATCTAACTAGTTCCTAAAACATTTATCTAAGTTATTTCTCCTCCTTTGCACAGTCTTCTAGTCTTTTTTCTCTTTCCATCCTTCATTTCCTTACTTGGCACTCTTTTGACATGTTCAGCATACTAGATTAACCTAGTTAACCTAGTACAGTTTAGGGACCCTTTTCTCTCTTTTGGTTTGTTAGCCTTTTAGTAAACCTAGAATGGACCTAGTGAGTTAGCTTGAAATCATGCTAGGTCGACCTAGCATAACTGACATAACCAAATGATTTTAGGGTACATTTTGCTTATAAATATAAGGTCATTTTAGTCATTATTAAGATATGAAATCAATATTTATTATTCACTCATGCTTTTTCATAATATATTCTTATACCATTCTACTTGAGGAGACTTAGCTTAGATTTCTTATTTTGGATAATCTAGTTATGTGGATAGGTCTTGGAAGCTTTGGCCTAACAAAGTGATCCTTGCAAACCATAATAACCTCTTGTGAAGCCCCATTGGCTAAGGGAGAGATTGAGTCTTGATAGGTTCACATTTAGTTAAGTATATTCTTATTTTATTCTCCTCTTTTTTAGTAGATATAAGTAGCATAAGTGTTGGATCAAATAATATTACTCTTCATATTCTATGTATTAGGGTGTTACTCATACTTACTTTATTTGAGGTTCCCTATACATATTTTGATTGCTTGGCTTTACTAACCCCTCCCCCCATTTTGTGCCACAAGATTTGGTGTGCACTAGATTAGATTTACTTTTCTTGTTATTAGATTAGTGAAATATTAAATCACATGACTCTTTTAGAGTTTGTGTGTGATTATGTTAGACTATAGGCTTTATAACTTTTCTTAGCATGTTGTGTTGTGATAAGTGATTCCCTAATCAATTTTAGTTGATCCTCACATTGTTTATGCTCCTGTGAAACAATTATATGCCCACAATCAGAAGTGTAGGTGTGCTCTATCCCATCTGATCCAAGATTGATTTATGGACATGATATATTTCTGATTGCATATAGTTGGTACAATAAAAATTAATGTGAAATAATTTGGGAATCAAATCCCCTTGTGGTTTAATCAATAATATGTTGGATCCAGATCTATGAGAAGTAAAGGAACCATCAAAATAAAGCTTCCATTGTTCATGTTCATTACACTTCTTCCACTGTCATGATAGAATCATCTAAAAAGTTGAATCTAAGTGTTGAGTGTCTATAATAGTGGCCTCTACAAGTTGATCATCAATAACCTACCCCTTGATAGATTTCTAATCCTGATACTCGACATTAAATTTTCTCAAGATCATGACCCATTCAACCATATATCCTTTGATATCTACTTTGGATAATAAAAATTTGAGAGGATCCACCTTCGAAATGATAATAGTTTTATTATTCAGCATATAATGTTTTAACTTTTGGGATGCAAACACCATAGCTAAACATGCCTTCTCAATAGGCATATAATTATATTTATAAGCCACTAGAGTGTGACTTAAATAGTAGACTACATGTTATTTACCTTGATAATCATGTTGGGCCAAAAGTGCCCCCAGTGCATGTTTAGTTGATGATATATAAAGAAGCGGTGATTGTCCAGGTGTTGGTAGTCTCAAAATTGGTAGATTGGCCACATATTTTTTTATCTTTGCTAATGGTAACTGACAATCTTCATCCCATTTAAACATGACCCCTTTATTCAAGATAATTATTAAATGGGTGGCATTTATCTACCAGTTGAGAAATGAACTTACGGATTGACTGAATCAGGATTCAGACAGAATTTATATTCATGAAGCCTCTCAAAGATCCTTCATAGAATGTCAAGATGTCCAGTATGTGTTCTTCATTTTTCTAGTATTTCATCAACATAGTCCTCAATAATAGCATACATCATGTCATAGAAGATGATAGTCATGGCATGTTGATATTTGGCTCTAGCATTCTTCAAGCCAAATGGCATGACTTATTAATATAATGTTCCCCACAAAGTGGTGAACATAGTCTTGTGTTGATCTTCTTGGGCTATCTTGATCTGATTGTATTTATAAAATCCATCCATGAGGGATAGCATCTCGTACCCAGTAGTAGAATCAATGATCATGTCAATGTTGGGAAGAGTAAAATATTCTTTAGGGCATGCTTTATTGATGTCTTTCAAATTTATACAAAGATGTATACCCTGTGGCTTTTTACTGATTGGAACTATGTTATATATCCATTCAAAATAGTTTAGTGGTTTAAAGAATCCTACTCCTAATAATTTTTCTAATTCAGATTTTACCAAGAGGGTGATGTGTTGATGAATCCTTCTTAATTTTATCTTAACTAGTTTGGCATCTGGATGAAAAATAAGGTAATTCACTACTAAGTGTGGGTCTAATCCTATCATGTATAAATATTATCATGTAAAAATATCACTAAAATCCATCAAAATGGATATAATGTGTTTGTCTTCTACTTCAGTAAGGGAAGCTCTGAGATAAACAATTTTGGGATCATCTTATGTTCCCAAATTCACTTCAACTATGTTCTTTACAAGAAGTGTGGATCCATACTCAATGATAGTAGGCAAGGTGTGATCATGATCATCTTGTTCTACTACATATTCTTGTTGTTCCTCCCAAAGCTCTGGCTAATGTGACAAATTTAAATCCACCATCTCGAGTTATGTCCAAGTAGCAAAAACCTTTGGAAACTCAATAGTAAGACACTCAAAAAACTATTATTTTTTTGAAGAGATGCTTGTACTAGTTATGTAAATGGGACTTGATGGACCTTCTATGTCTTTAGGGGATGAGAAAACTTTCCCATTTGAGAGTACCTAAAACAGGTTTTCACTCAAGGACTTGTCTTTATCTTTAATTTTTCCCTGATCAATAAGTGCCTTAAAGAGGTTTTCACCCAACGATCTTGATGTTTTATATTTGTTATAACCAATAAAGTTTGTCTTCTCTCCAAAGTAGGTAGAAGCATCCAATGAAAAATCAAATCCTTGTTTGTGATCATTAATGGGTAATCCATCTCTTAGGCCCATGTATTTTGTAATTGATTCTTCATTCTAGAATTCATCTAGGTGTATGACCAAATTTTGTTGGTCTCAATCAACGAGTTTAGGATGGAAAAGGCATAGGGGATAATGAGGTTCTACTTCAATAAGGGAAGCTCTAATAGGTGTTATGTTCATAATGGCATTTTGGTTGAATATTTTTGATTCAATAAGCTCATCAAAAAGGTTATAATGAGATGCTACATCACTTCCAGGAGTCTCATTGCTATTTGATTTGGAATAATCACTATCTAAATTCATGAGGTCACCCCAAGGTGGTATAAATCCAAGACCATGATTCAAATTAGGTACTCTAATTGATAAAGGTTCCAGGATTCCTTAGGCTCATGGGCCAAGGTTGTTTCCTATATAACAATATGATCCATGATCTGATTAGGGATAGGATATTTTGGATTTTAAAAGCAATCAGTAAGGCCATTAGATTATAAAAATTCTCCTTCTAATAAATACTCTTGATCCTTCTTTGGTGAAGTATTAGGTATAAATACCATAGGTGGTTTTCATTGTTCTTTCTTCAATTGCCAAATTAAGTTAGGTCTATTTGGGCTCTTGGATGGTTTGGGTTTAGAAAATGTTTTTGAAAACTTTGGAAACTCATCAATAAGGAAGGCATACTTAAGATAGTATGTTTAAATGCCCACATCTTCAATAACAACCTATTTTGTAATAATTATAGGAAATGGATCAACCAAAGTGGACATAAGGTCACTAAGATTGATATAATTGGATGGAGATGGATATGAAACTATCTCCTTATTCTTCTTTACAACAAATTCAAAACTAGGACAATATTTATAATTGTGATACTCAGCCTCAAGGTGTTTGTAATACTGATAAGACTATTGATCATCAGGAATAGTAACCTTAATCTTATTATGGGGAAACTTAAGGCACTGGTATAAGGTGGATGGAATGGCCTATACTTCATGGATCTAATGATGACCAAGAATTATGTTATAAGGTAGATCAATGTCTAAAATATGAAGTAATGTGTGGTGGGAAAAAGACCCAAAAATGATTGGAAACCAAATAGTACCAGAAGACTCCCTCTTTGCAATATCATAAGCCTTTATGGTGATCATCTTTGGATAGATGTCCTTCATAGTGTAGCCCTATATCTATACCTATTTAAGGGACACTATTTTTAGCCCTAAACCATTGTCTTTAAGGACCTACTTGATCTTATGGTTTTCAATGATTACCTCAATTTATAATGGGTTATTATTGCTCGAACCTAGGGTAGACATGTCTTTTTGATCAAATGTGAGTTATCAAAATGAAGACAAGTGTCTAACTATTATTTGGAATTATTCAAGAGTTATATCTTTGGGAACAGTTAATTCTTGTAAAAGGTTATTTAGAATAATTTTATGGACTTCAAATGTACATAAGAGATCTAAAATGGAAATCTACATAGGGGTTTTGCTCAGTTAGTCTAGTAGACTAAGGTTTTTCAACATTAGGATGAGTTTACTTAGCTTTGGTTGGCATAGTATTAGGCTTCAAATCTGAAGGCACAATTTTCACATTGGGTTCTATGGAAGAAGAGGCAAAGGGCCTTGGAGAGTAACTCATGATCATTTAGTTATGATTGCGTAACCTAGAGGTGGTAAGGATCTCTTCTTTGTCCTCTTCAACTTTAGGTTCTGTATGAGACATAAAAGCAGATGTTGAGTATTGTGGCTCAAAAAGCAGTGATTTGATAGCTCGACATTCTTCTTTAAAGTGAGTTCTAATTTTGTGGTAATCACACCATTTTTTAGTCTTCTCCTTTTGGGGTTTCTTATCTTGAAACTCCTTTTTCTTCTAATTTTGGCCTCGTGTTTGACCTTCTTTGTCACTTTTCCATTTATGAGGTTCACTCTTCATATTCTTTCTTCCATGCTTCTGTTCAATCTTCACTACAAACTTGTATGCCTCACCGAGCATTTCCTAATTGAAGAGTTCCATTTCCCCCTATATGTACCATTATAGTCCACCATGATATTTTAGAGTCTTATGTTTCTCACTTTCTTGGATGCTCAATCTTGAAAATAGAGAATGAAAAATATCTGTGTAATCTTGAACATATTGGTCCTTACCTTGGTAAAGTTGTTACCACTGTATGTACATATCATCATATGAACCAATGGGATAGTATTCTTCCTTTACCACTTCCATGAAATCATCCTAGGTAGGTTCCAACTCAAGGCCAATGTTATCTATATTGAACCTTTTTTTATACACTTCCCACCAATTTTTCATGGGAAATGATGCTTTCAAAAAGCAAAAGTGATCTTTTCTCCATCGGTGAATTTATTTACAGTGAAGTAGGAAGACAATTTATCTAACAAATTTTCTAGTGCATCAGCATTGATTTTGCCTTCAAATGTAGGAATATAAAAATTCACCTAAACCTTGAAGGGTGATGGGTTACTGAAAGGATGTTCCATGGATGAAGAGCTAGGAAGTGAAAATGAGGAGCCAAAATTTCCTATTGGGAGTTGTTAGAGAATTTGGGTAAATTATTATAGCATCTATGTACTTATTGCAATTGGAGGGCTTCATTTAGAATTACCTTAAAAGGATTAGATGTCTCGATGTCATCTACTATCTTGAATTCATTTAGAGAAAATAGGTGGATAGTTTGGAAGCTTTATTATTTTCCACCCAAGATTCTTGTAGCCTAACCTCATCCTCGGGATTATACACTCTCAAGATAAACTGCTCTAATACCATTGATCCAAAACTCAGAAGTTTTGATTGGCATAAATTTCAAGAACACAAAAATAACATAGTAATAATGAATTCTTTTAGAAGAGATATTTTATTACTCAAAATTGCAATACAACTATATGCTTATCTCTAGGAAGAGATGGTTGAATTTCATTTCAGGTTACATCTTCATTTATAAAAATTTTGAAAGAAAGAGAAGGATGTGGAAGGTCACCAATCTCAAGGTAGATTAAGTGGTTTGACTTCTATGATTTAAAACAATACAAAATTTAAAGAATTACTATTTTTAGAAACTTACTATTTTTAGACTGCACTACTAAAATTGAAATTTGGGGTACTTTTATTGGGTTTTCAAGGGTCAAAAACCATTAAGAAAAAATCATACCATCTCAATACATTCTCCTCATTCTTATATTTCCAATGGTTCAAATGAGGAGTCAATTGGAGCTACGATGCAAAAGTTATGACTCCCAGAAGTTTCATCATCAATTGGGGTAGAACTGTCACCTAAATTATTGCCCAGATCATTCCTCCCTCCTTGAGAAAAAATGGTCCCCAATATGTCAATATTCCTCATCAATTGTGGTAGTTATTTATAAATTTGATTCTCTATGAGCCACTCACCTTGGTGGATAAGTTGGCCCCTTTTGACCACCCGATAAAGCAAAATAGAGCATCCTCTTAATGTCTTCATCCAGATTTCCACAATTTGATCCTCTTCCACTATAGCAAAACTCTACGGATTAAGATCGTCAATGTCTAGTTGTTCTTCTACAACTGAAGTGTTCAACAGAGGTGGATGATATGGTTTAAGGAGCTCCACATTAAATATTGGATGTAGACCAAGGTAGGCTGGTAGGTTCAACTCAAAAGAATTTTCTCCAACTTTTTTGGTGATGGTGTAGGGACCATATCGTAGAGGCTAAATTTTTCTATGTGGGCCTACAAGTCATTCCTTTTGAAGCCACAAACAAACCTTGTCACCTAGAGCAAAATGGTTTATAATCCTATTTTTGTCATGGCATTGCTTATACTTCTGATTCATCTTCTCCAAGATGTCATGAACTTTCTGTTGGATGTGTTGCATTTGTTTAATGAACTTTGTTGCTTTTGTTGCCTTAGATATCCCATGAGGTGTGTATTCCATGGTGGAGAATGGAATAGCTATATCAATTGGTGTCATGGGTGGGAACCTGAAGCATACTTGGAATAGAATGTGCTTGGTCAAGCTGTGTAGGGCCCGATTATATCCATGTTGTATGAAAAAAATCCCCTCATCCCATGTGTGTGAATATTTGGATTGATACATCTAAATCATGTAAACAATCAAGAAGTTCACCACTTTTGTCTGACCATCAGTCTATGGATGGAAGGCTATGGAATTCATCGGCATGGTATCCATCATCTTCTATAAAGTGGACCAGAAGATGCTCAAGAACCTGTTATTTCAATCTGAGATAATGGACTTGGGGAGACCAAAATGGAGTCATACATGACTAAAATATAGTTGAACAGTTTCTTCAGCAGATATATTTTTATTACAAGTAATCATGATAGCCATTTTTTGAAAAATGATCAACTATAATAAAAATATAGTCCTTGCCATGTTTTGAAGTGGGCAAACATGAGATAAAATCTATTGAGACAGATTCCCAAGGCCTGATTGGTTCTAGTAATGGCATGTACAATCCTTGCTTCTTATTTTTTAGATTTTCTATCACACATAGGGTGCAAGATTTGAGGTACCTTTCCACATCCTTTCACATATGGGGCTAGTAGAAGTGTTTTTGTAGAACTACAATGTCATTTCTACACCAAAGTTTATAGCTATCCTACTGAAATGTGCTTTCCATATCATCTTTTTTTGATCTACAACTAGAACACAGATATGCCCCATATGATAGAGGACATTATCTTGCAAATAAAAATCAAAAACATGTTTACCTTCTTGAATCACCTGATATGTATCAACAAAGGCAAGATCTGCTTCATAAAAGGCAACCCAAGTGCTAGTCTCATGTCCACATAGGTCAAGAACTATTGTGAGTGTTGTAATTGGTGGGTGGCTTAGATAATCTATTATAGTATTTGAGCTCCCCTTTTTGTGTTTAATTATTAGATGGAATTGATGTAGATATGTGGCCCACTTTTGGTGCCTCTCATTTCAGAGTTTTCTCTATGTCTGGATGAATTCTAATGGTTTATGGTTAGTGTGGATGACCATCTCTTTCCCTAAGATATAGTGTTTCCATTATTTACAAGCTTACACAATGGCATAGAGCTCCTTATCATATGTCAGGTATTTCCTGACTGTACCAGTGAAAGTTTCATTGTGATATGAAATAAGATGGCCATGTTGCATGATGATATCTCCCATGGCATATTCAGATGCATCTATCATCAACTTGAAAGGTTGATGCAAATTTAGAAAGGAAAGAACAGGGGTTGAACATAAGTTTGTTCTTCAAATTCTCAAATTCCCTTTGTTGTATTTTTCCCCACTAAAATTTAGCTTTAGTTCCTCCTTTGGTCACTTGGGTTAGTGGCCAAGCAACATGTGAGAATCCAAGAACAAACCTACGATAAAAATTTGTAAGACCCAAGAAGCTACAAAGTTTTGTGAGGGTCCTTAGTGTAGGCCATTCTCAAATAACCCAAATATTCTCTAGATCGACATGGACCCACTCCTCATTCATAACGTACCCTAGGTACTAAATTGTTTTCATCCTGAATGTACATTTATCAAGATTTGCATACAACTTATGCTCTCAAAGAGTTTGAAGCACCTTACAAACATGTTATAGATGTTTCTCCCATGTTCTGCTATAGATGAGTATGTCATCTAGGTATACAACCATGAATGAGTTGGTGAAGGGTCGTAGGATGTTGTCCATCATCCTCATGAATGTTGTAGGTGTGTTAGTTAAGCCAAAAGGCATAACCAACCATTAAAAGAGCCCTTCCTTAGATTTTAATGTAGTCTTCAAGACATCAGTGGGATCAATGGGAATTTGGTGATATCTAGATTTGAGATCAATTTTGGAGAAGAACTTCACACCATGAAGTTGGTCTAGCAGGTCATCAATTCTGGGGAGGGGGTAGTGATTCTTCATAATGATTTTATTTAGGGCTCGATATTCAATGCAAAGCCTCCATGTTCCATATTTATTTAGTGATAGGACAATTGGGCTGCCACAGGGTGAAGATCTTGTCCTGATATGACCCTTTTGGATCAATTCCTAAATCTATCTTTTTATCTGATCATTCTCTAAAACTAATATGTGATACATAAGATTGTTAGACAAAGGTGATCTTGGGATCAAATCGATAGAATGTTTTACCTAGCAATGTAGTGGAACTCCCATGGGTGACTTGAATAAGTCATCATATTCTCTTGTGATTTATCCCATCTGCTTCCATTATTGTGTTGATTGTGTAGTCAGGACTACAACATCAATCTTCTTAGATTTATGTGATTTGACCACCATGAGAACGAATTGCTTTGTCTTCTCTACCAATCTCTTACATTTCTTCACACTAATCAGGGAGATAGATGTGGGAGGTGGTACCTCTGGTACCCTATACCACCATGTTCTAAGAGTGAGGGTGATTCTTTAGGTTTGTTATTCATAGATGCCATATCGATCATACATAAATGGCTGACCAAGGAGTACATCACAAACATCTAGATTGACCACATCACACAAGACTTCATCTTGGAAAGGTTTTATTGCATATGAAAGAAGACACTGATGGGTGACATGGAGGTCTCTCTTTGGGCTCAACCATCTAATACTGTATGGCTTTGGGTGAGGCTTCATGGATAGATTTAGACTTTTCACAACTTTAGCAGAGATTAAATTCTTTTGACTCCCACTATAAATAATGAAATTTGGAGGCTTACCTTTTACCCATAATTTGGAGTGAAACAATCTTTCCTTATCATCTAGCCTTTCCTCATAGGTCTGTGATGAAGCAATGATGGTATCAGGCTCAACATCTACAATCTCTTCTTCATCCTCTTTGACTGTAGGTTGTGTATGAGATAGAGTAGTAGATGTTGAGTATTATGACTCAAAAAGTAGTGACTTGATGGCTCGACATTCTTCTTTGGATTTAGTTCCAATTTTGTGGTAATCATACCATTTTCTAGTCTTCCCCTTTTGGGGTTTCTTATCTTGAAACTCCTTTTGCTTCTAATTTTGACCTCATGTTTGACCTTCTTTGTCACTTTTCCATTTCAAAGGCTAACTCTTCATATTCTTTCTTCCAAGATTCTGCTCAATCTTCACTATGAACTTGTATGCCTCACCGAGGGTTTATAAATTGAAGAGTTGCATTTCCCCTCATATGTACCATTGTATTCCACCATGATATTTGAGAGTCTTATGTTTCTCACTTTCTTGGATGCCTAATCTTGTAGATAAAGAGTGAAAAATTTCTGTATAATCTTAAACAGATTGGTCTTTACCTTGGTGAAGTTGTTGCCACTGTATGTATGGATCATCATATGCTTCAGTGGGATAGTATTCTTCCTTTATCACTTTTATGAAATCATCCTAGGTAGGTTCCACCTCAAGGCCAATGTCATCTATATTGAACCTCTTTTTGTACACTTCCCACTAATTTTTCACAAGCAATGATGCTTTCAAAAGAGCAAAAGTAATCTTTTCTCCATCGGTGAATTTATTTACAGAGAAGTAGGAAGATAATTAATCCAACAAATTTTCTGATACATCAGCATTGATTTTGCCTTCAAATGTAGGAATATAAAAATTCACCTAAACTTTGAAGGGTGTTGGGGCACTGAAAGGATGTTCTATGGATGAGGAGCCAAGAAGTGCAGATGAGGAGCCAAAATTTCCCATTGAGAGTTGTTAGAGAATTTGGGAAAATTATTGCATCATCTATGCTTGTTTTCATTAGAGGGCTTCATTCACCATTTCTTTGAAAGGATTATATGTATCGGTATCATCTTCCATTTGAAGTGATTTGAAGTAAATAGGTGGATAGTTTGGAAGCTCTGTTTTTTTCCACCCAAGCTTCTTGTAGCCTGACCTCATCCTCAGGATCATACACTCTCAATAAAAACCACTCTGATACCACTAATCCAAAACTCAAAAGTTTTGATTGATAGATATTTTAGGAACACAAAAATAACACAACAACATTGTATTCTCTGAGAAGAGATGTTTTATTACTCAAGATCGTAATACAACTATATGCTTATCTCTGGGAAGAGATGTCTGATTTCCATTTTAGGTTACATATTCATTTATACACATTTTTAAAGTAAGATGAGGATGTGGAAGGTCACCAATATTGAGGTAGATTAAGTGGTTCAACTTCCATGATTTAAAACAATACAAAATTTGAGGAATTACTATTTTTAGACTACACTACTAAAATTAAAATTTGGGGCACTTAGATTAAGTTTTTGGGGGTTAAAAACCATCAATAAAATCTCATGCCATCTCACCATGTTCTCCTCATTCTTATCTTTATAACGGTTCAAACGAGGAGTCAATTGGAGCTACAGTGCAAAAGTTATGGCTCCCAAAAGTTCCATCATCAAGTGGGGTAGAACCATCGCTTGAATTATTATTGCTTGGATCATTCCTCCCTCCTTGAGAAGCAATAGTCCCCATTGCATCAATATTCCTCATAAAGTGTGGTAGTTGTGACTTAATTGTATTCTCTATTATCCACTCACCTTGGTGGCTAAGCTGGCCTATTTTGACCACCCATAAAGTGGAATAGAGTGTCATCTTATTGTCTTCATCCAAGTGTCCACAATCTGATCCTCTTCCACTAGTGCAAAACTTTGTGGATCAAGCTCATCAGTGTCTAGTTGTTCTGATATAACTGAAGTGTCTAATAGAGGTGGATGATATGGTTTGAGGAGATCTATGTTGAATATTGTATGTAGACCAAGGTATGCTGGTAGGTTCAACTCAAAAGCATTTTCTCCAACTTTTTTGGTGATGGTGTAGATACCATATAGTAGAGGCTAATTTTTTTCTATGTGAGCCTGTAAGTCATTCCTTTTGAAGCTGCAACCAAACCTTTTCACCCACATCAAAATGGTGTGCAATCCTATGTTTGTCATGGTGTTGCTTATACTTCTGATTCATCTTCTCCAAGATGTTTGAACTTGTTGCTAGATGTGTTGCATTTGTTCAGTGAACTTTGTTTGTTTTGATACCTCATATCTCCCATGAGGTGTGTATTCCATGGTGGAGAATGGAATAGTTATATCAATTGGTGCCATGGGTTGGAACTCGAAGCATACCTAGAATAGGCTGTGCTTGGTCTGTGTAGGGCCCAAATCCATGTTGTATAAAAAAATCCCTTCATCCCATGTACATAGATGTTTGGAGTGATACATCTTAATCATGTGAATAATCAAGTGATTCACCACTTCTATCTGACCATCAGTTTGTGGATGGAAGGATATGGACTTCATTATCTTGGTATCTATCATCTTCCATAGAGTGGACCAGAAGATGCTCAGGAACCTGCTATCTTGATCTGAGACAATGGACTTGGGGAGACCAAAATGGAGCCATACATGACTAAAATATAGTTGAATTTCTTCAGTAGATATATTTTTCTTACAAACAATCATGATAGACATTTTTGAAAAATGATCAACTGCAATAAAAATACAATCCTTGCCATGTTTTGAAGTGGGCAAACCTAAGAAAAAATCCATTGAGATAGATTCCCAAGGCCTGGTTGTTTCTGGCAATGGCATGTACAATCCTTAATTCTTATTTGTTGGCTTGGATATCACACATGGGGTGCAATATTTGAGGTACCTTTCCACATCCTTTTGCATATGGGGCTAGTAGAAGTGTTTCTAAAGAACTGCCAATGTCTTTTCTACACCAAAGTGTCCAGCTATCCTACTGAAATGTGCTTCCCATATCATCTTTTGTTGCTCTATATCTAGAACATAGATATGCCCCATATGACAAAGGACATTATCTAGAAAATAGAAATTAGAAACATGTTTACCTTCTTGAAGCACTTGATATGTATCAGTAAAGGTAGGATCTACTTCATACAGAGCACCCCAAGTGGCAATCTCATGTTTGGACAAGTCAAGAACTATTGTGAGTGCAGTAATTGGTGGGTAGCTCAAGATAATTTATGGCCATATTTGAGCTCCCTTTTTTTGTTTGATTATTAGATGGAATTTTTGTAGATATGTGGCCCACTTTTGGTTCTTCTCATTTCATAGTTTGCTCTACATCTAGATGAATTCCAATGGTCTATTGTCAGTGTGGATGACCGTCTCTTTCCCCATAATGTAGTGTTTCCATTATTTGTAAGCTTGCACAATGACATAGAGCTCATTGTCATATGTCAGGTATTTCTTGATTGTATCAGTAAAATTTTCACTATGATATGCAATAATATGGCCATGTTGCATGATGATAGCTCCCATGGCATATTCAGATGCATCTATCATCAATTCAAAATGTTGATGCAAATTTGGTAAGGTAAGAATAGGGGCTAAGCAAGTTCAATTCTTCAAATTCTCAAATTCCCTTTGTTGTATTTTTCCCCATTGAAATGTATCTTTAGCTCCTCCTTTAGTCACTTGGGTTAGTGGCCAAGCAACATGTGAGAATCCAAGAACAAACTTGCGATAGAAATTTGCAAGACCCAAGAAGCTATGAAGTTCTATGAGTGTCCTTGGTGTAGGCCATTCTCGAATAACTTGAATCTTCTCTAGATTGACATGGACCCCTTCCTCATTCACAATGTACCCTAGGTACTAAATTTTTTTCATCTTGAATATGCATTTGTTGAGATTTGCATACAACTTGTGTTCCTAAAGAGTTTGAAGCACCTTACAAATATGTTGTAGATGTTCCTCCCATGTTTTATTATAGATGAGTATGTCATCTAGGTATACAACCACAAATGACTTCATGAAAGGTCATAGGATGTCATCCATCATCCTCATGAAGGTTTTAGGTGCGTAACTTAAGTTAAAACACAACTAACAATTCAAAGATCCCCTCCTTAAATTTTAATGCAATCTTCCAAACATCGATGGGATTGATAGGAATTTGGTGATAGCCAGACTTGAGATCAATTTTAGTGAAAAAATTTACACCACGGAGTTGGTCTAATAGATCATCAATCTTGGGGAGGGGCTAGTTATTCTCCACAGTGATTTTATTCAGGGCTTAATAGTCAATGCAAAGCCTCCATATTCCATCTTTCTTTGGTGCTAGGATAATTGGGCTACAATAGGGTAAAGAGCTTGGCCTGATGTGACCCTTTTGGATCAATTCTTGAATCTATCTTTTTATCTCATCATTCTCTAAAAATGATCTTTGATACACAGTACTGCTAGGCAAAGGTGATCTTGGGATCAAATCGATAGAATGTTTTACCTAGAAATGTAGTGGAACTCCCATGGGTGACTTGCATTAGTCATCATATTCTCCTTTGATTTGTCCCATCGGCTTCCATTTTTGTGTTGATTTTGTAGTCAGGACTATAACATCAAACTTCTTAGATTTATATGGTTTGACCACCATGAGAATGAATTGCTTTATCTTCTCCACCAATCTCTTACATTGCTTGGCACTGATTAGGGAGACAGATGTGGGAGGTGGTACCTCTGGTACCCTATAGCACTACATTCCAAGAGTGAGGGTGATTCATCAAGTTCATGATTCATAGATTCCATGTCGATCATACATGAACACCTGACCAAGGATTACATCAAAAACATATAGATTGACCACATCACACAAGAATTCATCTTGGAAAGGTTTTATTGCATATGAAAGAAGACATTGATGGGTGACATAGAGGTATATCCCTAGGCTCAACCATCCAATATTGTATGGCTTTGGGTGAGGCTTCATGGATAGATTTAGAATTTTCACAACTTTAGTAGAGATTAAATTATTTTGACTCCCACTATCAAGAATGAAATGCAGAGGTTTACCTTTTACCTATAATTTGGAGTGAAATAATCTTTCTTTGTCATCTAGCCTTTCCTCATAGGTCTATGATGAAGTGATGGTGGTATTAGGCTCAGCATCCACAATCTCTTCTCCATCCTCTTTGATTTTAGGTTGTGTATGAGACAAAGTAGTAGATTTTGAGTATTATGAGTCAGAAAGTAGTGACTTGATGGCTTGACATTCTTCTTTGGAGTGAGTTCCAATTTTGTGGTAATTACACCATTTTCCAATCTTCCCCTTCTAGGGTTTTTTATCTTGAATCTCCTTTTGCTTCCAATTTTGGCCTCATGTTTTACCTTCCTTGCCACTTTTCCATTTTAAAATCTGACTCTTCATATTCTTTCTTATATGTTTCTACTCAATCTTCACTATGAACTTGTATGCCTCACAGAAGGTTTCCAAATTGAAGAGTTCCATTTCCCCTTGTATGTACCATTGTAGTCCACCACAATATTTGAGAGTCTTATGTTTCTCACTTTCTTAGATGCCCAATCTTGCAGATAGAGAATGAAAAATGTCTATGTAATCTTGAACAGGATTGTCCTTACCTTGGTGAAGTTGTTGCCACTGTATGTACAGATCATCATATGCTCCAATGGGATAGTATTCTTCCTTTACCTCTTCCATGAAATCATCCTAGGTAAGTTCCACCTCAAGGCCAATGTCATATTTACTGAACCACTTTTTGTACACTTTCCACCAATTTTTCATGGGCAATGATGCTTTCAAAAGAGCAAAAGTGATATTTTCTCCATCGATGAATTTTTTTATAGAGAAGTAGGAAGACATTTGATCCAACTAATTTTTACTTTATCAACATTGATTTTGCCTTCAAATGTAGGAATATCAAAATTCATCTGAACCTTGAAGGGTGTTTGGGCACTGAAAGGACGTTCCATGGATGAGGAGTCAAGAAGTGCAGATGAGGAGCCAAATTTTCCCATCGAGAGTTGTTAGAGAATTTGGAAAAAAAATTGTATCATTTATGCTTGTTACCATTGGAGGGCTTAATTCACCATTTCCTTGAAAGGATTGGATGTCTCAATGTCATCCACCATTTGGATTCATTTGGAGTGAATAGGTGGATAGTTTGGAATCTCTTTTGTTTTCCACCCAAGCTTCTTTTAGCCTAACCTCATCCTCGAGATCATACACTCTCAAGACAAACCACTCTGATACCACTAATCTAAAACTCAAAAGTTTTGATTGACAGATATTTCAAGAACATAAAAATAACATAATAATAATGAATTATCTGAGAAGAGATGTTTTATTACTCAAGATCGCAATACAACTATATGCTTATCTATGGAAAGAGATATTTGATTTCCATTTCAGATTACATATTCATTTATACATATTTTTAAATTAGGAGGATGTGCAAGGTCACCAATCTTGAGGGAGATTAAGTGGCTTAAATTCCATGATTTAAAACAATACAAAATTCAAGGAATTACTATTTTTAGAAACTTATAATTTTTAGACTACAGTACTAAAATTGAAATTTGGGGCACTTGCATTGGGTTTTTTGGGATCAAAAATCATTGAGTGGAGCTTGTTCCATCTCACGGTATTCTCTTCATTATTAAATTTCTAATGGTTCAAATGGGGGGTCAATTAGAGCTACATTGCAAAATTTATGGCTCCCAAAAGGTCTGTCATGAATTGGGGTAGAACCATCCCCTGAATTGTCACCTGAATTATTGCCCAGATCATTCCTCCCTCCTTGATAATCAATGGTCCCCATTGCATGAATATTTCTTATCAGGTGTGGTTGTTGTGTCTTAATTTGATTCTCTGTGAGCCACTCACCTTGGTGGCTAAGCTGGCCCCTTTTGACCACCCGATAAAGCGGAATAGAGTGTCCTCTTATTGTCTTCAATCAGGTGTCCACAATCTGATCCTCTTCTATTGGATAAAAACTCTATGGATTAAGATCATAAATGTCTAGTTATTCTTCTATGGCTCAAGTGTCCAACAGAGGTGGATGATATGGTTTGAAGAGCTCCATGTTGAATATTGGATGCAGACCAAGGTAGGCTAGTAGGTTCAACTCAAAAGCATTTTCTCCAACATTTTTAGTGATGGTGTAGGGACCATATCATAGAGGCCAAAAATTTTGGTGTGGGCCTGCAAGTCATTCTTTTTAAATCTCAACCAAACCTTGTCACCCATAATAAAATGGTATGCAATCGTATGTTTGTCATGGCGTTGATTATACTTCTGATTCATCTTCTCCAAGATGTCATGAACTTGTTGTTGGAGGTGTTGTATTTATTCAATGAAATTTATTACTTTTACTGCTTTAGATCTCCTATGAGGTGTTTATTCCATGGTGGAGAATGGAATGGATATATCAATTGGTGTAATGGGTTGGAACCTGAATCATACCTGGAATGGATTGTGTTTGGTCGAGCTGTGTAGGGCCTAATTGTATCCATGTTGTATGAGAAAAATCCCCTCATCCCAAGTGTGTGGATGTTTGGAGTGATACATATAAATCATGTGAACAATTAATCATTTCACCACCTCTATCTGACCATCATCTATGGATGGAAGGTTGTGGACTTCATCAGCTTGGTATCCATCATCTTCCACAAAGTGGACCAGAAGATGCTCAAGAACCTTCTATCTCGATCTGAGACAATAAACTTGGGGAGAGCAAAATGGAGCCATACATGACTAAAATATAGTTGAGTAATTTTTTCAACAGATATATTTTTCTTACAAGCAATCATGATAGCCATTTTTAAAAATAATCAACTGCAACAAAAATACAGTCCTTACCATGTTTTGAAGTGGGCAAACCTGAGAAAAAATCCATTGAGATAGATTCCCAAGGCCTGGTTAGTTCTGGCAATGGCATGTACAATCCTTGCTTCTTATTTGTTGTCTTGGATATCACACATGGGGTGAAATATTTGAGGTATATTTCCACATCCTTTCACATATGGGGCTAGTATAAGTGTTTCTAAAGAACTGTCAATGTCTTTTCTACACCAAAGTGTCTAGCTGTCCTACTAAAATATGCTTCCCATATCATCTTCTATTGCTCTGCAGTTGGAACATAGAAATGCCCCATATGACAGAGGAAATTATATTTTAAATAGAAATCAAAAACACATTTACCTTCTTGAAGCACCTAATATGCATCAACAAAGGTAGGATCTGCCTCATACAGAGCACCCCAAGTGATAATATCATGTTTGCATAGGTCAAGAACTATTGTGAGTGAATTAATAAGTGGGTGGCTTAGACAATCTATGGTTGTATTTGAGCTCCCCTTTTTGTGTTTGATTATTAGATGGAATTGCTACAGATATTTGGCTCACTTTTGGTGCCTCTCATTTTGTAGTTTGCTCTACATCTGGATGAATTCCAATGGTTTGTGGTCAGTGTGGATCACCATCTCTTTCCCCAAGATGTAGTGTTTCCATTATTTGAAAGCTTACACAATGGCATAGAGCTCCTTGCCATATGTCAAATATTTCTTGATTGTATCAATGAAAGTTTCACTATGATATGCAACAGGATGGCCATGTTACATGATGATAGCTCCCATGGCATATTCAAATGCATCTGTCATCAACTTGAAAGGTTGATGCAAATCTGTCAAGGCAAGAACAGGGATTGATCAAAGTCTATTCTTCAAATTTTCAAATGCCCTTTGTTATATTTTACCTCACTAAAATGTAGCTTTAGCTCTTCCTTTAGTCACTTGGGTTAGTGGTCAAGCAACATGTGAGAATCTAAGAACAAACCTGTGATAGAAATTTGTAAGACCCAAGAAGCTACAAAGTTTTGTGAGGGTCCTTGGTGTACGCCATTCTTGAATAAATAAAATCTTCTTTGGATCGAAATGGACCCCTTTCTCATTCACAACATACCCTAGGTACTGAATTATTTTCATCCTAAATGTGCATTTATCAAGATTTACATGCAACTTGTGCTCATAATGAGTTTGAAGCACCTTATGAACATGTTGCAAATGTTCCTCCCATGTTCTGTTATAGATGAGTATGTCATCTAGGTAGACAACCATGAATGAGTTGGTGAAGGGTCATAGGATGTCATCCATCATCCTCATGAAGGTTGTAGGTGTGTTAGTTTAGCCAAAAGGCATAACCAACCAGTCAAAGAGCTCCTCCTTAGATTTGAATGCAGTCTTCCAGACATCGATGGGATCGATGGGAATTTGGTGATAGCCAGATTTGAAATCAATTTTGGTAAATAACTTCACACCATGGAGTTAGTCCTGTAGGTCATCAATCCTGGTGAGGGGGTAGCAATTCTTCACAGTGATTTTATTTAGGGCTCGATATTTAATGCAAAGCCTCCATGTTCCATCTTTCTTTGGTGTCAGGATAATTGGGTTGCCATAGGGTGAAGAGCTTGCCCTGATATGACCCTTTTGGATCAATTTTGGAATCTATCTTTTTATCTCAACATTCTCCAAAACTAATCTATGATACATAGGACTGATAGGCAAAGGTGATCCTTGGATCAAATCGATAGAATGTTTTACCTGGCAATGCAGTGAAACTCCCATGGGTGACTTGAATAATTCATCATATTCTCCTATGATTTGTCTCATCTACTTTTGTTGTTGTATTGATTATGTAGTCAATATTACAACATCAACCTTCTTGGATTTTTTAAGTTTGACCACCATGAGAATGAATTGATTTATCATCTCCACCAATCTCTTACATTGCTTGACATTAATCAGGGAGATAGATGTGGGAGGTGGTACCTCTGGTACCTTATAGCACCACATTCAAAGAGTGAGGGTGATTCTTTGGGTTCATGATTCATAGATGCCGTGTCAATCATACATGAATGACTAACCAAGGAGTACATCACAAACATCTAGATTGACCACATCACACAAGACTTCATCTTGGAAAGGTTTTATTGCATATGAAAGAAGACACTGATGGGTGACATAGAGGTCTCTCCTTGGGCTCAACCATCCAATATTATATGGCTTTGGGTGAGGCTTCATGGATATATTTAGACTTTTCACAACTTTAGTAGAGATTAAATTATTTTGACTCCCACTATCAAGAATGAAATAAAGAGGCTTACTTTTTACCCATAATTTGGAGTGAAATAATCTTTCCTTATCATCTAGCCTTTCCTTGTGGGTCTATGATGAAGCGATGATAGTATCGGGCTCAACATCTATAATCTATTCTTCATCCTCTTTGACTGTAGGTCATGTATGAGATAGAGCATTGGATGTCGAGTATTGTGACTCAAAAAGTAGTGACTTGATGGCTCGACATTCTTCTTTGGAGTGAGTTCCAGTTTTGTGGTAATCATGCCATTTTCTAATCTTCCCCTTTTGGGGTTTCTTATCTTGAATCTCCTTTTTCTTCAAATTTTAGCCTCATGTTTGACCTCTTTGTCATTTTTTTATTTCGAAGGCTGACTCTTCATATTCTTTCTTCCATGCTTCTACTCAATCTTCACTACGAACTTGTATGCCTCATCAAGGGTTTCCTAATTGAAGAATTCCATTTCCCCCCATATGTACCATTATAGTCCACCATGATATTTGAGAGTCTTATGTTTCTCACTTTCTTTGATGCCCAATCTTGTAGACAGAGAATGAAAAATGTCTGTGTAATATTGAACAGATTAGTCCTTACCTTAGCGAAGTTGTTACCATTGTATGTACAGATCATCATATGCTCCAGTGAGATAGTATTATTCCTTTACCGCTTCCATGATATCATCCCAGGTAGGTTCCACCTCAAGGCTAATTTCATCTATATTGAACCTCTTTTTATACACTTCTGACCAATTTTTCATAGGGAATGATGCTTTCAAAAGAGCAAAAGTGATCTTTTCTCCATCAGTGAATTTATTTACAGAGAAGTAGGAAGACAATTGATCCAACCAATATTCTATTACATCAACATTAATTTTGTCTTAAAATGTAGGAATATCAAAATTCACCTAAACCTTGAAGGGAGTTGGGGCATTGAAAGGATGTTCCATAGATGAGGAGCTAGGAAGTGCAGATGAGAAACCAGAATTTCCCATTGAGAGTTGTTGGAGAATTTGGGCAAATTGTTGTAGCATATATGCTTGTTACCATTGGGGGGATTCATTCACCATTTCCTTGAAAGGATCAGATGTCTTAGTGTTATCTTCCATTTGAATTCCTTTGGAGTGAATAGGTGGATGGTTTGGAAGCTCTATTGTTTTTCACCCAATTTTCTTGTAGCCTGACCTCTTCCTCAGGATCATACACTCTCAAGACAAACTGATCAAATACCAATGATTCAAAACTTAGAAGTTTTGATTAACAAATATTTCAATAACACAAAAATAACATAGTAACAATGAATTCTCTGAGAAGAGATGTTTTATTACTCAAGATCTCAATACAACTATATGCTTATCTCTAGGAAGAAATGTATGATTTCTATTTTGAGTTACATATTCATTTATACACATGTTTAAAGTACAAGGAGGATTTGGAAGGTCACCAATATTGAGAGAGATTAAGTGGTTTGAATTCCATGATTTAAAATAATACAAAATTTGAGAAATTACTATTTTTAGAAACTTACTATTTTTAGACTGCACTACTAAAATTGAAAATTTAGGCACTTCCATTGGGTTTTCATAGGTTAAAAACCATTGATCAAAACTTAGTTCCATCTCTCCACATTATCCTCATTCTTATCTTTCCAATGGTTCAAACAGGGAGTCAATTAGAGATATGGTGCAAAAGTTATGGCTCCCTGAAGTTTTGTCATCAATTAGGGTAGAACCGTCACCTGAATTGTCACCTGAATTATTGCCTAGATCAGGAAGATAAGTATATTTTAAACATTTTAGGTAGGATGGGATGTCTATGTCATTAATATAAGGTTGGTCGAATGAAGAGATAGGCCAAGGGGTACAAGATAGAGAAAATGTCAGGCTTGTGGAAGCAAGGCATGTGTATAACTAAGAGGAACAACCAAGGTATGAGTTTTCCAAGTTTACAAGACTGAGGTGTTACATAATCACAAAATATCATCTACAATATTACACATTAGTTATATACATTCTAAGTGATATGTTTGTTGAGTTTAATTTATGTTTATATATATATTTGTGTCATCTGTGTATAATCCAATCATGATGAATGACAAAAAGCTTGAAAGTTAAATGCAAATCAGTCTACAAAGCTAATCAGGTAAATAATTAGGATCTGAAAGGGGATTTTCCATGCATGTAATGTTTCTAATAAATCCATTGTTAGGGTTATGGATTATTTTCCTCTGCAATCAATTGGTGTGTGTATTCAAAACAATTTTTTCAAAAATATACATACCTTTTTTTACTAAGTTTTTTCATATACTAAAGAAAATGAATCTATTGTTTACCAATAACTCTTTTCCTTGGGTGCTGAGCATAAATTATCTGATTTCTACTAAAATTTATAGTAGTTATAGTTTAACTCATCCATGAATTATATATGCAATGGTAGACATATGCTAACACACCTAATCTTTTTCTAATTTGAACCAAGTGTTATAGATTTATTTAGTGCCCTTACCGCCAAAGTATATGATAAAAACCTAAGAAAGTAGATAGGATAAAAACATTGACAATAAGCTACTTTACTAAAAATAATTTTAATTTAACCTAATTATTTCCACTTTTTTTCTCATTTTAGGATGGCATTCGATACAATATTTGCATCAAAAGTTAAAGGTCATAGCCTAGCTATCGATGGTTCCATCACCATGGCTTAGGTTTGGTCCAATATAACATAACTTTATATATTTTACAGTAACCCAATACATTAATCTACATTTCAGAATCAATTAATGAGTACACAAACATTTAAAATATATTCATCCTCACATTTCAAATCTGTATCTATATTTCTAATTTTTTTATAAGTTAGCAAATATAATTTTATCCCATTAGTAGGCTTATATTGGACAACACTTCCTTCTTTTATGTATAAGTTAGTCGCTCATATTACCAACAACTTTCATGAACTTGCCAAGCATTAAGGTAAGATGAACACAATCATATTTTTGAATTCAAGTCTTATGATTAACTTTTATGCACAATCTATTTTGTTATTGTTCCTGATGTCTAACATGGACCAAATCATCTTTTTGGATTCAAGTCTCATGATTAAATTTTCCTGGGAAATATATTTTATTATTATATCTTATGTATTTGCCTATCTGATTATAACTTCTTCTCATTTTGGGTATATGGAGAGGCAAAGGTCAAGGAAAATCACTCCAATGTGAACTTGTCTTTTCTAAGTTGGGCATTACGTGAGTCAATGTTTCCTTCCCTTTCAATCATGATATTTTCACAAACCTTTGTTTATATTTGAACACATGCCTCTATTTGAGGATGATGACATTCATAAATGTAAATCAAGCTTTTTGTCTCTACTTTAGGCTTTGCAAAGAGTCATTTTATGTATTTGATTTTTGCATGTAAAATAGGGTTCATGCTTAATGTTTTCAATTGCAAAAACTTTTTAAGTATTACACATCAACTATATAAATTCTAACTAATTTGTTTGTAGATTTAAATTTATGTTTATATATGGAAATGCAAAAGACTCTACAAAGCTAATCAGATAAATCATTGGGGTTTAGAAGGGGATTCTCTATGCAGATAATGTTATCAATGAATTCATTGTCTAGATTGTGGATTATTTTCCTCCATAGTCAATCCGTATGTGTAATCAAAATATTTTTTTCCAAATTCTACAGATCCTTTTTTTTACTAAGTTTTATAGTATACTAAATAAAATGAATCTAGTGTTTCCCAATAACTCTTTTTTTTTTAGTGTTGAGCATAGCTTATTCTAATTTTACAACCAGAGTATATCAAACAACCTAAGAAAGTAGATAGGATAAGAGCATCGACAAGAAGATACTTAACTCAAGGAAAGGACCTCTAACCTTCATAAAGCTTCGAATGATAGAGGAGAAACTTCTCAAGTATGGAGTCATGTTCCTTCAAGAGCAACATAATGTGAAACATGTTCAAATTGATATATCATGTTTTCTACCTATGATTAATGATCTCAAGCACAACTCCAACCAAGAAAATCTATACTTGTATACTATGATGTTGAGTTTATTGAAAACATGGCCCAAATTCAATAGTGGCAATGTTTCTTGGAATAAGATTAATAATATGACGCTGAATATATAGAAATTTTGACTTTTATCAGTTTTTAAATTGTAATTTTTAGTAAAAATATAAAGGTCTATTCCAACTAATCAAAATTTTAATTCAATTTAAAAGACAATACATTAAGCTATAGAAATCTAATGTAAGCTACTCACATCAGACATTTTATACTATCCTATTTCCCACTCTTCTCTCCCCCCGCTAGATCCCTGTAGGGATTTGGTGCTAGTGCCCTTATTTTATTGTAGGGCAACTTGGCCTAAAAAAGAAATGAATTGAAAGGACTGAAAATATAATATTCTTCTTGAATGCGTATGAGCTTTCCAACTAAATACTTTCGGTAAATGAAAGGACACTTCTTTTTTTAACCAATGATTAGTGACATTGTGATTTGACATTTGTACCCCCTGTTTTATATTATTATATATAGATTTTTGATTATTTCATAAAATTTAATGGTCTATAAGGAGAGGAGTTAATAGTTGGGTGGTACCAATATTTAAGAGAGTATTTGGAAAAAAAAGTTAATAAGGGGGAGGGCCATTAGTGGAGTGGGGTCCGTTAAATGAGAATAAAAGAGTCGATATTTTTTGTAAAATACCTAAAAATAAGTGTACATTTTATATGCGATTGAAAAACTTTGATTAAATAGTAGTGCACAACAACGAATGATATGATGACACGTCGCTCTCACAAGTATAAGATGATCACATTATTTTGTAGTATATTTCAAATCCCATATTTTAAATTAATTCAAAATGTAACTTTTTCACCAATGAATTTTCAAATAAATATTATTCTACTTGAATTGATAACGTACTTATCAAATGGCAAAGTTGAGTTACTTTACCGTTTGTACCTCTTTTTTAATCATTTACATTTAATTGAAAAGTAAGCATACAATTTACCTTAAATTGTACAACTTTGACCAAATAATAATATAAAAGAGTGAATTATATGATGACACATCAAAGAGTATATTTTCGTTAATTAACTAATTTTTGATAATTTTTCAAAATTTTAAAATCACCAATAATCAATTTTAAAAAAAATATTTACCAATTTTTTATTAACTATCCATAAAATTTCTAAATTAACTAAAATATACATATTTTTATGATAATTTACATATATTTTCTTAAAATTCACTTATCATACATATTTTTCATAATTTCAATTATATAAATATTCACCTATAATTAAACAATTCTAAAAAAATCTCATTCCTTAAAAATTATCCTTACTCTATATATTTAAATATATATATATATATATATATATATATTTCAATCATTTCATTTTAAATCAATTTAAAATACGATTTTTTTTTTCCATTTAAACAACCTGAATGACCCAAAAAAAACAGGTAATTTTCTCTCCTCTTTCCCATTGTCTCCGTGCTGGTTGAAAAAACTGAGAGTGAGTTGACAACCTTGAATAGACAATTTAATATTCCGGCGGAGGAAATGAGAGATTCGAAAAGTTTGTTAGTTTTTCGCCGGAGCAGATAACGGCGACGAACAAATGCTTTGCGCCTTATCTATCTATGAGCTTGACAGAGGGAAGGAGATTTCTGAGTATTAGCCAATCCTCCCCACCTTCTTTGATTCTCCCTTTCAGTGCTTCACAACGACTAACAATCACCACTTGAAGACTGCTCAGTCTTTCTATTCCTGGTGGAAGTTGTTTCAATCTCTTGCACTTAGACACGTCCAAGCTTTTAAGCCTTGCCATTGCCCCCTTTTCGATTCTCGGCATTTCCTCCAGTGTTTCGAAATAACGCAGACTCATCCTCTCCAATTGTGGAAATGCCTTGGCATATCCGAACTCATTCCTCAGCTTCCTGCAGCCTTTGTTGAAAGTAATATCCAAGTCTAACAATCTGGGCAGTGTCTCCAGTGCTGGAAAATCAGCACAATTACATTGTTTTAACTGCAGCACCCTCAGGTTTTTTATCGTGCAAATCCAAGTGGGCAAAAGAAATAGCCTCAGACTCACCTGTTCAAGCTCCTCCATTACTTGCATGTCTTCCGGAAGAGGTTCGCTGCATCGGCTCCACATGTTCACTAATTTTAGTTTCTGCATGTTTCGCATATTCGCAAATAAATTATAAGGGAAACAATCACACTGCAGGCTTAAGCACTGTAGCTTCGTTAATCCTCTCAAGCCCTCCAACTGCAATGTCCCTGGTTTCTGTTTCTGTATGCTGCAGCCTTCTAAAACCTGTAGACAGATAAGCTTCGAGATTTCTGCTGGCAAAATCTCTAGCTGAGGGCAGTTACTCATGTTCAAATGCCTCATTGTTTTTATTTCCCCCAGCCTCGAAGGGAGGCGTTTCAGATTTCTGCAGCCATTCATATCAAGATGCTCGAGCCTGCGGAGCGAGCTTACAGATTCGGGCAGCTCACAGATTTTAGTGTTTGATAATCTTAACAGCACTAGATGTTTGAGTTTTCCCAAAGATATAGGCACTGTGTTAAGCGATGTGTAGCTCAAGTCCAGCACTCTAAGTGACCTGAAATTGCTAGAGAATCTGGACGGAATCTCTGCAAGCTCCTGGTTGTGCGACAACAATAATGTGCGAAGGGAAGGGAATGAAGTGTTGCGGGGAATGGAGCAAATGCGGTTCTGTATGAGAGAGATCCTACGACATTTAACTGGGCTTTCTCCTTCGCTGGGAGGAAAGTCGCGTATATCTTTACCGGCGAGAAATAGACATCGGCATGAGCTCTCGGATATGAAGAGAGCCAGATCTCGAAGCATATCATGCATCTTGCAAGATTCGACTTTGCCGTCTTTACCGAGGTTGGACACCTCGATCAAGCACCGATCTATAAGCGCGTTCAAATACAGGCGTCCTTCTGCAAGCAAAAACGAAGGATCCTGCTGGAAAACCAATCCCTCGGCGATCCATAGTTGTATCAGATTCTCGCAATCTATCTCGGCATCTTCGGGAAAAACACAACAATATAAAAAACAAGGTCTCAGAACCGAAGGCAATGAGTTATAACTGAGAATGAGAGACCGCATAAGTTCCTTAGCGGTGCCCAATTTATCTGCGCCATACAATGTGTTGTTCCCCCTGAGCTGATGCAGTACATACTTCCACTGCTCCCGATTTCTTTTGTCCGTCAGAGACGCTGCCACTGTTTTGATGGCCAAGGGCAGCCCCCCCAATTTGTTCTCGATATCCCGGGCTATCTGAAGCAGATGCGACGGAGAAATGTTATTGCTGTCACGGAAAGCATGAATGCAGAACAGTTTCCAACTGTCAGCTTGGTTCAACACTTTAACCTTTAGTATACGGTTGGCATTCATGCTTGTGGTAATGGCAATATTGCGAGTTGTTATTACGATTTTGCATGATTTCCCCCTATTGTCGACCGGCAGCCCAATGAGTTCCACCACATTATGAACGTTGTCTTCATTGTCGTCTGTGTCTCGGCTCCACACATCATCCAGGACAACCAAAACTCTTTTTCCTTGCAAATGCCTGTATATCACTGCTGCCGCTTCCTCTTCAACTGTATCTGCATCCAGATTTTTGCATATTTTCCTACCTATCAGCCCCTGCAATTCCCTTACACAAAATTTTTGTGACACTGGTAACCAAATCAGGTACTCAAACCTTTCCTGTACCTCCCTTGAATTAAATACATGCTGAACAAGCAAAGTCTTTCCGACTCCGCCCATGCCCACCACGCCAATAACTGTTGCATCATAATCGTCTATCAACCAAAATTTCAAAGTAGTTAAGTTTTCATCCGCGCCAACAATCTGAGCATCAGCACTGGGCACACTTGGTTTTGACCTCCTCCACCTAAATTCATTCCTTTGCAAGGAAAAATGCGAATCAATACTAGTAGAATGCGAACTACCCCAACGAGAGTCATTCACCTGATGTACAATATTTAAATATGTCGTCTGCTCATGAATTCCCCTGATCCTCTCTTTTATCTCTTTTATCTTTCGCCCCGTGCGAAGTCTGAAACGAAAATCTCTAAATTTGTGGGGCTCACATTCCTCCAAAATATCTTGCGCGTCGCAGAGCACATCCTCGAGCTTCTGAACCCAATTATTGAGCGATGAAAGGTTGTTGGTGGTGTTGTTGGCGGTGTCATCGAGAAAGCATCTGATCATAGCAAGCTCATCGCACAACCATCGGAATTCTTTTCTAAATGACGTGACATGCTGAAGCACTTGCCCAAGTTTTTCAATAACCCTCGAAAGAAAGGGCTCCGCGAAGGCTCCAACAATAACCTCCGCCATGGCATCGCAGAGCTCTCCTATTAGTGGCTTGGTTATGAGTACATGAGTTAATGACGGAAGTTTGAAGCTATTCCTTGGTCATCACCGTGAAGAACAGGTTTGAATTGAAAATTTCAAACCAGCGCTTGTGGACCATATCAATAGGCAAGTTTGTGACAAAAAAGATATTAGTCGCTGATTTAGAAAAAAAATCTAAACCCAAGTGGTTTCTCCTCTGGAAGATTTGATTTCTAACTGAGGACATTTGCATCCTGAAAAGCAAAAGAAAAATCCCAATCCCATGGGAGTAATGATCCTTCACGCCGATCGTCAAAGATACGTTTTCCAAACCTAAAGCCCGTGGAAAGGTAAACTAGTTTTAATAATTGATATTTTACATCTTTATAAAAACATTAAAAAATGTGGTGCAGTAATGCCGTCCCAGACACGAGACGGAAATGTTCCTCCCAGCCCCAGGATTTACAGTGCGAGAAAAATGAAAGAAGACCGAGTCCCGACTATAGTTTTCCGTTAATTATGTAGACGTAAATTGTTAAGGATTTCTTGATAAAATTTTAGATCAATGTTTTGGTAAAAATTTAAAAAAATTTAGTAATTTCTTTTGTGGGTTGTGAAAATACTCTTTTTGATTTATGTTGGAGGTATTTTTATGAATTAATATTGTCATTTTTTTTTTTTTGATTTAATATGGATCAATCATAATTACATAAATATCAATAAATTAATATATCATTCAATAAATTAATAAATTATTAATTAGGATATTTGAAAGAAGAGTATTGGATGCCGTGAAAATGTTGAGATGAGAAGTCATAGCCGCCAATGGCATAATATCATTTTCTATGTTCTTCACACAGTGACCACTTGTAATATTGTTGGTTGATTCTTTCTCAACACATTCACACACTTTTATAGGGTCCACATTTTTAGGCATCACTAATTTTTTGTCAGAATTGTCATTCACTCTAGAGTTGGTTATGAGAGGCATAACACAATTCATGATTAATCTCCACAAGTAACATAGTCTCCTGCTAAGCATTTCCAACAAAACAACCCAATGTTGGAAACATTATTGCCTCAGATAAAATTCACCATATGTAATGTTTAGGATCTATGTACCCAAGTGTGCCCAATGTCTAACCATATAAGATAGGAAATATAAAACATATGTTTATTTTGAATACACATTCTAGTTACAAATCCTCAATGTACAAATAAGAGGGTTCTCTATTAAATTATTTATCATAATATTTATGCATACATATGATTGTATCACCTATTTTGCAACTTACAATCAAACTAATATATTAGAAAATTGTTGCTTCTATTTATTTTTTAAACAAAAATTGTACTTTACATTTTCACGCTCTTGTAATTCTCATCAAACTCCACATCGATAAGGATTTTAATGGGTTGTTCGACATCAACCACCTTAACTTCTCTCAACATATTTATGGTACCTAAAATAGTGTTAACTTCTTACACTGTTACATAAATAAATGCAACAATTATTATAATGCTACCCAACCAACACATTTCAAAAACAACCATTTAAAAAAAATAATATGAGGGCTCTTATAATAGAACGATATCTCAAAGGATGAAGTTGAACACCTAGCTAGGATATCAAATCCCTAGCAATAATCACAATGAGCTTACAAGGAAAGTTAATTTGTTGTGATGACTTAACATTCTCCTCAAAGAGTACATGAAAAGTTTATTAAATCATAAACCACAATGTCCGTGATCAATTTTTGATGGTAAGTGCCATGAATCAAGATGGAGTCACTCATGTGTCAATAGACAGGAGAAAGATCTCATTGAAATACCATTTTAAGGATGGACTAGTCCACGGATATAACTTATGTTTATAATTCCTTAGTCCCTTAACAACATAGAATGGCAAAAACTCAATGGAAACAATCATCATTGCCATATTCAAATCACAATATAACATAATAATAATTCCTCTAAGTTTAATTAGTTTCTCAATAAAGACAAGGTTAGGATTCACTATCATCACATTTTAAAGATGGTCTTCCTATTCTAACAAGGTAAAAAAAATTACATATAGAGTTTGGGACCCAAGTTATACATGTCCCATTAATAATATAAGTGTTAACTCTTATTTCTAAAATTTGACCAATAATCTTGTAGGCTCTTTGAATTCCTTTTTTCAAGGGTACTAATATGAATCTTATGGGTATCCAATCCCTCTCTGCGGATATCCTTATGTCACAAGTGATGAGTCTTGATAAGAAGTAGTATAAACAATCTATACATACAATTAATCAAATAATGGATTTAGAAAATGAAAGAGATAGTTTAATTCTTATATAATAAGAGTCACATAGATGTTTTTTCATAACTTGTACAAAATAATATAGTAGAAGTTAAAATATATAATTCAACATATATATTTAGCATACTCATAGAATAATTATAATCATCTTAAAATAAATTATATACTTAAACAATACTACTCATCCTATTAGTATATATGAAATTAAGATTAGAGTATTCATATTTTGTTAAAAATCTACCAATCCTTTTTTACACTTAATTAGATATAGCAATCAACAGAAACAATTTCAATTCATTTTTGAAAATAATTAAAAAATTAACTAATAAAACTTAACCTTAAAATTTTACTCCTTTTTCAAACATTTCCTACTAAACACCAACCATCCACCAATTCATCCACCAATTCATAATATGTTCATAGTACTCAAGCAAATCTAATATTCTTCCACTAAATAAAATGTTGAAAATATTATAATTGTTAATATAAGATACTTAATTCTCTTAGAATAACATAAATGTAAAAATATGGTGTAGTGGAAATTATAAGTATTTCTTTTATTTTAGAAAGAAGAATAAGTACTACCCTTATAATTTTAATCTATTTATAATTTCCAATTCCAATATTCATTCAAGATTTACATAACTTTTAGACTTATCACAAAAGATGCCCTTTTTATTTGGAAAAAAATAAAATATTATATTCTTTAACATTGATTAATTTCCTTCCTCCAAAGTAGTAACAATCACAAAGAAGGTGTCATTTATATTTTAATCAAATATGGTATTGAAATTTAGATATAAATTTGATTTTTTCATTTTAGTTATTAATTGATTTAAATGTGATATTTAGTTACGTCTAATAATTTAGATGAAAGTTCTTGAAGAGGTATAAAACTGCACACATCTTCCTCATAACATGTAGATGTAATATGAAAAAAATGGTTAACATAATTCAATTTCATCTGAATTATTTAAAGGTAAGATTTCTATGTATCTTTCACATAATAACCAAGTTAATCTTAAAGTAATCTATAACCTCTTCAGAATCATTGTTTAAGAATATTGTTACCATTAACCATTAAGACTAATAAATTATTAATCTATAAAAATATTTTTTTAAATATTGAGATCACATAAATTTTATTTCACTTAGAGTTTCTCACTTAAGAGATCAATCTTAAATTTAAAGGTAACCAATCCTCCCAATAAAATGTTTAAGAACTAAGCAAAATGAGTTAATAGGCAATGTTATTATTATTTTATGAAAGGATTATAAATGGATCTAATTATTTAAAAGGATTAACTTATTCACAAGGTGTTCCTAGTTCAATAAGGTAGTAAGATATATCATAATAAATTGTATTAAACTTAATGATTCCAGATTATCAAGTGAATGTGATATCTCCTTTTTATTAAAATATATTTAAAGACTTGATACATTTAACAAGAAACAAGTAAAGAACACATCTTCTGCAATTATATTTTTGTAACAAAAGTAACATAAAAAACTATAATAAAAAAAATAGAAGATTTCTATACTTTAAATAAATTAAGAGAAAAGGTGTTCCAATATAATCTCAACAGAAAACACATTCATATAAATTTATCATCATAAAGAACAACTTTTTCTAAATTTTATACACCTTATCTTTATTCTACATTAAAACTATATACAAATTAGATTAACAAAAATTAAGAATACTTTCTTTTAATATAAATACATTCCAATGAATATACATTAATACAAAAATCATTAATTAATATATATAATTAATTTATCCTTCTCAAATATCAAATATCATGAAGATAATTTAATAATAAAAAAATATAAATAATTTTACCTTCAACTTTTTAAAACATAATTGGTATCATCATGTAATATATTTTTAAACATTCTAACTCACAATGCTTAAAAGGGAAATTACTCAACTCACATTTCGCACCCGCCCCATATGAAGATTCTAATCAAATTAAGTTTTATTAAATATATTAAGTCAAATACAATTATATTGTGACTAGGGTATTCTCTAATGCTCCAAAATGTTCCCATTAAATTCTGTACTCACCCGACAATCAAGACTGAATCAATCATCATTTCACCAAATGCATTTGTCCTACAGTGGCAGATTTCAACCACATTATCAATAATACTAATTTTTCTTCCAGCCACAAGAACATTCCACTGCCACATGGCGCCAAGTAAATGGAGTAAGAGGCATGCTAAAAATTGACTTCTATCGGATTAAGTTTCTTCTTCTTATGAGGCGGCGGAAAACTTTGTATTTAATATGGGTGTACTTTTCAAAATTAGGTAATAAAGGGTTAGTAAAATCATTTTTATGGAACATGTTTAGTAATGCATTTGGTTTCAAAGTCAGTGGTTCAAATCTGTATTTTCTGAGATTTAATTGAGTTTAATTGCAGTGTATATCGTTGATTAATTATTCAAATAAAATTCAAAGCATTTATTTTTTGTTCGTTAGTTTACGAGGTACAATTTATATATTTTTTATGATAGCGAATGGAATAAAGATCAGATAATAAGCAAAATCCAGGCTAAATATTTATGCCACTCGCTGTGTCTTAAGTAATTGATTAGTTAATGCAATGGCGCTAGGAATGTATCCACAGAACCTCTCAGGAAGATGATGCGTACTCATCATTTCTTCCACTTTAGAAAATGATGCAATGGCTTGAAAACATTTCAACTTTCTTTTTCTCTTTTCATTGCAATTTGAGTAAGTATATTGATAATATAAGTGAAGTATTAAAGGATCCAACCTTTTCTAGAGGTTCTATTTATCCATAGGCCATCCATAACCTTAAAGAGTTTTCATTGTGTCAATTGAGTGAGGAAACTTGAAACACCTCTTCAAAGGGTGTAACTGAAAGTTATAACAAATCTTTCTAATCTATTAATGTATCACATATGGATCTAATATCGATTGAATATTTTTTAATAAAATAAACACATCATTATTTAATAAAAGTAAAATTTAAATAACAAATACTTTTTAAAGAGTACGTCATACACTGTCCATAAAATATAGATAATCGCCCTTTTTCTATTAAATTTTTATTTTTTCTCCTTCTCTTCCTCATTAATAAAATTGATAGAATGCATTATGCTTATTAAATTTTATGTGAACATATTTTTTCATAAAAATAAATTATTTTATATATATCTAAAACATAAGAATAAAAACTACTTGCTTTAAAATAAAATACCACTTAACAACATTTATCTCAAAACTCAATCATAAATTATAACAAATTAAATTTTTACAATAATTTTAATGTACAATATATTCTTGAGTGTTTATATATACTTCAATTCCACCTCTTTATTATGAACTAGTGACCTGAGATGAAAACAAATGTGATTGAAACAAGTAGCTACACATTGGAGAGAGGGTCGTCCTATTCAATCAACCTCTGTTTTCACAAAATAAATATTTATGCACTACATGGGACTGCAACGTATAAAACAAATTTTTTCATTCGGAGCATATATATATATACACACCATAAGAATACCAGACAATGACCTTGGCATGGTGAAAGCTTTTGAATAATCTCTCAGGCAATCTCCTTCTGCCTTTACCCACTTAACCAAAAAAATAGTAAAATTTAGCAGAGATTCACTAACATATAATTTCTTAAAATGCTAATCAACTGGTTAATCTTTCACCTCAGCCCACAAATGGGTGATTATCCCTTTAAATCTTCATAGCTCCCCGATTGAAGTAGAATAAGACAGAAACAACTCCAAAAGCATACTCTAAAATAGGAAGAATGTAAGAACAACAACAGAGCATGATTTTAACCATTAAATAACTAGGGGGCATTATAAAGTTCCCAGAAATAAACACGAACAGTTTGTGATGGCAGAAAATCACTTGATTAAAGCTTAGACATCCATCTCAGATAAAAAAAAAGATTATCTCAACCCAAATTAATACAGTGATCATGCTATAAATAACACAACGCACAGAAGAATCAATAAGGCTGTTCTCAACAGATTTAGAGTTCAGAGATAGCATGCCTAGAGAAAATAGAGATTCTCCCCTGCCAAAACTCCTCCATCTCAGCGTGTTCTTCTCCGCCCTACCTGAGCCCCATCGCAAACTGACCTGGCCAAGGAGAATAATGGTTTTATTTTCTTGACCTGCTCTCTCCTATCATGGCGCATATTCTTCCCAGACAAGCTGCTGGTCAGAAAATGTCACACTTGCCTTGTTGACGTCTGAAGACACCACCTTTGGGCATTTCTTAATATGTAATAAATGATTTTTTATAATAATCTGGTATTTTCTTGTTTGTATTCTACAATGGTTAGTAGCTCTAGTCAAAAGTTATCTTTAGTTCTGTTCATAGTTTTTAAATGTGTAAAAATATTTTCTAATTTATAGCTTCTGTTTATTACAAGTATTTTTTAATAATAATAAAAAATCTGATTAATTATTAATTCCCCTCAAATCTCCTCGAGACATTAGTCTCCTCCCTTGCTTCCCTAAGCAATCTCATTTACCGAAATAATTAATAAGGAAGAATCTACATCAAAGAAGGATCTACATCAACATTAGACTATATATATATATATATATATATATATATACCCAGATTTATACCTCCTATTTTAGGGACATCCACACATGAAATTAAGTAGGTGTACTTACATACATAAGTCTGTATGAATATCTTATTATGGTTCAAAGTAGAAGATAATAATTTTGAGATACTAGATGGTATAAAAGTGCCTCGTTTAATGATATCCATCCTTGCTAACAGGGAATAAGAACATAGTTTGTTGACAAGTCACTTACTTGCAATGCCTTTGACAATGGTTTTGCCTATCATCTCAGCATGTTTTACTTGCACTTAATACCCAAAACAAAATTCTGAAGACTGTGGAGATGTCCCCACAATTAATTAGCATCATACCATTTATTTAATCTCTTCACATTTTAGTTTTGGGATTCATTAAAAAGTTTAACTCCATTCTAGATTTTTTGAGTAAGAAGGGGATCATATCTCGTTAAGGGTCATCCCCAATTTGCATAAGATGATTCTTAAATCTTATTGTCAGTCATTATACCTCTTTTAAGTCTTGACGAGCACATGGAAGTAACATATTGTATCTAGTGCGAATAATATAACTTAAAATACTGATTGGAGTCACACGTACAATCTTATTATTCACACTATTAATCAATTGAGTACAAGAAAACATCACAAACACATCACTAATTCCATACATGCTAAAGTTGCTTGTTACATACCTTTCCATCTATCAATCCTCATGTTGATAAAAAAGAGAGACTACAATTAAAAGTCTTATGATAAGAATGCCAACAATTACTAACATATCACCTTCAATCACAGTCAACTTGTAATCCACATTAAAACACCATGAAAGCCAATAGTAGTTAATTATAATGTTGTAATCAAAATACCAATACTTACTAGCCCTTTGATATGTCATAGGTAGGCTAATTGAAGAAGATTCTTTGAAATAATAATAATAGCAAAGTGAATTTGTATAAAATATCTACGGCTAATTCAAATTGTACAATCACATAAAGACCCATAAAAGCAAGGACAATATCAATATAATTACCCCCTCCAAAGCAAAATGGTAGCATACTACTCTTCCAATACCAAAGTCTCCTACAACCAACAAAGATATTTTACCCTAAAATAAACTTTTAAGTACACAACATACCTACAATTCTATATCATGATAACAAAACAATAAGTGAAAATACAAAATGAATATAACTATACCTTCACTTTGTATAATTTAATACCGTGAAAACAAAATCAATAATTAATACAAAATGAATATAAATATACCTTCAATTTGTACAGTTTGATACCATGAAAAAAAATCAATGGTTAAAAATACAAAATAGGTATACCTTCAAATTAACCGTACTATGAAAAATAAATCAATGCTTAAAAATATTAAATGGATATACCTTAAATTTGTAGATTATACCATGAAGACAATTTTTTTGGTGTAAAAATATAAAATGGATATTGTACCTTTGATTTATCAGTAGATTCATTTATAAGATGGTTTAGTAATCCTTCTTGTAAGTTTCATGACATGCTCCTTACCTAATTGCAACACTTTCTAATTGCTAGGAAATGTAATTTCTCCACTTCTAAATATAGTAATTTGTTCTATTTGTAGGCATGTTATAGATGTTTCCAGGTTGTTGAATCCTTATTAAAAATAGGAGTTTGTTATTATAAATTTAGAAAGTTTGTTTTATCTCAGCCTGTCATTCTTCTATATGATGAGGCTCTTTTTAAATCTTTTATTAAGCAATCAAAGTGCAGTAGCATTTGTTTGTATGATATATTCTTGGCTCTCAGTTTTTTGTTAGAGCCTATAGATCTAGGAAGAAGAATCAGAGCAGATCCATGCAGAAGCTTGTGCAGTTCGTGACCCTTAGTCTAAGCGCAGTTGTAGTCAGTTGACTAGCTGAGCATGTGGGAGAAATTTTGTAGATCATGGGAAAGATATGTGTAGACACCGAAATCGTGTCTACTCCCTTGGTCGACTCCCCCTTGGTCCCTTTCCACTTCTAACCATGCCTAACCTATGTCTTATTAATTTAAAATAATTATCTTATTTTAAATTAATAATTCTCTCTCTCCCCTTGCCACCTCACCCATGCCACCTCTCCTATCCTTGGATTCCTTTGCCTTTAGATACCCTCATTTATCACCCTAATGACCTATTCCAACTTCCCCTCCACTACCCCTTGCCAAGTCTTAAATGATTTAAGACCCCATTTCCCTTATCCCACTCATTTCCCACGCCTATTAATCCACCTTCGACCGTTTCTTCCCCCGACCCGCTGACTTGGCAGTTGGGAAAATGGATAAAAGGCTATTTTTAGCCTTTTTCCTGCCTTCCAGCCGTCGGCGTCGGTCAACTGTCGACCGACGTCGGTGATATTGCCAGCGTCGATTACCTTCATAACTGCGTTCTAGACCTAAATGCAAGATCCAATTTTTCAATCTTCAACCCACTTTTCCAATCTTTCAATCCGATCTTTCACTCCTCAATCCGTCAATCCTTCCAATCATCAAACCTCTCTCTCTCTCTCTCAGGTATATACAGCAAGCTACAACAACAACAGGTACTCTGCATCAGTCACAGCTCTTCCACACCCACACCAACAACAGGGATAACCAGTCTGCAATATTCCTTCTCTAGCAGATATGAGGTAAGTATTTGCTACTATTTCCATTTCAGTATTTTCTTTTTAATCTATCTGTTATTCAGCCAGACCAGACTTGACTCCCTCCCGAAAAGGCTGAGAGGCCTTCCCATATCCTTATCACCTCTATCCTCCTTTTCAGAACATACACTCTGTCCATTGTCCCTGCAACTCTACCTAGACCATTGCAAAGACCATTAAAAAGGCCCAAACTCCTTCTCAGACCTGTCGACAGCCCTGAAACCTATCCAAACCTGACCAGACCTCGTCCAAAGATTATTGCCCCGATCGACACCGGCCATAGAGACTACTGCCTTCACCGACGTTGGCATACTAACCGACGTCGACAAACCTTGACAATCGACATCGACAGACTAATCGACGTCGACGACTGTGACCACGCTGACAACAACATTTAGGTAAGCATTTGCTTCTATTTTTGCTTCAGTCTTTAATCATTTCAGTCTTTTATCATTCTGCCTTTTATCAGACATTATTTTTATCAATCAGTGGGTTGACATCCCTCAAGGAAGTCTTTATAATTCTGGGATCAATCTTTTGCTTGGCAGCCCACCATCTCCTCATCTAATGCCTTCTTTGTTTTAGTCTCTTTCTTCTACAGGTGTCATCCTCCACAACCAAAGAGGAGTTCCTTCTGTCGTCTGGATAATGGTGTGTAGACTTTAGCCAGGTACATACAAGCCTTAGACCATATCTCTTAGTTTCTCATTTCCTTTTTTTGAATGTGAAAGTGAAAATCATATAGAAACGTTTTGGCACGCCCGGTGGGACCCTAAGGTCTTCCTTGGGTTCTTTTCTTTCTTTTCATATAGGGTGCATTAGGTTTTTCCTTTTCACCTCTTTCTTCTATCTCTTCCTAAAGACATCATAAGCAGGATTAAAAGGAATCATTCTTGTTCTTTCTTTTCTTGCATCTTAGACTAGTCAAAAGTCATACTCTTCAACCCTTTCTCAACTTGTTTTCATCCGAACTAACATTTAAATTTGGGCTTAAAATACATTGCATTTCATTTCTTCTTGACTGCATACTTAGTCCACATCTAGTAATTACAATCGCATCATGAATTAATCGTAGACCACTTATGCTACACAACCAAATCACTTGCACAAATCAAACATCAAAACTTACCTGAGACAAGGCCTGACTGGGATTTCATCACCCAACGGATACCTTACCCGTCTCGACAATCCCACTTGGATTTCACCACCAAGGGGAAAGCCCACTCTGTTCTCTGGCAGAGGATAATCTCTAGGAAAAGTATATTTTGGCTAAGTGAGACCAGTTTATCACTAGGCTCGTGAAGTGAGGGGAGCTTGCTCCTTAGCACCAGGCCATGTACAAAACCTAACCCAGACTCTTGAGCACGTAAATAAACCTGAAACCATCCATAGACTACCTCTTCTAGGGCCCTTCTAACAAGCCAACCTCCCAAACATCACTTTAAGGCATAAGCCAACAAAATTTTAAAAGTTGATTCTTAGGATTTAACGCTTAGGGTCTGCTTGTCTCCATCTGTTTTTCTATTCTTATCTGGTTGTTTGAGCTAGTGAGGACGTTCTCTTCTTTTTTCCAAGAATCTTCAAATTTTTTGAGTTTTTGGAAACCATAGTCATCGACATCGGTTCTATCACCGACGTCGGCAACCTTTCCTTACCGTCATCGGTTATCTGACTGACGATGGCCATCTGTTCTCATCGACATCAATTTTTCAACCGATGTTGGTCACTGTCACAGTCCTTTTTTTCAAAACAGCAGCCTAAAACCCGACCCTTTTTCTATCCAACACCCATTCTGAGTTTTTGAAACTGAAAAAACACAAATTTTGAAACCTGACCCTTCTTGCCTTGAATGGTTTTGACACGCAGTCAAACCACGACTTTTGTTGATCACACGAGGCAACAACCACTTCTGCCTTCCCCATCCATAACCAGTCCTATAATGGAGTTCCATTCAGAGACCGAAAGAACTCCTACTTGACCGACCCTGACTCAGACCCCCATTGTCCCTGAAAGGGACCAAGATTTTGAAAGATTCTTGGACCTCAATGTCAAAGCCCTCCAAAACTATCTCGCAAGAAACCAAACGCGAGACCTTTCAGGTGAAGCGGCGATGACATCAACACCATCTGCTACCCAGCCTTTTATGACTCAAACTATTGGCTCAACCATTAAACTGACCATGGCCAATATGCAAAGTTTGGCCTCCCCATCTATTTTTGGACTGACCTCCATCAGGGTTTCATTACCCCCTCAACCACACACAATTCAACCAAGTTCTACATCATACCAGAACTTGATTGTCTCGACTCCACACACTCTTGCACCCATAAATGTAGGAGTGTCTACCTCCCCTTTTGCCAATGCCGTCACGCAACCACCTTTGGCGGTATCTAGCCTACCCATGCCTTCTACCTTCACAATGCAACCACCCTTGGCCTCCACTTCTGTCCCAATGACTAGTTATCAATATGTTGCACCCCTAAAAGTGCAACCGACTACGTCGTATGCCCCTTCTAGCACCTTTCAAGTGCCCTACAACTTAGGGGGTGCCCCATCTGCCAATCCATCAGCCGATCTCATCAAAACGCTGATGGACAAAATGTCTAGTCTTGAGGCTTCTATTTCTGGTTCAAGCAATGTCCTTTCCTATGAGCAAATTTGCAACGAACCCATCCATCCCTCCGTCCCAATCTGACCATATCCTAGTCAGTGGGAGCTTCCTAAATTTTCTCATTTCCAGAGTAAGGAAGACCCGCAACAACACCTACAAGCATTCAGACATGCTTGTTATCTCATAGCCCATGACGATGCATTACTTCTACGCATGTTCCCCATGTCGCTTTCTGGCCCCGCCCTTGACTGGTATAGCTCTCTTACCAGAAATTATATCTTTTCATTCACTCAACTCGCCCAATTATTTCTTGACCATTTTTCTATCAACATCACCAAACAAGTCTCAATCACAGACCTCTACTCCATCAGGCAATTTGATGACGAATCAATAGTCGATTTTGTCGCCCATTGGAGAGGCTTGATTAAATAGCTCTCTTTTTCCTTGCCTCAATTCGAGCTCATTGAGCTCTTTTCTTGAGCATGTGCCAGGCACATCTCTTCTACCTTGCGGGTTCAAACATTCCACACTTTTGATGAAGCTTTCACCATGGCCCGAAAGCTTGAACTCCGTGCCATTGAAGAGGATAAGGTCAAATTACGTAATACCAACGCAAAAGCCAATGACCCTTCTTCTTCCAGACCTTCTTCTTCCCACTCTAAGTCCAAAGGAGTGGCCAGCACTGTGGTCGTTAGATCACCATCTTCAACAACAACTGACCAATCTCAACCTTCAACATCTCAAAGCATCACCAAACAATTCCAACAATGGTACATCCAGTGTTCATACACTCCACTTGGAGAATCATACGCTTTCGTTTTGGAAAAACTTGTCAAGCAGGGGGTCCTCGATCTCCCTCCAATCCAACCACCTCAATTCAACTCTTCAAAAGCCCTCCCTACATGGTATAGGGAGGCCGACTTCTGTCACTATCATCGCGTCCACAGCCATGACATCAACAATTGCCGAACCTTCAAAAACATCATTCAAGACATGTTAGATAAGGGTGACCTCATCCTAGACAATCCAAACACGCTGCCCAATCAAAATATTGATATCTTCAAACAACCCTTTCCTAATCATCCGCCTACCCAAAATAATGTCTAGACCATGGCCGATAGCTTCCACGAGCATGACATACACACGGTCAACACGGTCTCACCTATTGTCCCTGACCAATCTCCTTCACAAGTGGAAGACCCTTCTTCCCCAATTTCTCCTCCACAGGTAGAAGAATCCTCTTCTCCTGTTAGTCCTCCATCGACCTCTCTTATATTGGAGGATGCCTTGACCATACCGATGCCATCAGCCCCACATTCATCCTTCCTCCCACAAATGGAGGACCCTACCTTGCCTACTCCTCAACCACAAGTCAAAGGCACAATCATCCTTGCCCTCTGCCCTCTTGAGGAGCCACACTCTCCTATTACTTCTCCACCAAGAGAGGAACCAGTCTCTTTATCCATTTCGACCAAGGAAGACCCAGTGACGGTTTCTTCTTGCCTTTTGCCTAAGATTGCTACATCTCACCCACCTCTGTCTGCATTCGAACTCAAACCCCTATCTAACCTCGCCTCGCACAATGGTGGCCCTCAACCCAAACCAAAGAAGGCCACTACACCACACCAGAGGATTCCTCCCCCACCTTCATCATTACCTTCAATTTTGGGCCCGCATCTATCCACTTTATAGGAGTGCTTCCTACTCTCATACTTCACAGAAGCAAGTCGCCTCCATTATCCCCTCAACCCATCAGACATATATTTCCTCCAAAACATCCAACGCCCCTCATCACAAAAGTGCCATCTACACATGTGGCTACACTGCCAAACAAAAGGATGGTACAACCAATGCCTCTTATGCCTCTTAAACCAAAGTCATCAACCCCCACTGCAACAAGACTCACAGACCCATTAGCAGGTTCTTATGCCTTGCTGTTATGACAATTGTTGTGGTCTTCTCGCATCAGTCTCCCACCTCTTAAACCATATCAATCTCTCAGACCAAAACTACCCTGGTTCGATGACACTCAGATTTATGCATATCATCGCAAGCCTGGGCACGACACCGAGCATTGTTGTGCCCTCAAGGTTGTCATTCGCCAATGTTTGAAGAAAGACACCCTTCTTCTTGACCACATTGTCAACAAACCTTCAACACTGCCCCACTCATCCACTCTCAGATCAAGACCATCTTGGTTCGACAACTCTAAATTCTGTCATTATCACCACAAACTAGGACATGACACTGAGCATTGTTGCGCTCTTAAAGCTATCATTCGTCAACACCAAAAAAAGGATACCCTTCTCATCAAGGATCCTCTTGACCACCCCTTTGACAAATCATCAACACCGACCCATGCCTCTCAAACCTCATCACCTAAATCGGGATCTTCATGCTAGACTATAGTCCCTTTGCCGCCTTTGACCCCCTTATTCGACATCAACATAGTCAATCTGACCACTAAGCCTCAACCGACCTTAACCAATCTGTCAAACATTCTCCTTAGCCGCTGGGAGAATTCAACGTTCATCCAAGCCTTGACCAAACATTCAACCTATCTTCGACCAAACATTCAACTTGACCTCGACCAGACCATCGACCAAACCTTAACCCAACCATTGACCAATCATCGACCAAATATCCATCAACCTGACCCTCGACCAAACGTTCAACCAGCCTTGACCAATCAGTGACCATATCAACCATCCAACATCAATCAACACGTGACCAATCGGGAAAGAGGCAAATGGGGCAAATTTGCTCCTAATTGACTCAGACCTTATCATCAATGCACAAGCATAGACTAGGGACTTATTAGAACCTGAGCCCTTTATGCCTTGCATCCTCGACTATTCTACTATTAGTTAAGTACTCGCTCACTTGACATTTAACATGAGCTCGTCCCTTGAGCAATCCCCATCCTCTTAATCCTCATTCCCTTCAACCCTATTCCCCTAAACAAATCCCCTATAACCCTTTTATAAAGTATGGATGCTTTGTCCTAATAAAAGGGAGCCCTTGAACTTCTATAGTCTTGTCCATGACTCAAAATTCTATCAAAAAATAAATCAAGATGTCAAAATATTCAAGGTCACAAAATCAAAAAGTAGACTGCTCCCTCGAAGGACAACTGTACTATCATTGCTATAGCTAATAGACTGCTCCCTCGAAGGATAGTTATTCCAAAGCCCTTAAATATATAAAGCAAAAATATAGACCACTCCCTCGAAGGATGGCTATGACTAAATCTTGCTACTCTCAGAAGCTTCTCGCATCGATCAGCTTCACAAATGACCACAAAGCAAAATGACATCTCTATGTAGACTTCCTGCATCGATCAGTCTGCTCAAAAAAAAAAATGGGTCATGGACTTGGCTTATACTTGTCTCAGGGTCTCCTATAAAAAAGGGCAAGGTTATCTCTGCTCTAAAACGGGTTACCCTATCCTCACCTATCATAACACCTGCTCAAGGGACTTCGAGCTCACTTTAATGTCAAAGTGATTCGATTACCACTCTAACACAACCAATGGTCAACGACGCAATGCATGAATGGGGCTCTTGGTTCTAACAACCCCTATCTATGCTATCATTCTGGTCCTTGTCAATGAAAAAGCAATTTGCCTTTCACTCTTTTTTCACACTTTGGTCACATCCAACCAAATCATTTGCCAACCAAACCTTTTTCAAACCACAAAACATTATCATAAACCATTCACACTAGTTTTTATGGACACCAATGCACATGGAAACTATCAACCACACAATTTATGTTAAGCATAAACCATTACTTGCTAATGCATAAATAGACCTCAATTCATTTTTAACATACATCCATCACGAATATGGAAAATTGCTAGGGATGAAAGACCCCTCAACCAATGTTACAAAATACACCATCACACAATATGCAAAAGGCTGTAGCATCATCTTATCCTCATCATTTCGACACATGACCAAACCAACCTATCGACCTCTTTGATTCCTAGTCTGAACTACATTGGTCTGAGGCCCTAAGATCAAGGCTATGTAGGCAGCACTCAGTTGACACGATGTCCTCTGAGGTTAGCTCAACCACCCTCATTTGTTCGTCTACCCAATGGATAAACCATATCCTCCTTTTGACCATGACTTGACCTCGACCAAAGTAATCGACCACTTCGACCCTCTTCCTCCCTTTTAGGGAGAACTACATTGGCCTGAGGCCCTTCACAAAGGGGCTATGTAGGTAGCACTTAGTCTTCTAGGGTTAGCTTAGCCACATTCCTTCGTCCATCCATCCACCTTGACCAATGACCATGGCAATCGTGACTACCTCCTATGACTCTGACCACTTCCAAGACAAATGTTGCCTTGGTTGTTTTTGCATGTATGCTACCTCATGAATGGTTAGCAAAATTGTGCGTAGACTATTTATGACCTTCACAAGTATAGGATCACAAGCCGGTTGATCCCCACTACTTGTGACATTTTCGTGTTTCCAAGAGCACTTTCTGAGCCCGGGATACCTGGAACACGATGACCATGGGAGCTTTAGCTTAAATTGAATAACTCGATCAGCTACGACCAAATGCTGAGGCCCAGTTACTTCAATTTTGGCACTCCTCAACCCTTGACCTATGACAATTTGACCTGACCATCCTGTGAAGTGGTATACGTGTAATCATGACTTTTGCAGCGTTCACACTCACACCTTCACCATTTTCATCACTCTCTGTCAAATTGGCACCCGACTTTAGGTTCCCTTCTTTCGACTCCCGCTTTGAGGGAGAATACCTCATCCATACCTGGGGTAATCAACTCCTATTTTTGTCTTGCAGTTCATCTAGAACAACCAACAAGACAAAAAGGGGCAAATGTAGACACCAAAATCATGTCTACTCCCTTGGTCGACTCCCCCTTGGTCCCTTTCCACTTCTAACCATGCCTAAGCTATGTCTTATTAATTTAAAATAATTATCTTATTTTAAATTAATAATTCTCTCTCTCCCCTTGCCACCTCACCCATGCCACCTCTCCTCTCCTTGGATTCCTTTGCCTTTGGATACCCTCATTTATCACCCTAATGACCTATTCCAACTTCCCCTCCACTACCCCTTACCAAGTCTTAAATGATTTAAGACCCCATTTCCCTTATCCCACTCATTTCCCATGCCTATTAATCTACCTTCGACCATTTCTTCCCTCGACCCACTGACCTGGTAGTTGGAAAAATAGATAAAAGGCTATTTTTAGCCTTTTTCCTACCTTCCAGCCGTCGGTGTTGGTCAACTGTCGACCGACGTCAGCGATATTGCCAGCGTCAGTTACCTTCATAACTGTGTTTTGGACCCAAATGCAAGATCCAATTTTTCAATCTTCAACCCGCTTTTCCAATCTTTCAATCTGATCTTTCACTCCTCAATCCGTCAATCCTTCCAATCATTAAACCTCTCACTCTCTCTCTCTCAGGTATATACAGCAAGTTACAACAACAACAAGTACTCTGCATCAGTCACAGGTCTTCCACACCTGCACCAGCAATAGGTACAACCAGTCTACAATATTCCTTCTCTAACATATATGAGGTAAGTATTTGCTATTGTTTCCATTTTAGTATTTTCTTTTTAATCTATCTGTTATTCAGCCAGACCAGACTTGACTCCCTCCCAAAAAGGCTGAGAGGCCTTCCCATATCCTTATCACCTCTATCCTCCTTTTCAGAACATACACTTTGTCCATTGTCCCTGCAACTCTGCCCAGACCCTTGCATAGATCATTAACAAGGCCCAAACTCCTTCTCAGACTCGTCGACAACCCTAAAACCTGTCCAGACCTGACCAGACCTCATCCAAAGACTACTACCCCGACCGACACCAGCCACAAAGACTACTGTCTTCACCAACATCAGCATACTAACCGACGTCAGTAGACCTTGACAAACGATGTTGGCAGACTAATCGACGTCGGTGACTGTGACCAGGCCAACAACAGCATTCAGGTAAGCATTTGCTTCTATTTCTGCTTCAGTCTTTAATCATTTTAGTCTTTTATCATTTTGCTTTTTATCAGACATTATTTTTATCAATCAGTGGGTTGACATCCCTCAAGAAAGTCTTTGTACTTCTGGGATCAAGCTTTTGCTTGGCAGCCCACCATCTCCTCATCTAACGCCTTCTTTGTTTTAGTCTCTTTCTTCTACAGGTGTCATCCTCCATAACCAAAGAGGAGTTCCTTCCGTCGTCTGGATAACGGTGCGTAGACTTCATCTAGGTACATACAATCCTTAGACCATATCTCTTAGTTTCTCATTTCCTTTTTTTGAATGTGAAAGCGAAAATTGTATAGAAACATTCTAAGAGATATGGAAACTATCGACCACACAATTTATGTTAAGCATAAACCAATACTTGATGAAGCATAAATAGACCTCAATTCATTTTTAGCATACATCCATCACGAATATGGAAAATTGCTAGGGATGAAAGACCCCTCAACCAATGTTACAGAATACACCATCACACAACATGGAAAACGCTGTAACATCTTTTTCTCCTCATCATTTCAACACATGACCAAAACCAATCATTAACCAATTTGACTCTTCATCTGAACTACATTGCCCTGAGGTCCTTCACAAAGGGGCTATGTAGGCAGCACTTAGTCTTCTGGGGTTAGCTCGGCCACATTTTTGAATACCTCATCCATACCTGGGGCAATCAACTCCTATTTTTGTCTTGCAGTTCATCTAGAACAACCAACAAGACAAAAAGGGGCAAATGTAGACATCGAAATCGTGTCTACGCCCTTGGTCGACTCCCCCTTGGTCCCTTTCCACTTCTAACCATGCCTAACCTATGTCTTATTAATTTAAAATAATTATCTTATTTTAAATTAATAATTCTCTCTCTCCCCTTGCCACCTCACCCATGCTACCTCTCCTCTCCTTGGATTCCTTTGCCTTTGGATACCCTCATTTATCACCCTAATGACCTATTCCAACTTCCCCTCCACTACCCCTTGCCAAGTCTTAAATGATTTAAGACCCCATTTCCCTTATCCCACTCATTTCCCATGCCTATTAATCCACCTTCGACCGTTTCTTCCCCCAACCTGCTGACCTGGCAGTTGGGAAAATGGATAAAAGGCTATTTTTAGCCTTTTTCCTGCCTTCCAACCACCGGCATCGGTCAACTATCAACTGACGTCAGCGATATTGTCGGCGTCGGTTACCTTCATAACTGCATTTTGGACCTAAATGTAGGATCCAATTTTTCAATCTTCAACCCACTTTTCCAATCTTTCAATTTGATCTTTCACTCCTCAATCCGTCAATCCTTCCAATCATCAGACCTCTCACTCTCTCTCTCTCTCTCAGGTATATACAACAAGCTACAATAACAACAGGTACTCTACATCAGTCACAGGTCTTCCACACCTGCACCAGTAATAGGTAAAACCAGTCTGCAATATTCCTTCTCCAATAGATATGAGGTAAGTATTTGCTACTATTTCCATTTCAATATTTTCTTTTTAATCTATCTGTTATTCAGCCAAACTAGACTTGACTCCCTCTTGAAAAGGCTAAGAGGCCTTCCCATATCCTTATCACCTCTATCCTCCTTTTCAGAACATACACTCTGTCCATTATCCCTGCAACTCTGCCCAGACCCTTGCACAGACCATTAACAAGGCCCAAACTCCTTCTCAGACTCGTCGACAGCCCTGAAACCCATCCAGACCTGACCATACCTTGTCCAAAGATTACTACCCCGATTGACACTGGCCACAGAGACTACTGCCTTCACCGATATTAGCATACTAACCGATGTCGACAGACCTTGACAACTGACGTCGACAGACTAACTGACGTCGACGACTATGACCAGGTTGACAACAGCATTCAGGTAAGCATTTGCTTCTATTTCTGCTTCAGTCTTTAATCATTTCAATCTTTTATCATTCTACCTTTTATCAGACATTATTTTTATCAATCAGTGGGTTGACATCCCTCAAGGAAGTCTTTGTACTTCTGGGATCAAGCTTTTGCTTGGCAGCCCACCACCTCCTCATCTAACGCCTTCTTTGTTTTAGTCTCTTTCTTCTAAAGGTGTCATCCTCCACAACCAAAGAGTTCCTTCTATCATCTGGATAACGGTGCATAGACTTCATCCAAGTACATACAAGCCTTAGACTATATCTCTTAGTTTCTCATTTCCTTTTTTTGAATGTGAAAGCGAAAATTGTATAGAAACAATATGACCAAGTGAACCACTGCCAAAGAAGGAAAAGGCCATTTCCAAAGAAAACTCAGCTAGTGTGGAAAAAGCCACAGTTAGTAGATGCATTTTTGTTTCTAATTCTATGCCATTAGAAGATAAAGCTCTGAAATTCCATTAATACAGTGGTCGACACTGTGAAGAAACAATTCAATTTACTTAAGCACCATGGCAAGCACATCTCAGCAGAGGATGAGGATCTAGGGAGAAGCACAAATTTTTTAGAGTGCAACCATTGATTGGACCTCCATTTACATTCAAGTCCCTATCCAACATTCAAATTTTTTGTGCCTTAAGTCTGACTCAATTTTTCACAAGATGAGATAAGTAACGGGAAGTTGCTGAAGAAGATCATGGATTTAGGGAGCAACAAGATAGTTAAGAAGTCATTCTTCCCTAAGAAAGAGATCATTCCAGCTGAGATATGTCCATATTAGTTCACCATTGGAATAAAGGCACAGTTGAAAAATAGAGTCACCAGTGAGATTTGTTGAGTTAGAGAAGAGGTCAAATCCATAGGATGGCCGGAATAGAGGGTAAGAGTTGGAAACATCCACCAATGTTTAATGGTTAGAACTTTGACATGTGGGCAAAGAAGATGAGGATGATATTGGTGGCGAATGATTTATGAGAGTGTGTGATCACCGATTTCATAGTTGTGAATGATTAAGCAACATACAATGTATTGACAAATTCCCAAAAGACCTAGTTGATGGAGAATTGAAGGAAGGATGTGAAAGCATTAAATTTGATAGAGATGGCAATGAAAGAGGTCATATGTCCAAGAATTTTAGTAGCAAATTACGTAAAGGAAGCATGGGAGATCTTTCAAAATTCCTATTGAGGTATTGATAAGGTACAATTAGTAATACTCTAAATATTTAGAAGAGAATTCAAAATATTGCTAATGAATGATAATGAATCTATTTCTAAGTTTCATACTAGAGTCTCTAGCTTAACAAATCAGTAAAGAATTAATAATGAAACAATAGAGGACCAAAGTATCATTGAAAATATCCTTAGGATTTTGCCTATGAGATATGATCTAATTGTTATAGCTATTGAGGATGCCAAATACCTCTCAAGGATGATAGTGAATGAGTTGATGGGTTCTCTTCAAATCCATGAGCACCAGTCGAACAGAGCTGAACCTTCTTCCATAGAGCAAGTCTTCAAGGCCCAAGCCAATTTTAGATGCAGGGGGAGAGGAAGAGAAAATAGAGGCAAAAGCTTCAAAGGTAGAGGAAGAGGAAGGAGCTATTATGTTAGATCAAGTTTAGACAATTAAGGAGCAATAACTCCCAATTAAACTTTCAAGATAAGAAAAAGAGTAGTACTTCAAATCAAATGTATGATAAAAGTAATATACAATGCTATTATTTTCATAATTATGGTCATTTTGCTAGTGAATGTAGAAAGAGGAAATATAACCAATCAAGACAAAGTGCACATGTAGTCATTGAGAATTTAAGTGAAACTAAACATTTGCCAAACATGTTCATTGTATGCAATGTTGCTGAGTAGAGCAGTGCTGAGGTATGGTATTTGGATAGTGCATGTAGTAACCACATGAGTGACAATGAGAACCTATTTTCCTCCATTGATAAGAATATTCAGTCAGATATTAAGATGGGGAACAATGAAAAAGTTCATGTTGTTGGTAGAGGGACTATCATTATATGCACCAAGTAAGGTGAAAGGAGAGCAATCCAGGATGTCTATTATGCTTCAAATTTGAAACATAATTTGTTAAGTATTGGATAGTTGGTTCAAAAAGGATATATAGTCTTCATGGAGAATGGAGAGTGAAAAATATTTGATAAGGAAGGAAACAAGAACATTATAGTTATAGTTCAAATGACAATGAACTGCATGTTTCCTCTCAAAATACAAATTGATCCTCTCAAGAGTACATTAGTACTACATCAAGCAACCTTCAAGATAGTCACCAAAGACACATACAAACTCTAGAATTTGAAGTATGTGCATTTAATTTTTTATGGATTAGATATTTTATTTAAGAAGAATATGGTTATAGGTCTACCAACAATAGTATAACCTAAAAGAAGATGTGAGGCATACATTCTAGGAAAACAACATAGGCAGTCTTTTCAATCAGGGATGTCTACAAGGGCAAAAACACCTTTGAAATTAGTGCACTTAGATTTGTGTGGCCCAATGAAAACTCTCATCCACTCTAAGAATGCATATTTCTTAACCTTCATATATGCATATAGTAGGAAAATTTGGATTTATTTTCTAAAGAATAAGTCTGAGAATTTTGAGAAATTCAAGTGGTTTAAGGCATTGGTTGAAAAATAGAGTGGATATTTAATCAATGCCCTGAGATCAAATAAAGGGGGAGAGTATGTTTCTAAGGAATTCTTAACTTTTTGCAAGAATGAAGGAATTGAAAAGTAGTTCACAGTTAGATACACTCCACAACAAAATGGAGTGACAGAAAGGAAAGATAGGACCATCGAAAAGATGGCCGCAAGCATGTTGAAAGCCAATGCACTTTCAAAAGAATATTAAGGTAAAGTTTTAGCAACAACAATGTATTTATTAAATAGGTGTCCCACAAAGGTTGTTCGAAACATGACTCCACAAGAAGCATGGACAAACAAAAAGTATAGTGTTGAGCATCTAAGAATATTTGGGTGTGTGGCATATGCACATGTGCCAAAGAAAAAGAGGCAAAAATTTGATGATAAAGGAGAAAAACATATCTTCATTGGATATTGTGAAGATGCTAAAACATATAAATTATTCAATGTTATTAAAAATAAGTTTGTGATTAGTAGGGATGTCAAATTCATTAAAAATGAATCACGGGATGGCACTATTGAAACTACATTGGGTAACTCATAATCAATACTCATAGATGATGGAAATGAAGATGCTCAGATTGAACAAGTCATAGTTCATCAAGGTGAACTATCAGCAACACCTCCATCACCTTCACAACATGATCCTCAATTAAGCAACTCCAGTAGCAATTTAGATCCAACTCTTGCTTCTCTTATGCCTAGAAAGACAAGGAGCTTGAGGGTATGATGACTCAAGGTATGATGATCTTAAGGAAATTTTGATTTTTTTTTTATTTTCTCTAAATGAGCTACATGTTTTGAAGAAACAGTGAAAGAATATAAACGGTGTAAATCCATGAATGAGGAAATAAATGCAATAGAAAGAAATAAAACATGGGTGTTAGTTGATTTACCTAAGGATAAACAAGTGATTGGAGTGAAGTGGGTCTAAAAGGCCAAGAGCATAGTAGAAGGAAAAATTGATATGTATAAATTAGGATTGGTTTTTAAGGGATACAAACAACAACTGGATATAGACTATGTTGAGACTTATGCTCCTGTTACAAGAATGGAAACCATGTGGGCTGTCTTACCAATAACTGCCTAACACAAGTGGAAGGTATATCAAATGGATGTAAAATCCACCTACCTAAATGGAGTAATCAAAGAATAAGTCTATGTTGATCAACCACATGGATATAAGTATCAAGAAAACAAAACAAGGTGTATAGGCTCAATAAAGCACTCTATGGGCTTAAGCAAGCACTAAAGACTTGGTATAGTAGAATTCATTCATACTTCACTACTAATGTTTTCAACAAAAGTAGTAGTGAGCCCACACTTTACATCAAAAAGAGCCATTATAATATTTTGATTGCTATGTTATATGTAGATGATTTACTCTTCACAAGAAATGATGATGCTTTTATTGGTGAGTTCAAAGAAGCAATGAAAAGGGAATTTGAAATGACAGACTTGGGTTTGTTAAGATATTTTCTTGGTATAGAGGTACAATAGATGGTTCATGGCATATTCATGTCTTAGTCTAAGTATGCTTCATAAATATTGAAGAGGTTTAAAATGTTGAACATCAAGGCTGATCCAAAGCTAACCACTAGATGTCTCAAATTGAGTAAGGAAGATTTCAGCAATGAGTTGAAATTTACTTTATATAAGATCATGGTAGGTAGCCTTATGTATTTGACAACATCTAGGCCTGATATAGTGTATGAAATAAGTTTGATTTATAGATTTATGGAAACACTTAAGGATACACATTGGCAAGTAGGTAAGAGTATTCTAAGGTATGTCAATGGAACTAAAAATTATGACATTCTTTATATTGCATCAAGTGATTTTGATCTAGTTGGCTATACATATAGCGATTGGGCAGGTAGTGTAGATGATAGGAAAAAAACATTAGGTTATATGTTTTGTAGAGTAATTTTTACTCTATGTCGTATTTAAATTTTGGGTCGAGCACTGCAATTTTGGGTCCTGCATACCTTGGATGTGGTGACAGAGTTTTGGAGCAGAAGGTGGGTCCATTTTTGCCTAAGTATTAAATTCGGGGGAAAGCTACCAAGTGTCGCTCTTTGAAACACAGAGCCAGTCAACTGGCGTCCTCTGAGCCCCCTTTTGTAACTTTTGAGAAGACCACGAAATGTGCCATGTTCTCAGTAGCAGCTAAGCGGAACACACCACGTGTCAGCATCTGTGTCTCATAGAGGCACCCGCGTTTCATTCTATTTTTCGATAAAGACTTTGAATGAGCTAAATAATAGAGAAAGCAGAAAGCACCAGGTGGCAGTCACAAAAGGCCTTGAACCACCTTTTTAAAGAAGTAGCGGAAGCCTCCACGTGTCGGCATCTGAAAGACGCCTGGGTTCAATACTTTGGTTCAACATAGAAAGGCATCATTTATTCTGCTCAAGTGCCATAAAGTGGTAGACGTTGCCAAGTGTTGCCCTCTGAGCCTCTTCTTACTTCATCCTTGGAAAAATTAGAAGGTGCCACATACCCCTAGTAGGAGAAGTAGAAGATGCCACGTATCTTCCTAGAAGTAGCAAAAGTCACCACATGTCAACTTCCGAGAAACCATCTTCAAGCCTCATTGAAAAATAAAGATTGTGGTGGGTCCCAGATGTTACTTCAAAGGTCTGTAGAAGCACCAAGCACCAACATACAAAGATTGCCATGTGCATCCATCCCCTTCTTAAGAGTTGCTAGAGTAAGGAGCGTAGTGAGTTTTGTTTTGATAAAATTGAAAAGTATCGAGGAAGCGGATTGCGACAGGTGTCAAAGGTAGAGCGTTCCTAAGTAGAATATAGAGAAAGTGAAAGTGGCCAAGTGTCATTCTCTGGTGCCCTCTAGACAATAAATTGATTTTTCATAGATTGACTAAGTGTCCTCTTCTGTTTCAATAGAACAGAGTGTCTGTCTATCTTTTATAGCAAAGATGGAGGGAAACTCAGTGAGAGTTATTCCTGGTAGATAGAACAGTGCACCAGGTAGATTTTTGGGGCTTGCAAGCATTAAAGGGCCATCCATTTATCCCCTGTAGGTAGAGGTAGAATTGACAGTTGAGCAGCCAAACAGGTGATGAAATGAGAAATTTAGGCATGAAGGGAGGTACTAGACAGGAATCACCATGCCGCAGTCAGGGTAGTTCTTGATAAGACCAGGATGCATCCAAGGCATTGAAAGCACCGTCTGTTTTGTCCCCTGTGAGTTAAGAGCAAAGAAGAATTGCACGGAAAAGGGATGATGGAAGGAGTGATCCGAGGCTATAAAAGAGGAAGAATTGTAATAAAAAAAGGGGGGAATTTCTATAGTTTTAGACTTTCTAGAGTTTTTGGCCAGTAATATCATTTGCTCTTGTCTCAATTTTCTTGAGTTGTAAAGTTGATGTAACTGTGCATGTTTCTGTGCCTCTTATGTGGCTGAATGAATTAAGAAGATTTGAGCTCCATGCCTTGGTTGGTGTTATCTGTGTCATTTTCAAAGTAGTCTATACTGTAGATTCTCTAGAGTTGTGATTAGGAGTGTCATTTGCTTTTGTCTCATTTTCTTGAATCAGAAGTTCTACATAACTGTACGTGATTTCTGCCTTTTATGTGATTGGAAGATTCTATTGAAGACTGAACACTATGCCTTTGTTGACATTCTCTGTATCTCAGCAAAAGACTTCCTTGTTGTGAGCCTCTATTTCTGTTATTTCAATCTTTTACATTGATCATGCACTTGTCTGCTCTTAAATGTAATTGAATCCTATAATAGTCTCACTGTGCTCAGGTTAGGATTAGGATTACATTCAGGCGCATTGCCATAGTTAGGTTTCATTTCCTGCACTTGACATTTCTGTTTAATTCCTATCCCTTTTCCCAAACACTTAATACAAAAGAAGAGACCAGCTTCTCTAAAATCTGGAGGTTGTTTCAAGCTGCATTGTCCCACAGCTTGAAACTTCCCATTGTTGATTGATTAAGATCAAGTGCAATTTTAAATCATCAACAATTTTTGGCACGCCCAAGGGGACCGATCTTTCAAAGAGTTGAAGAATTTTGGTGTGTTCTTCGGCCAATTAGCCTTTGGAGGTTTTTAGCAACACCAACAATGACTCTGAGTCAAAACAGCCGATCAAACAGTCCTGGTATCATCAAGAAATCACCTTTTGGTATGTATTTTTATGTTACTCATAGCTATGGGTCTTATTCTCCTTCATATATTTTTAATCAAGAACAAGCTTCTCCTGAAATCATGTCAAGTAACAAGGATATAGATGGTCATGAGCTATACCAATCTTATGCCCAGTCTCCCCAATATGTCACATCACATGCTCAACCTAACCTTATTTTCACCTTCAAAAAAGCATTTTGGGATTTAAAAAATATGTGTTAGAGCTTGAAAGCAGAAGGGGATATGGCCAAGAAATTCCTTGTCATGTCATCCATCAAGTAAGGGATGCAGTAGATCTGATTAAAAGTGAATGGGATCCCATTCAAAGAGCAAATTGGCAAGGGCTTACATATGAGATGTTAGATGTGTGTGGATTGATTGCATTTTTAGAAGAGAAGCTGAGCATTCATGAGAGTCAGCCTTACCAAATTTGTAAACCCGCATATCCAACACCACAAATTCCATATCAGACATATGCCACCCCTGTTCATGAGCCAAATTGAACCTGTCAAGATTATTTCTCCAATAATGCTAAGCCTATTTCTGTAGCAAAAGAGGAGTACTCTGAACCTTTAATTTCCCCTCAAGTCCATCCCACCACTCCTCAAGAAGATTCTTTTTTTTCATCACAGCCTTCTTCTTTATCCCTTTTTAAAGAAGAATATATTTTGGAGGAAGCGAATAAGTATGTAGAGGAATATGCTCAGTTTATGGCTAGTCAAGAAGATTTTATGAGTGCAGATGAGGAGGAAATCACCATAGGTACCCCCTTTGATGAACAAGAGGATAAGTCACAAGCTTTTTCCTTAACTTCAGATGAGGAGGAGATCATTTCTATTTTTTTTCTCACTTTGCAAGAAGACATGGAGGAGCATGGACACTCCCTTGACCAAGTCATTGAGACAGGTGACACTATCCTTCAAGAAGGCTATGAACTGTCCAGATATGGAGAAGATAAATTTGAGACTTAACTGAGTATGCAGAAGGGATGCCAGCTTTCAGATTTATCCTTTCAAGAGGATGAAGTCATCAAGGAGCATGATGATGCAATAGAGCTGGAATTTGAAGGAGATAAACTAGAAGAGAATGGATATCAAAAGGCACAGAGTGAAGAACCAACAACCATCAATTTCTTGATGACACATGATCTCATGAAGAACTAGTATTTGATGGGCTTTCAAGGACAAGAAGAGTTTGTGGACGTCAAAAGCATGTTTGACTCAGACTCGTTTGAGTGCAGACAAATCTGTGTGGCCAGCGTAGAGGACATTTCATCAAAGATATACCCGTTGCAATCACTGGTATGGCAACCTAAGTTGGCTTGTCATAAAGAAGACATTGGAAAGTTCATTTTTGATCTCAGAGGGAAATAAGGATGTTTAATTAATGTAGTTAGGTAGTTTAACATTCCCACATTGTTTTATTTTTCATTATTTTCCCACTTTTCTTTTAAAATAAGCATTTTAAACGCAGAGTCAGCTTCTTAGAAATTTTAATTCTTTGAATTTTGTTGCATTAAATGCTTCCCCAAATCTTTTGAGATCTCTAAGGTACCTTGCACCGCATAACTTGTCCACCTCACTAATTCCTGAAGATTGAGTAGGATTTGCTAACGGTCACCCGAATTTAATGCTATTTGGGATTTGATAGGCCCATAAATATCCCTTAGCAACTTTTTATGTTTACAAACTCTCAAGCATTCCTACAAAATATCCTACTCATTACGATTGTAGCACCTAGTAAAGTTTGTTTCAGCAAGTGTGTTTCCATCTTTCAAAAGGCTCATATACCAGGTATCATACAAGAGGTTGAGAGATGGCAGGAACATCAGCTTCACAATAAAGAATAGGGACACCTGGATATCTCGACAGGTTACTAGCTAGTAAATCATACGCTGCGGCTCCTGTGCAACCACCAAGAAGCTATCTGAGAACTAGAGTCTTAGGAGTCAGACAAACCAGTGACCCTTCAAAGGTAAGGAACTATGCAGATGGAATCGTGGACCCGATCTTGCACAGGGCCAGTAGCAAGAACCTTAGAGAAGGGGCACACCAGAGGTGTCTTCAAAGAGCCAGAGCAAGGCAACATGAGACATTCAAAATGAGGATATGGACCTCACAATTGGCTCAATTCATTGTCCCAACCGTGCATCCATGCCCTGATGTGATCGAATTATGTGTGGATTTGCTCCATGCACAATCTTGCACCATCCAACAAGGCCCCTTCATGCTACAGGTCACCCCACAAGCTATCAGGGACATGCTTGCCCTATAATATGACAGTACTGCCACCTTCCCCACCATTGATAGGATGCAAAGGATGTGGGCGAATGTTAACACTTAGGCAAGGTTTTTGTAGTCTAAGTTACAAATGGTCGATGGTGATTCAACGGTGCCCATGCTCCCTGCACTAAGATCTCAGTTCGTGCCATCTAGCCAAGATGCGTTGTCAATGATGGCTCTCATCTTTGGCATGAAGGATGACACGGTGGTATATGTGAGTAGATGGCCATCCTTTTTAGGCTGAAGATGTCGATAAGACACAAGAGTACCGACTTGACTTCTCAGAGCACGTTGCCTTTTCAATGATGGAGTAGCTAACCCAATTTAGGGCAAAAGGGGTGTTCAGGTATTCCTCCTTTTTGTTCCATCTCATACTACATCAGAACCTTGACCTTTTCACCCAATACATGAATCTAAACTTGTATGACCTAGCTTTCGACCCCCAAAGAACCATTCCTGTGTCTGTATGGACACATGTTTTATCAAAAACTAGTGACCCATATGATTTTTGGGAACTATTTGTAACCCTATTCTCCATTTCCTTAGCCCTGAGCTTGTCATAAATAGGTTATTCCCAAGTGTTATGAACCTCCTGGTCAGTTGCCCAATCTCGTGTGACTTCTATTTTGGATCCCATCACACAATCATAAGAGTCCATGGATTTTGTGGAGAACTAGTGTTGCTACCAAAGACCTTAACTCTTAGGTTCACATTCATGGAAGTCACCAGGTAGGTGTCAGTAGTTGATAATGAGTATGGCTCTGAGAAGAAGAAAAGGAAAATGTACAATCTCTCATGGATGGCAGGCAACGTAAGCCTGAAAGCCAAAGAAGCCAAAACAGTGCTGCTAAGGAAGCTAGCCTTCTTGGGGTTCCTGTTAGTCAAGGACAAATGGGTTTATAACCTAGCTGATTACATAGCTTCCATGGTAAGGACAAATAGGATTGGAGCCAGGATTGTGCATGAAGGCTGCCCTTTTTGGGAGACCAGGAAAAACCTTGCAAAAGATGCCCCTGGTCTCTATGTTAAATCAACAGACCTGCCCTTGCCATAGAATAGGCCATGGGAAACCTTCTATGACAAACAGAGGGATTATGATCCCAAAGTCAGGATGACTTCTGGTTTGAGAAGGATGCTGAGGAACAAAGGTTGGGATGTAGAGAAGATTGAGGCCTATTGGAAATATAGGCAAGAAATTTCCCAAACCACCCACACTTTTGGAGGTGTGGACTCAGATGAAAGATGGGAAGAACTCTGGGATGAGTGGCATCCTTCCCCTGCATCTAGCCTAGAAACAAGCCAATTTTCAACACTCGGGGTAAAGCAAGAAGCTAGAGCGGGACCAAGCCAACAACTACAGACCTCGGAGCAAGCTGCAGCTATCGTAGAACAACAAAGGAGTGTGGTGTCTTCACCACCAATAGCCTCCCCATTGTCAAGAGTAATTGAAGTCCCCAGTTCTCCACAAGTACCACTATCAACTGCAGAGGTGGAAGGAAAACAAATGCAGCCAGAGGCAGAGACACCCAGGAAGAGAAGGAGGGTGCAATTCCATTTGGATTCAGAGGAGGAAGAGGAGCCTTCACAATGCCTAGTGTAGAGCACTGAAACTTCCCCTCAGGTAAGTATTACTCCCCCTCCTCCCTCTCAGTCTGCCCCTTTCTCAGTCGATGTGGTGCCTCCACCTAGCTAAATGACACCTCCTGCCACTGCTGCCATTCCCATTTCACAATTCACCCCATCATTGGCACCTCAGGCCCTAACGCTTCCCCATTTCTCCCCCTTTGTTCCCAGGAAGATGCCCCTACAACTCACCCCTAGCCAACCAATGGCTATCCAATACGGCCTGCCACAAGGGTATCCTTTCACAGGAAGGCATATTGCATCCCCTTCCACCTTCCAGATGCAGGTTGATGCTGTTAGGAAGGCAAGAGAAGCCCAGTTGGAGAAGAAGAGAATTAAAGAGAATAAGGCACTGACTATCCCACACTTGAGGTCACAATTTGACCCCATCCAGTAGCAACTGACGATGACCCATTTGTCACCCAACGTTGCTAAGCCGAGCGAGCAAATGCAGTCAGAGGACTACACGATGAATGCAGTGGCCATTGACATGTCCTTGTTCAGGCCCCAAGATAGAGTTGAGCTACTGACCGAATCCACTTTTGTGATCATAGAAGATTATTTGAAGAAATCAAAAAGACTATAGAAGATGGAAGCTGATTTGGCCACAGAAAAGGCAAACTATAGCAGTTTGGTCAAAGAAATAAACAAGAAAGATAATGAAATAGCTAGTCTGCATAAATAGTTGCAAGATATTGTTTCCCTCCAAACTCAATGGGCAATCTAGGCCCAAAATTATTCATTGAAGGTAGAGCTCACACTTGCAAAAGATGCAACAATAGCCCTTAGGTGGGAAAATGCAACATTGTAGGGAAGAGTCAAAGGACTTCAAATGCAGGTTACCCAATCACAGCAAAGGCTGCTAGAAGAGCAAAATAAGGCTGTGGCTTTTCAAGCCCAGTTCCAACCAAAACAATAGAGGATCGTAGCAACTGACAGTTGAGCTAGCTAATAGGCCAAGAGGTGTCAGAGTAATGCAACTGGTGAAGGATCTCTACGAGTCATCATGGGAGAGAATCTCTTCAGAGATTATCCAGCTCAGGCCATTTCTCACCTTCCTACTCAATGCACAGCAATTATGTGAGAGGGTGGAGGATTCAGTGTAGAACACTCTAGCCATGGTCTCCAGAAGAGTCACAGAACTCCCATTCATTGCTGCAAGAAGCTCTATGAAATAATGGATGCAACATTGGTAGCTATGGGAATCCCTGACAGAATGGCCGCCATGAAATAGGTCAATATGGAGCTCAGTTGCAATGCCATAGCCAGCAGTTGCAGAGAACATCTCGAAGTCGTGAAAGAAGGCATCGGTGAAATGAGACAACATATTGAAGATCTGGTGTGACTGGGCCTTCCTTCCCCATTTCTAGATGCAAAGATGGTGCTGATGGTGGACCAAATTGAACCATTGCTATTGGCCAAATGAAGGGATCAAACAGTTTTCCAGAGCTTGCGGGATGATTCCTTAGCCTCAGAGGTCAAAACTATTCTGGTTCCTATTTTCTGGCTGGAATTCAAACTGAAAGCCACAGTCTAGATCCTGCAAGCCTTTTCACACAAGGATATCATTAACCTTGACCTGGCTTTCGTTGAATTACAGAACAAGCAAGGGCTATCTGACCATGAGTGGTCAATCTACTAGACGGCTCTTTTGAAGCTGTAAATTTTGAATTTTTGATAGAGCAGGAGTCAGGTTCTTTTTGAGCAAGCTCAAAAGTCCTGGGGGTCGCCAGTAACTGTAGAGTAATTTTTACTCTATGTCATATTTAAATTTTGGGTTGAGCACTGCAATTTTGGGTCCTGCATACCTTGGATGTGGTGGCAGAGTTTTGGAGTAGAAGGTGGGTCCATTTTTGCCTAAGTATTGAATTCAGGTAGAAGCTACCAAGTGTCGCTCTCTGAAACATGGATCCAGCCAGCTAGCATCCTTCGAGCCTCATTTTGTAACTTTTGAGAAGACCGTAAAATGTGTCACATTCTCAGTAGTAGCTAAGAGAAACGCACCACGTGTCAACATCTACGTCTCATAGAGGCACCTGCATTTCATTCTATTTTTTAGCAGACTTTCAATGAGCTAAACAGTAGAGAAAGTGGAAAGCACCAGGTGGCAGTCGCAGAAGGCCCTGAACCACCTTTTTAAAGAAGTAGCGGAAGCTTCCATGTGTCAACATTCAAAGGATGCCTGGGTTCAATACTTTGGTTTAACATAGAAAGGCATCGTTTATTTTGCTCAAGTGCCATAAAGCGGCAGATGCTGCCAAGTGTCGCCCTCTGAGCCCCTTCTTACTCCATCCCTAGAAAAAGCAGAAGGTGCCACATACCCCTAGCAGGAGAAGTGGAAGATGCCACGTATCTTTCCAGAAGCAGCAGAAGTCACCACGTGTTAACTTTTGAGAAACCATCTTCAAGCCTCATTGACAAATAAATATTGTGGTGGGTCTCGGATGTTACTTCAAAGGTCTGTAGAAGCGCTAAGCGTCAACATACAGAGATTTCCATGTGCATCCATCCCCTTCTTAAGAGTTGCTAGAGCAAGGAGCGTAGTGAGTTTTGTTTTGATAAAATTGCAAAGTATCGAGGAAGTAGATTGTGACAGGTGTCAAAGGCAGAGCGTTCCTGAGCAAAATATAGAGAAAGCAGAAGCAGCCAAGTGTCATTCTCTGGTGCCCTCTAGACAATAAAGAGAATTTTCATAGATTGACTAAGTGTCCTCTTCTGTTTCAATAGAAGAGAGTGTCCATCTATCTGTTATAGACAAAGATGGAGGGAAACTCGACGAGAGTTATTCCTGGTAGATAGAACAGTGCATCGGGTAGATTTTTGGGGCTTGCAAGCATTAAAGGGCCGTCTATTTGTCCCCTATAGGTAGAGGCAAAATTGATAGTTGAGCAGCCAAATAAGTGATGGAATGAGAAATTTAGGTGCAAAGGGAGGTACTAGATAGGAATCACCATGCTGCAGTCAGGGCAGTTCTTGATAAGACCAGGATGCATCCGAGGCATTGAAAACACCGTCTATTTTGTCCCTTGTGAGTTAAGAGCGACAAAGAATTATGTGGGTAAAGGGATGATGGAAGGAGTGATCTGAGGCTATAAAAGAGGAAGAATTGTAATAAAAAAGGGGGGAATTTCTATAGTTTTAGACTTTCTAGAGTTTTTGGCCAGTAATATCATTTGCTCTTGTCTCAATTTTCTTGAGTTGTAAAGTTGATGTAACTGTGCATGTTTCTGTGCCTCTTATGTGGCTGAATGAATTAAGAAGATTTGAGCTCCATGCCTTGGTTGGTGTTATCTGTGTCATTTACAAAGTAGTCTATACTGTAGATTCTCTGGAGTTGTGATTAGGAGTGTCATTTGCTTTTGTCTCATTTTCTTGAAGTGGAAAGTTCTACATAACTATACGTGACTTCTGCACCTTTTATGTGATTGGAAGATTCTATTGAAGACTGAACACTATGCCTTTGTTGACATTCTCTGTATCTTAGCAAAAGACTTCCCTGTTGTGAGCCTCTGTTTTTGTTATTTCAATCTTTTACATTGATCATGCACTTGTCTGCTCTTAAATGTAATTGAATCCTATAATAGTCTCACTGTGCTCAGGTTAGGATTAGGATTACATTCAGGTGCATCGCCATAGTTAGGTTTCATTTCCTGCACTTGCCTTTCTGTTTAATTCATATCCCTTTTCCCAAACACTTGAAACAAAAGAAGAGACCAGCTTTTCTAAAATTTGGAGGTTGTTTCAAGCCGCATTGTCCCACAGCTTGAAACTTCCCATTATTGATTGATTAAGATCAAGCACAATTTTAAATCATCAACATGTTTCACATGGGTTTAGGAGCGATTTCTTGGGCATCCAAGAAGTAACCCATAGTTTCTCTTTTCATAGTAAAAGTTGCATACATTGCATCAAATGCAGCAACATGTTAAGCTATTTGGCTAAGGAGAGTCTTAGTAGATTTGAAGAAGGAACAAACAAATGGAATAATCATATTTTGTGATAATATGTCTTGAATATCCTTGAAAAAGAATCTAATGTTTCATGGATGAAGCAATCACTTTCAGATTCATTATCACTTCTTAAGAGAATTGGTCAAAGATGGGGAAATCAAATTAGCATTCTGCAGATCTGAAGATCAATTAGTAGACATCTTCATGAAGGCATTAGTGAATAAGACCTTTGAGCATTTGAGATAAAATTTAGGAGTAATGGATGTTGTAATATCTGATGGAATAAATTAAGGGGGGTGTAGTGAAATGCAATTTCTCCACTTCTAAATATAGCATTTTTTTCTATTTGTAGGCATGTTCTAGATGTTTCCAAGTAATTTAATCCTTGTTAAAAATAGGAGCTTGTTATTCTAAATTTATAAGGTATATTTTGTCTTAGACTATCATTCTTATATACAATGAGTGTTAGCAGAGGTTCTTGAAGCATTAGAACATGATAAGGACAAGGATAGTTAGGTTATACTTTAGTACACAAAATGATACATCATATTCATACAAAAGGTTAAACAATAGAAACATAGTAGGATGAATTATTGTGTTAAGTAGGAAGTAGGAACAACCAATAATTCATTAATATTTATAAAGTATTCAAATTAAATTAGACAGAAAGTAAGTAAAACATTATACGTGAGAATGCAAACATGGAACAAAGCAATAAACACAATAGGTAACCATAACCAAAATAGTCTCTATTGATCTCTTCAAAGGTAGAACTCTTCTCTACATAAAAACATACATACACACACACACACACACACACACACACACACACACACACACACACACACACACACACACACACACACACACACACACACACACACACATAGAGACACACATAGACACACACACACACACACACACACACACACACACAATCATTTGTAGTTTATGACTTCATATTTTTGTCATACTTAGCACCAAAAGTGGGGTCTGTTCATATTCTTACTTATTACAAGTCATGGAGATAGGATAAAATAAACATATATACGACAAACTAAGTACATAACACATGGATACAAACAAATATATATATATATATATACACACACACACACACATATATATATATATATATATATATATATATATAGTCATTTACAGTTTATGACTATTTATATTTTTGTCATACTTAGCACCAAAAGTGGGGTTTGTTCATATTCTTACTTATTACAAGTCATGGAGATAGGATAAAATAGACATATATACGAAAAACTAAATACATAACACATGGATAAAAACAAATATCCTATGCATCTTTACTATTCAATTTTATCTCTCAACACTTTTCCAGACTTAAAATGTTGTCTCATCCTGAGACAACATCATAGGATCTTCTAAAGTTACACCAAGGGCAGAAGCTAAAAAAGTGGTTAGATCAGTAAGAGTCACAGTAATCGCTCAAGGCATTATTTTTGATTTTCACCTCTTGCACACTACTTAGTTTCCCTTTCGAGTTTTCAACTAAGTAACATACTAACCTATCACCCTTTCATGTTTTCAATAGGCTAGCATAACTATGGGACAATTTTGGGGGTAAGACACATGTTATGACATGATATTTCACCCTTGTGGAAGAGTTATTTAGGATTCCCCACTCCCAGTCATAATATGATAACAACTATAGGTTGTGGGTATCCTATAATAGGGCTGAAACTCTGGAGAAGGTTGATTTCCTCTTGATGGATCACCTAAACCAATGCTACTATTGAAAAAAGGGTTAGAAAGGGGGAAATAACACTCCTAAGAAAGCTAATAAGGTGATGCAACAAATAAAAATGGAAGACTCCCATAAGCTTGAACCCACACTAAATCAACACAAGATAATACTATCTCACACAACCTCATAAACCAATTGATTGCATAAGTATTTCATAGACTAGGTTCAGGTAGAACACTAATCCAGACCTGCAATAGCTTTAAAATACCCTAAAGGAGGCCATAAAGAAGGACAATGGGCATGGAAGATTCTCCTTCATAATTCCATCATGCACAAGCTTCCTAAACACTGATTATAGACAAGAGATAGGTAAAGAAAGTTTATTATTTCATCAAGAGGCAATTCTTACAAATGCTTGCCAGGGTTTAGCCTAATCAAGATGAGAATATTTTGCAATATCTCAGAGAGTCCCTTGCTCTTCAAAATCAAAGAGTCCTTATGGGAATCCAAAATATAAGAGAGTATAATTATTGTTGGTGTGTCTTTCCTCTAATCATGTTTTGGAAGAAAGCAAGTTAGCACCAATGGTGACTTTGAATCAAAGCTTCTAGTTGTAATTATCTTAGGTGTGTCTCATTGAAGATTTTAATCAGTTTTTGCATCTCATTTGACATATGAGGTTGATGTGAAAAGCTACAATGAATACCCATATCATGAACCTCCTTATCAACCTTACTATAACCTATGTTATACTCCTTAGCAGTCCTATAAAAATGCCCGTCAATCTTATGAACCATGGCAGCCCTATGGTCCTCCATTTCCCTTTCCATATAGACATCATGTTTTTAGACAACCTTATGAGGAAGGTTATCAAGAGGCCTATCAAGAAATTTCTTCCTATTAATTCCAATTTGACCCTTACCAACCATATCATGATGCCTATCAACTTTAGGAGGACCCTCATGAGTCTTATCATGAGGAATCTAATAATCCCATTGATTGCACACAAAGATACTAAAAGATAAAGTGTGAATTCTTACAAGCTAGAATACAACAGGTTGAAGCTGATCTTGATCCCCATCATTACCCTCCCCCTCCTTCATTATTTCCATCTTATATCAAGTCCTTATTGGCATCCATACCATAGTTACTAGTTAGTGAGGATACTATGAGAACATGGGATGATGTGCTCCCTGATGATCTCATGGAATGGTTAATAGGTGCTACCCAAAGTTTTATGTAGAGGTTGGAAATATTTGAAGGGATAGAAGGAACCCAATGGGATATTAAAGAGAAAATGGACTTGGAAAAGAAGTGCCTTCAATGCTCAATATATAGGCTAAGGATGTGTGAAGACAAAGAACCTGAAAATGAGTATGTTGTTATTGAAGAGCCTCAAGGAGGCTATTTTCAAAGTGCAACTTCTACTTAAATAAGTATTCTTCCTTATAATCATCCCAAGAAATATCACACCCATGAGCCTATCCATCAACCTTCCATCCCACACTTTCTTGAGAAAGATCCCATTTTGAAGGAAGAAAATGAAGAGGAAAGAGCTCAAGCTATAACTAATCAAGAAGATGTACCTTCCATTGCCCAACTCAATTTGTTTTCCCTACATAAGTTTTTTCAAGAGTCAATAATTCTCAAGGTTTCAAGTTGCAAGAAGGTTCCCTTCATTCATATAACTATCCATGAACCATTCATCAACCTTCACCTCAAACCCATGAGCCTATCCATCAACCTTCCACCTTACCCTTTGTTAAAAAAGAACCCATCTTGAGGGAAATAATTGAAAAGGAAAGATATCAAGTCATATCTGATCAAGAAGATATCATGAGTTAATATAAGGAATAAATCACCATAGGGACTCCCCTTGGTGAACACAAGAGAAATTCAACCTTCTTGAATGAAGAGAAACATTTTGATGATTCTTTCGCAACTGTCCATAAGGAATGTGGCCAAGACTTGAAAAGAGAGGTATTTAAAGAATACTTCATATCTAATCATGAAGTTGTGGATGACCATCTCAAGCATGAGGTGGAGTTTATTATAAAGGATGAAGGAGATCATTTTAGATTCATTCCTCAAAAAGTTACAGTCCTAGAAGAATTTCTTGAAACCAAAGTGGAAGTTGTTGTTCTTGAAGATGACTTAATACCTTAGCCTGATTTTTAACCACTCTTAGATAATTGGTAGCAAAAAATGGAGATCTTTCAAGAGATTGAAGAGCTTTTACAATTTTAAGGTCAAGTACTTGAGAAGGTAGAGGAAGAGTTTTCCATGGAGGAAAATGACCAAGATTGGGTGGATTATGCAAAGCTCCTTGATGTGCTTGAGGAACTTGTAGCTATCAAGAGACCTAATATTATCAGGAGCACCATGGAAACCAAGGAGGTATGCCTTGTTAAACCACCATTAGAGGTTGTAGTTGAATAATCCTATGAGAAAGATGAGGTTATTTGGATGAAATAAGAGTCCATTTCCATAGATAACCTAATTGGAGTTGCTTTGTTTTCATTGAGTATCATGCTAAAGAAGTTAGAAAACACCATGAGGAAGATGGAGGTATCAAGGTCAAAAGGATATATGGCTTATTCAATCCCTCATTCCATGATGCAATAGGGTTTTCAAGCTTACCCTTTGATCTAAGAGGAAGTGTTTATTTAGGATTACTTTGTGTTTAGGCTAGTTAGTTTCCCTTTTGTTCTATGTTTCCCTATAATAAGTGCCTTGGGCACAATTATTGTTTTGTTTCTTTTGGTCCTTATTGTTTTAAGAGGGTTTTCAAAAAGGGATAGCCTTAGGTCAATTTACTTTAGATAAGATAGAAAATATTTGAGATTCCATGTACCTAATGGATTAGTAAAGACAACCAGTCTCTTGCATAATAGGCAGGCAACCCCAAGATGTCACAAGAAATGTTGGCCAAATTTGGCCCACATAAGAATATTTTGCCTAGAAATGGTTTGAACAGATGATTAGAGTTATGGATGGAATAAGTGCACCAAAGTTTTAGAAAGAGGTCTAAGACTACAAAGTGAAAAAGACTAGTTGGTTTCCATGATGTTTCAAGCATTTAGGGGCATGAATCAGGTCGCACAAAGTCTTAGAAGTTCATTGGATCCTTCTAAAGAGACAACAATTTCTTGCACATGTCTAGAAGAACTAGACCATCATGGCACATCATGCAAGAATAAATAGATCAATTTGGTTATGTATTTTATAAGTGTGCTTAGAAAACATTTCAAGCCAAAATATTACATAGATATGATGCTTTTAGTGCCAAGGTCATCCTCTAAAAATTTTGTTTCTTGATGAGTCTTATATCTCAAGATACAAGCCTTCAAAGTTGAAATTGTAGAATGAAACATGCATGGGGATGTCAATTTTAAGCCATGTAAAGTATCCATTTGAATTAAAATGTTCCAAATATGAATATGGACCTGACAAGTGTTGAGATCTTGGGTTCCCATATAAATATCTAATGGTGCATGGTAATCAATAAAGTCAATGGGTCCTGGAAAATCAATGGAACACATTCAATCGTATAAAAGTAGATCAATGACAAGTGAAAGGTCAACTAGTCAAAAAATCTTGGGAATGAATGAGAAGCTACCAAGTGCCACAACTATGGTAACTACCAGGAAAACCAATGGTATGCTTTCAATCCATGCTAAAGAAGATTGATGGTACACGTAAGGTCAAAGGGTTAACCAAGCTTAGTATGAATGTGAGGCCACCACCTAGCATAAGAATAAAAGTAGATGGACTAATTATAAGATCCTAAGGATCAATGCAAAGAAGATAAGTGTCGTAATATTGAGGACCCAGATTAGGATCAATGGCTAATATTAAAATTCAAAGCCTTGAGGCTTCAAATGAAGATCAAATGTGATCGAAATTGAACAAGAGTAATGTTTCAAAGGGTTAACATTGCCATTAAAGCTCAATCTCAACAATCTATTGATTTTCAATCTACAAAAGACCTATGATTAGATATTGAAGTAAGGGTAGATATGTGACTATGAAGAAGTGTTTTATCCTTTGACATGGTCATATCTTCAACCAACAGGTACTTATAGTTGCTAAAATTAGACTTGAGCATGGCTCTATCAAGTACTTGGATATAAGGACTTTATCCTCATAATGAAGTGAAGGGGAGATGGTGTGGAATATCAATCAAAGAGAGTTTGGTGGTTGGAGAAGCAATTGGAGCATTGATAATATTTTAGAACCTTTGAATATTTCCTCTAATAGTAAGCTCATGACTCATCATTCAAAACAAATTCTTGTCTTCTAGTTGATATCTCAGCCAATGAGAAAGGTTGAGGAATATTGGGGTAAATGTAGGTTAACTTGTTGATGAGGGATAGCCTAGATTGGATAAAAAATATGGTGGAGATCCCAAGAAGGATGGTGATAACTCATTGATGGATTCTGTATGTAGTGCTCCCTCTCTTCTCACCCCCCTCTTTCTCTATATCATTCTTTTTTTTCCCATTTGGCTAGCTCTCACTTTTTGATAATATTTTCTCTCTTATTTTTGGAAGAGCAGAGGCTCTCATTTGATAAGGCTCAACCCTTTAAATTTTTTTATGAAATAACCTCTTGAAACAATAAATAATTTCTCTACCTATCTCTCCCCTATGAATTGAGTGTATCAAAGTTTGTGCATGATGGCATTGTGAAGGAGAATCTTCCATGCCCATTGTCCTTCTTACTCATTTTTAGGTGTCTTCAAGTTAGTTTTAGGTCTAAGTTAGTGTTAGTTTTGGCATGAATGAAAGATCTCATTGATTCTTAAAGATCCTCTTTGTCTTCATTCATTACTTCCTGAACCTAGTTTATTAAAAACTTATGCAACTAACTAGTTTTGTGAGATTTGTGTAAGCTAGAATTGTCTTCTATTTACTAAGTGTTTACTTCATGATTATGTGAGTTCTCATTAAATTTGGTGCATCACCATTTAACCTTATCAGTGACCCTTTACCCCTTCTCTAACCCTTTCCTTAGTGTAAACATTAGTATGGGTGATCCATCAAGAGGAAATTGGCCTTCTCCAGAGGTCCAACCCTACCATAGGTGACCCATAGCCTGAGGTTGTTCCCATAGTGTAGCTCAATTGGAGAGAGCCTAAATAATCCTCTCCACGGCTGAAAACTAATTATATAATAGTTTCTAGCACACCCAGTGAGACCAAGATCTAAGAGAGTAGAAATATTGTTAGTGTGTCTTTCCTCTAATCAACATTTAGAAGCAAACAAGTTAGTACCAATGGTGAGTCTGAATCAAATATTTTGGTTGTAAGCAACCTTGGTATGTGTCATTGAAAATTTTAATCATTTTTTGCATCTTATTTGACATATGAGGTTGATATGAATATATATGGTGAATACCCCTATCATGAACCTCCTTATCAACCCATGTTATACTCCTTAGTAGTCGTATCAAAATGCTCATTAATCTATTGAACCATGGAAGCCTTATGGTCCTCCATTTCCCTCTCCATATAGACATCATGTTTTTAGATAGCCATATAAAGAAGGTTATCAAGATGCCTATCAAGAAATGCCTTCCTATAGATTATAGTGTGAGCCTTACCAACCATATCATGATGCCTATCAAGCTCAAGGGGACCCTCATGATTCTTATCATGAGGAATCTAATAATCCCATTGATTGCACACAAAGATACTACAATACATAGTGTGAATTCTTACAAGCTAAATCTAGTCTTGATCCCCATCATTACCCTCCCCCTCCTTCATTATTTACGTCTTATATCAAGTCCTTGTTGGCATCCATACCATAGTTACTAGTTAATGAAGATACTATGAAAACATGGGATGACAAGTATGATGTGCTCCCTGATCATCTCATGGAATGGTCAAAAGGTGCTACCCAAATTTTTATTTAGAGGTTGGAAATGTTTGAAGGGGTAGAAGGGCCCCAATGGGAGATCAAAGAGAAAATGGACTTGTCAATGAAGTGACTTCAATACTCAATAGATAGGCTAAGGATGTGGGAAGACAAAGAACTTGAAAATGAACATGTTGCTATTGAAGAGCCTCAAGGAGGCTATTGGAAAGGTGCAAGTTCTACTTATATACGTGTTCTTCCTTATAATCATCCCAAGAAATATCACAACCATGAGCCTATCCACCAACCTTCCATCCCACACTTTCTTGAGAAAGAGCCCATTTTGAGGGAAGAAAATGAAGAGGAAAGAACTCAAGCTATAGCTGATCAAGAAGATGTTCCTTCCATTACCCAACTTAATTTGCTTTCCTTATAGGAGTTTCTTCAAGAGTCAACCATTCTCAAGGTTTCAAATTGTAATAAGGTTCCTTCCATTGCTAGAACCATCCATGAACCACCCATCATACCTCATACTCCATATCTAGCTCATCAAACCCCCATCACATCTCATCCTTTGCCTCAAACCCATGAACCTATCCATCAACCTTCCACCTTACCCTTTCTTGAAAAATAACCCATATTGAGGGAAATAAGTGAAGAGGAAATATATCAAGTCATACATGATCAAGAATATGTCATGAATGACTATGAGGAAGAAATCACCATAGGGACTCCCCTTGGTGAACACAATAGAAATTCAACCTTCTTGAATGAAGAGAAACATTTTGATGATTCTTTTGTAGCTGTCTATGAGGAATGTGGCCAAGAATTGAAAAGAGATGTATTTGAAGAAGACTTCATATCTGATCATGAAGTTGTGGATGACCATCTCAAGCATGAGTGGAGTGTACTATCAAGGATGAAGGAGAGAAATTTAAAATCATTTCTCAAAAAGTTGTATTCTTAGAAGAATCTCTTGAAATGAAGGTGGAATTTGTTGTTCTTGAAGATTACTCAATACCTTAGCTTGATTTTGAACCACTCTTAGATAATTGGCATCATAAAATGGATCTCTTTTAAGATCTTGAAGAGCTTTGCCAAGTTGAAGGTCAAGTACTTGAGAAGGTAGAGAAAGAGTTTTTCATGGAAGAAAATGACTAAGATTGGGTGGACTCTGCAGAGCTCCTTGATGAGCTTGAGGAACTTAAAGCTATCAAGAGACCTAATCTTATTGAGAGCACCATGGAAACTAAGGAGGTATGAATTATTAAACCACCATTAGAGGTTATAGTTGAATAATCCTATGAGACAAATGAGGCTATTTAGATGAAATAAGAGTCCATTTCCATAACTAACCTAGTTGGAGCTACTTTGTTTTCATTGAGTATCATGCTAAAGAAGTTGGCAAACACCATGAGGAAGATGGAGGTATCAATGCCAATGGTCAAAAGGATACATGCCTCATTCCATCCCTCATTCCATGATGTAAGAGCATTTTCAAACTTCTACTTTGATCCAAGAGGAAGTGTTTGTTTCAGGATTAATTTGTGTTTAGGGTAGTTAGTTTCCCTTATGTTTTGTTTTTTCCTTCAATAAGTGCCTTTGGCAAAAAATGAAAATTTTATTGTTTTGTTTATTTTTGTCCTTGTTATTTTAAGAGGGTTTTCAAAAAAGGGACAACCTTAGGTCAATTTCTATTAGATAGGAGAGAAAAGACTTGAGACTTCATGTACCCAATGGATCAATAAAGGCAACTAGTCTCTTTCATAACAGGTATGCAACCCCAGGATGTCACCATAAATGTTGGCCAAATTTGGCCCACATAAGAATATTTTGCCTCAAAATGGTTTGAATAGATGAGTAGAGTTATGGATGGAATGAGTGGACCAAAGGCTTGGAAATAGGTCTAGGATTGTAAAGTGAAAAAGATTAGTAGGTTCCTATGGTGTTTCAAGCATTCGATGGCATGAATCAACTCGTACAAAGTCTTATAAGTTCATTATAGCCTTATAAAGAGACAACAGTTTCTTGCAAAAGTCTAGAAAACTTGATTTAACTTTTTTGGGAATATTGGAGTCCTATTCCTAATTTAGTTAAGGGTCTGAGTTAATTAAATCAATAAATAAGATTTAAATAATTAAGCTACTGATTTGTATAATTTAATTGTCATTTGAACCTTTCTAAAAATAGTAATAAATGTGGAGAAAATAAGACTTAGTTGGAAATAGACCGAGATGGCTGAGATAGGGTATAAAATTTGTTATGCAAGATTGGGATAGTGTTACAAATCAAGATCCAGATTTCATTTTATGAAAGGATAGGAGCATCAAAATATGACACCCTAAGGTCTAACACTATAGTCTTATTTTACTATTGTTGTCCAAAAGACCTAAGCTTTATGGGTTTTGTTTTTTTCCCCTACGTGAGCCTGCCTATGAAATTTTAGATGTTGGATGTCTGTAGAACTCCCTATGGAGATGATTTAGTCTTCAAACCCTAGACTCCATTATGCTTTGACAAACTTTGAGATAGAGGGGGGGGGCACATTAGTGTGTTTAAGATTCACTAAACATGTATCCACACCCCTTGTATGGGCATGCTGTCTACATACCAAAACTTTGAAGAGGGATCAAGCCATATGTAGTTCTCCCACTTGTGTTTTGTGTAATTATGTGTATGAATATGAAAAATGCTGAAACTAGGTGTGCTTGAGGTGGCTATAGACTAGCGTAAGGATTTGGATGTGCTTGTATCTATATTGGATAGATATATGTGGAGAATAGGGAAGTATGGCTGAGTAGTCTTGCTTGTATTCTTGCTTGCTTTCTGATATTTTCCAACCCCTTCTAAATGAAATTTGAATGGGATTTTATAGAGATATGTTTGTTAGGCCAACAAGAAGAAGGATAGGAATTAGAAGGAAATGACCATTAGATCTAAATAAGCACATGGATAGGAGTGTCAAAAATGGAAACCCTAGGGTTTGGTGCTATAATCCAAGTTAGGTGCTATTGTCTTAAGGGTATAAGACTTGGAGGGATGGATTTGTCATGGGAAAATCTACTTGGAGGAAGTGGAATCATTGTTTGGAAGGCTACAGATGACTGGGAATCAGTGAAAAGGTGCCTAAGAGGGTCATGAGAGCAAGCAAGAGGGACCTATGGATTAGGTGCCACAAAACACACTCATGTTACCAATTTTCACATTTTATATGACTATATTTTCCCCCTTTTATTTTAGTGATGCAAAAAAGTGAAATTCTAGGATGAAATAAAAATAGAAAGTGTACTTGAACTTACCTATAAGGGTGAAACTCATGAAGATGTGTGATGCTGAGTGTGTGTAGAAAGAGCATGTTGTGAAGTGTAAATCTGTAACAAAAAATAAAGAGTAGATCAATTCTTATTAGATACCCTATATCTAAAATAAGAACATATAAAACTAGGTAAGAGAGAGAGGAAGAGAAAGGAATGAATACACCTCACTGGCTATATGAACCAATACAAAAACTGTTGTGATGATGGATGATGCTAAGTAATGTTGGGTATGTGGTGTACCAAGAGTAATATCACAAATAGAGCTGAGTGCTTAATTCACTAAGAGTAAATCAAGAATGAAAAGGCTAGCCCTTTAGCTCCATCATCACCCACTAAATGAAGCTATGTGATCATGCATGTGTTAATCATTGTTTGGAATATGTGTCTAATCCCTCTGAGTAGTTGGCTCAAGAATACAAAGGCTAGCTAGTCCTTTGGCTCCATCATTGCCTCATGAAGTGAAGATGTAAACTAATACCAATATGAATGTGTGTCATATGGGATGGCTTTTGAAGCCCATGAATGTTCTTTAATCTGACAATGTGGTATGGATAGTTGAATGTGTGATAGAAACCAAGCCAATCTTGGTCAACTCGAAAAGGTGGAGATTAGGCTTGTATGAAAGCCACTCTAAAACTGGGCAATAGGATTATGTGGAATCCACTCTGAAATGATGGAGGTTAGGATTATATGAAAGCCACTCCAAAATGATGCTAACCACTTGTAGATGGAATAAGGCATGCAACTACTGAGAATGCTTGGGTAATATATTGAACTTAGAAAGAAAATAAGTCAAATGTGCTATATATATTGCCCTCAGTCACTATTGTTTATGACATGGATTCTGATCTAGAAGTTATACGAACTACCTAATTTGAAAATGGAAGCAAGAGCCATCATGTCATGCATGATTCCCCCTATATCTATATTCTCTAAGAAAAACTATAATGAAACTACTGAATCTGAATTGGTGTGTATGTGTAAAACTATATCTGAGATTACCTTTCTACCTGTTTCTAGAAAATTTGGTTTTTTAACTATTTGGATAGGAGTGCCAAAATTAGAAACCCTACTATCTAGCATTGTAGTCCAATCTTGGTGCTCTTTTTATGAACTAATTCTAATGACTATTCTATAATCATCATTCTCTGTTTGGTCTGTTCTGCATGATTTGAAATATAGTTACTATTTTAGGTGTTTCAAGTGCTAATTTTTTGACTGATAGGAGCTCTGATCTCTGTGACAAAACCCTTGTTTGTTGCCCCCTCTTCTGAGAGTAGGAATGAAGACACTGCAATGACTTCCCTTAGAATAAATAACCTTATAAGTGTTTTATTCTTTAAAGAATATATGATAAAGCAATGATAATTGACAAGATATCTTAAGATATATCATGGTTTGTAATGGAGATTGTTAGATCAACAGGGTTATACCTAGATAGATATAACAATGTTATAACATCTACAATGTACTGAATTGAAATTATAAATATTAGTTATTAGTTCTTAGTTTTCAAGGAGGGATGGAGCATGATGTCCATCATGGCATCCAAGAAAGCAAGATAATGCATGATGTGGATCATGGCATTTGTAAACAATTGAAAATCAATCAATTAAGAAGCACACAAGGTAAGAAAAAAAAAGTATAAAAGAGTGGCCAAGGGGCCAAGTAAACAAGGGACATGGGCACATGTCACTCAAACTCAAAATCAAACATACAAGGAATGTTTAAATGACATATACACATATAATTGGAAACAAGCAAGGTTGGCACAAGGGCCACAGGCACATAGAATATTACAAGCAAAGGACATTGGCAAATGTCCTAGGGCACACACAAAACTAGAATCAAAGGATATCAGAAAATGTCATAAGGCACACACAAGAGACAAAACCAAAATTGAAAAATTCAATCATATCTATCTATGTAAAACAAGAAAGGAAAGCATGCAATATTCTATAAATACAATCGTATCTAACTAATGAAATTAAGAAGTGAAAGTATGCAAGATATGTAGTACCAGACTAGGTATATGCTAAGAAATACACAAGTGCTATATACTAGTGAGTTTCAATAGAGTAATCTATGTAAACTAATAAGTAATGTACATCAACATGACAACTAGAGTGTGTGGTGTAGGAATGACATAACCTAGATGGTGTAGTCATGTAGAAGATGTCGCTAGTGGGTAGATATATCGATGTATGTCTTAAATGTAGAAGTAGGATACCCCCTCAATGGTTAGAGTGAAATAATCATTAATCTAGATGTCACTATACACACTCAATGAATATTAAGTGAAGCATGGTAATGTTGATAAATTGACAAACAATAGTATAGAATAATAAAATGTAAGTCTAGCATGGTAGTGGAAATGTAAAGCATGGATGATGCATACAATCAAAAGATTTTTGTGTTTTTGAATTATTTCAATATTTTTGGATTTTGAAATGAGCTATGTACAATAAATCATAAGAAAATTATGTACAAGGAATTAGAAATAAGCTATGTATAGGTAAAATAGGAAGGAATGATACTAACCGATGAGTCTCATGGGGGACTCCCTATCATGGTGTCCTGTATCAAGGAGAGGGATCGTGCATGATCATAAAGCATGATGGAAGGACTAAGACTATGGCTCTAAAAGCTATGTATGTTGTAAATGCTTTGAAATCTATGTAGGAGAAAATGACTATGGGGTTCCCCTATAAATCTAATAAGTGGATGCAATAGTAGGGCTCTTAGGGACCCATCTAGTAGTAGGAGAAGCTTTCTAAACATGTGCTCTGTCTGTAGAGGCATGAGACCTTAATAAGACTACCGTGGGTGTGAACACTGTAGTTGGAAGCTATCTAGAATTTTGAAACTATGATTTTTCTAAAAGAGACCTCTATATAAGTGTGTGATCTCTCTGTAATGGTAATGGAGGCCTTAACTATGTCTAAATCTCAACTAGAGGAATAATTGTAACTAGTGGAGAAATTAAAACTGGTGGCAAAACTAAAATTGGTGACTGCAAAATGGTAGATGGATCTAAAATGGGGAGTGGTAAATCATATGTAAATCCACCAAATGTAACAAATTGATTAGCGCAAATGAATTTCATGCATCTATGAACTTTAGAAGGTACTACTCAAAGTTTTTGAATCCATGGTCGACCAAGTAATATATCAAAAACTCCTATAGTAGAAACAATAGTGAATGATATGGCCATATGTGTTGGACTAACCTATAGAGGAAGTACAATCTCACCCAATGAAATCTGTATGTGCCTACTAAATCCAATGATAACTATGTCCATTGGGGTAATATCCTACTTTGAATATCCCAAATGTTGCAATAATGTCATAGTGTACATGTTTACACTAGATCCATTATCTATGAGAATACTATGAATAAGATGATTATGAATTTAAGCTATGATAAAGAGTGCATGATAATCTGAATCATCCTCAAGTATCTCCTACTCTGAGAAGGAGATTAAAGGTCTAGTTGGAACTATGGAATTGTATACACCAATCATATTTCTCAAAGGGTGTAACTCAACTAAAGGTGCCTGATATGTAGCTGGTGGAGAATGTGCATGATATGCATGGTGAACACTTGATGTATACCTTGTCTCTTGTTTAGAATATTGTGGGAAATGATTTGAAAATATTTTCAAAGCTTGATCCTATGTTTGATTTCCTAGAAAAGGCTCAATTGAAGTGTTAAGATCAATAACGTTGCCATCTATCAAGTCCTATATCTTGTGTTTCAAACTGATGCATTTGTTTTTTGTGTGGCTTGGTACCATATAAAAATCATAAAATGCATTTTGATCATATCCCCAAGGAAGAGAATTTGTTGGATCAACTTCCTAAATAGGAGGGAAAGATATGATATTACATTCCAATAATTGCTCTAAAACTTTGGCTAGAGATATTGGTAGATTGGAAAAAGTTCACCAAGGAGGCATAGATAAAACCACTAATTGAGGGGGTTCTAAAGTTGAATTAACTTTAGGTTGATTCTGACTCTTATTATCATTGACCTTTACTTTGTATGTGACTTTGCTATTACTCTTTTGTGTTGTTTTTGATATGCTCATGTACTTGAGTTTGCCCATTGAAATTAATTTGACTTCTCTTTCCTTTAGTGTATGACATAACTCAGTGAAGGAAGAAACCTTTTAAACATTATTGATTCATGTAAATATGGTAGAAGACTCTATTTGAAGAGATCTTGTAACTCTTGATTAGCCATGGGGCTAGTCATCTTAGCCAAGATAGTCTTATATCAAAGAACATATTCTATGAGATGCTCATTTGACCTTGTTTCTAATGTGAAACTCTGACATAGGAAACCTTATCACCAATGTCAATGCTAAAATGAGCTAGGAACATGTCAGCTAAAGATTGAATGCATTGATCAACTGATTCAGTAGACTATAGAACCATTGTAAAGCATAATTATTTAGACTCCATGGAAATATCTTGGTTAGTATCCAATCACTTGACACATAGTCCAAGCATGCTATGTAAAATATCTCAAGTGTTTATGTGGATCACCCTTTCCATCATATAAAGTGAGATTGGGTTGAACAAAAATTAGTGGCAAGGGTGTATAGGCAATATGACATGCCAATGGTGTATGAAATAGAGAACAAGAATCCAAGGCTTGTGTAGGTCTAGAAGCACCTTGATTGAGATGTATCACCTTAAATTGAAGAGATTTTATCTCTTGCACAAGGGCTACCACATCAAGAGATAAAGATGTACTAGCTATAGCTGGTAGCGGTATAAAGGTAGGTTGGGTTTCTATAGGGGTTGTTGAGACATAGTTGCCCTTGTAGTGTCAAGTGTAAAAGTTTCCTATGAGTTTTGACGAAGTTTTTCCTTTATTTTGTTGAAAGATCATACATCTAGCCATGTATTTTTGGACATCCCCCTTGAGACCTTCCAAAAAAAAATTTTGCTTGATTTCCGTGATAGGTTTTCAAAAATACTGAATGACCCCCAATTAGAGTTGCATGAAGTTCTTGAAGGATTTTTTAATTTTAAGAAGAGAATTCTTACATAGGTACAATTTATTTTTATACCATAATGTATTAACTTTCCATGTGATTTTTTCAAATCCACCTAAACCTTGCTAAATATTTTGAATCAAATCATGAGTAGTACTATCATGTTCCCATTCTAATCAAGCTTCCTCTAGCCAATTTGCTTGCAAAATGGTTATGACACATAACAATACCTCAACTGATTCATCTTTTTTGGATAGTGCATCTGCCACCACATTGTCCTTGCATTTTTTTTAGACTATTTCAAAATCATATCCTAACATCTTAGTTACCCATTTTTGTTGTTCTTCAGATGATAGCCTTTGTTCTAAAAAAATTTAAGACTATCATGATCAGTTTTTACTTGAAAGTGATGACCCATAAAATAAGGTCTCCATTGCTTGACTCCATGCAAAATAGCCATCATTTCCTTCTCATAGATGGAATTATTATAATTTTTACCCTTGAGTTGATGAATTTAAAATGCTAGTGGTCTACCTTCTTGCATGAGTAAAACACCCATACCATACCTAGATGCATCACATTCAACTATAAAAGTCTTAGAAAAATTAGGAGTGGCCAATACTAGAGTAGTGTACATAGCCAATTTTAATTGTTCAAATGCCTGAGTAGCTACATCAATCCACTAAAAGGAGTCTTTATTTAACAAAGAGGTAAGTGGGGCTAAAATACTACCACAATTTTTGACAAATCTGTGATAGTAACTAACGAGCCCCAAAAATCCTCAAAGTTGCTTGAGTGTCTTAGGAATTGGCTAGTCCACCATTGCTTGCATTTTTTTAAGATCCACTTTCAATCCTTCATAAGACACCAAATAACCCAAATATTCAACCTCACCAGCCCCAAAAGTACATTTGGAAGGTTTGGCATACAATTGATTTTGCTCCAAAATGGAGAGGACTTGTTTCACATGTTACAAATGGTCTACCCAATTTTTACTATAATTGAAGATATCATCAAAGAATACCAAAATTAATTTTCTAAAAAATGGCTTAAAAATAGTATTAATCAAACTCTAAAAAGTAGATGGTGCATTTTTTAGGCCAAAAGGCATAACCAAAAACTCATAATGGCCCTCACGAGTCCCGAAAATGGTTTTTGGGTATGTCTTCATCATGGATCCTGATTTGATGATACCCAGAACATAGATCTAACTTGGTAAAATAAAGAGCACCATTCAATTCATCTACAAATCATCAATGATAAGAATTAGAAACTTATCTTTGATAGTGTACTTGTTGAGTTCTATATAGTTAGGGCACATCCTCCAAGTGTCATCTTTCTTTTTCACTATTACAACTGCTGAAGAATATTCACTTTGTCTATGGTGAATGATTATTGCATCCAACATCTCTTGTACCATCCTTTCAATTTCACTTTTTTGGGCATACAGATACCTGTATACCCTAATGTTGGGTGGTGTACTACCAGGAATAAGTGTGATATCATGATCATGCATGTAGCTAGGTGGAAGTCCTTTTGGCATGTCTCCAAAAATAATGGAATGAGTATCAATTATTTATTTTAGATCAAGAGGTGGAGATGGTTGTGTTGGTTGTACTTCATAGAACACAAGCAAACTACAAATACCTTAGTACCCTTATGAATAATCTTTGTCATTTGATGGGAGATAACAAGTTGAGGAGATTTAGCCTTTAATCCTCTTAGCTCAAATGTTCATTTTTTTTAGAATGAAAACACATGAATAATTATTGAAAATTCATCTCAATAGTGCCTAAAGTGGTGAGCCACTAGACTCCCAAAACAATATCAACTCCACCCATCAGAATAAAAAACATAGGAGAATCCAATAAGTAGTCTCCCATGGCCAACTTAATACTATGACATTTTCTTGAATAGCTGATAGTACCACCATCTGCAATCATAACCTAAAATTCTAGAGATGGATAAATGAAACAGTTCAAATGAGTAGCCAACTTACTATGGATGAAGTTGTGTGTGCTCCCAAAATCAATCAAGATAGTGACCTTATATTTCTTAAGGAAACCCATCACCTTAAGAGTTTGGGGAGTACTAATACCTAACATGGCATGGCATGAAATAGTAGGCTGAGAGTCTTCAAATTCATCCTCATGAACTTCTACATCTGCATCATGTGCTTCTACATCATCTTCCCATCATCATTGGCACCTTCAATGTAAAATAACTTCTTTTCAACACAATGATGGTCTTTACTCCATTTTCTATCACAACTATAACACAACCCTTTGGCTCACTTCTCCTCAATTTTTCATTGTGTTAATCTAGTGGGTTATGGAAATGATGGTGCTAGAAATTTGTGATCATGACTAGTAGTGAAAATTTTCCTTTTGACCATCTCTTTTTCTTCTATCATGTGTGCCTTAGGGATAGCTTCTGTTATAGATGTTGGGTTAAAAATTTGAACCTTGTATTGGATGCTATCTTTGAGGCCACTCAAAAATATAATCCATCGAATTTCTCTCAGTGATATTTTCCACCCATAAAGAGAGATTATAAAATTGATGAATATAATCCTTCACAGTTCCTATTTTCCATAGCTTGGCTAATTGGTTGAAATAGTTTGCAGAGACTTTATTATGATAATGAGCTATCAAATCCTCAATAAAAGTAGTCTATTTAACAAGAGCACCATTCTTTTTATTTTGAGCACATAACCAGTGATACCAAATGAATTGCTCAAGTTCCATATACAAAGATGCCACCATCACCCTCTGAGAACTAAGGGTTTGATGTAGATCAAATAAATTCTCAATTTGGGTAATCCAAGTGAGAGGATCCTTACGATCAAACTTATGCATGCCCACTTTTGGCAACATTGGTTTCATACCAGCATGGGAGTTTTTGAGAGGAGGATTTGAATGCTGAAGTGGAGGGTTGTTAGGCTAAAACTAAGATGTGAGGGAAACCAATTGCATATTGATATGTTGTAATTAATTATGAACCCTATTAATCTCTTCATGCATCCCTAAAACATCATCTTGGACTGCAACAAAGTCATCATGCCTCACCAAGTTTTTTATGTCTTCTTGAAGCTGAGAAATCATTGAATGTAAAGTTATAGATTCCATGTCATCAGTAGGAGTCTTAAGAGTTTTTGGTGCCCCTTTTCTTCTCCAAGTTGAAGGACCTACCATAAACAAAGCCTAGGAGGGTTTGATCCCCCTAAAAAAGTGTACTAGGAAATAGTACCATTGTGATCACCTTCTCAAGATAAATCCAATGATTACCTTTGTGCACTAGAGTAAAATTTTTGGTACCAAAAAAGTGTACTGATAGAATATACCATTATGATCATCTCACTGAGACAAATCTATTCAAGTGTGTAAGGGGAAAAAATTTCTAGACTTTTTTTTTAATATTAAAAAAAAAAGTGTTTCAAGCAATACTGCGCTGATGGAAAAAATTAATTCTTCCCAGATTGCAAGTTATGTTTTTTTGCTTTCACTACTCCCAGAAGCCACGCTTCACCAGATCTTAAAAAAATGCCATAGGAAATTTTCTCAAATCGAAGCTCTGATGCCACTTGTAATGAAATTACTTAGATACTTCATACAAAATGATTTTATATTACATAGAATTAGAAAATATGAGAGATTACACAATGATAATTTACAATAGAATAGAATACTGGATAATATTACAAAGTTACTTCAAGGGGAAAACCTCCCCAATAATGTACTAATAGTAGAATACTTAACATGATGATTAAAGACTAACCACTACCTCCTATATATAGTCTACTTAGCTAAGGTTATTGTCAGGGTGCACGAAACTGGAAGCACACAGTTGATTACCAAACCAAGCAACTTAATATGCAGAAATTAACCAGATTCAACAAGTAACTAGAATTCAGAATAACACAGAATATGAGAGACAATACACAACTTGTATTAATAACTTTTACAGAAAAGAATACAATAAAGAAGATGCCACTTCTTCTCCACCACCTCTTCAGAGGTTTCCCACACCTCAAGTGAATAGTAATTCTCTCCTCAAAGCTCTCTCTACTAGGTCCCAACACCCAACTCAAATATAGAGTTGTTGTTCACCTTACACCTGTGCTCCACACACTCCACAAGTACTCAAAGTACTTCAAGTAGATCTCCCATGAACCTGCAACAACCTGTAATTCAACAGACCATACTTATGGAAGGAACTGCCTTGACTTCCTCTTAGCTCTCCATGTACTCCACGTACATACCAATGAGTACACACCGTACTCCAAGTAGATCCTGCTTGATTCTGCTCCCTGTTGTGTTGCTATCCTATCTGATCTCCAACCTACAGATCAATACTGGTTTTGCACACTTGTGAACCTTGACCTTGCACACACACACCTGCAGATCAACGATCTTACTTACCATGTAGATCTCCTATCGTAGCCATGCTCACCTGATGACCAAGATCATACACTCTTGAAGAATCCAGCTGACTCTCCAATCCAGCACCAACACAACTGGTACTGTGGCACTAGGAGGAACGCACCATTGCTCTACCTCACACACCGAAGGAGCTTATAATTATGCTCTCTTACTCCCTAGCACTAATTTACAATACAACCATGAGTCTATTATATAGAACTCATCCAAACAATAATTAGACATCTAATTACAATAATTAGATCCGCAGATATGAGTCTAAAATTAGCACTCATCATGCAAACACTTGGTTCGTTAGCTAACTACCCGTAATAAGCTCGCAGTCAAACCACACAGGCGATCGACGCCGGTCCCTATCCGCCTGGGGGTCACAGACGTTAGCCGATATATGACCGACGTCGGTTTCTTCTTGTCTGCTACCTGCCGACGTCGGTTGGCCTGACCGACGCCGGTGTCTGTGACACTCCAACAACTCCTCCAATGCCCTTAGTACATGTCTGCATCAGTGAAGCTTTTAGCTCCACAACTTAACAGTTATTTCATAGGCTGACCTATCTAAGAACATAGAGAAATGTAACAAGTAAATAAAAGAGGTATGTGAGCCAAGAGTTGACCACACATATCCCTAAACACACCAATATTTAAGGGCATAACAAAAAGTACTAAATATAGGAATGAAAAGTCCTAAAAACAACTAACTAGAGAATGCATAAAAAGGATATAAGCTCACAAACATGTAAGGTGATATCGCAAAATCATGAGATGTAGTATATACAACTAAGGTTTTAAAAGAAATGATTTTTCAAAATGCTATAGAATTTTAAAATTTAAAGTGAATTTATGATTTAAATATGCTAGTAAAAAATAGAAAAATATTGACAAATTCTTAATTTGAAGGGACCTAGTACATGTAACTAGGGTTTGGAAGAAAAATATTTTTTAAAAATTACTAAGGAATTTTAAAAATTAAAGTGAATTTATGATTTAAATATGTAAGTAAAAAATCAAAAAATATTTTTAAAATTAGCAAGAAATTATTCCTAGGATTTCTAAGATTTTTGTGCACAAATGAAGTAAGTCGGGTTCACCAAATAATTTAACTTTTTTAGGAATATTGGAGTCTTATTCCTAATTTAGTTAAGGGTTTGAATTAATTATATAAATAAATAATATTTCAATAATTAATCTACTAATTTATTTAATTTAATTATAATTTGAACCTTTCAAAAAATAGTAATAAATGTGGAGAAAATAAGACTTAGCTGGAAACAGACTAAGATGACCGAGATTGGGTCTAAAATTTGCTATGCAAGACTGAGACAGTGTCACAAATTAAGATTTGGATTTCATTTAATGAAAGGATAGGAGTAATAAAATAAGACACTCTAGGGTTTGACGCTATAGTCCTCTTATGTTTCTATCATCCAGGAGATATGAGCCTTTTGGGTTTTATTTTCTACCCTTTGAGCTTGCCTATAAAATTTTAGATGTTGGATTCTTTGAAACCCTATAGATTTGATTTAGTATTCAAACCCTAGACACCATTATGCTTTGAAAAACATTGAGATAGAGGGGGGTTAGTGTGTATAATATTCACTGAACGTGTATCCACACCCCTTGTGTGGGCATTTTACCTACAAACCAATACTTTGAAGAGGGATCAAGCCATATGTAGTTCTCCCACTTGATGTGATTTATGAAATTATGTGTATGAATATGTAAAATGATAAAATTAGGTGTGCTTGAGGTGGTTAGAGACTGGTGTAGGGATTTGGATGTGCTTTTAGCTATATCAGATGGCTATATATAGAGAATAGGGAAGTATGCTTGAGTAGTCTTACTTGATTTTTGATATTTACCAACCCCTTCTAAATGAACTTTAAATGAGATTTTATAGAGATGTATTGGTCATGGGTTGAATGTATTCATGTTAGGCTAACAATAAAAAGGATAAGAACTAGAAGGAAATAACCATTTGAGATAAAAATTCACTTGGATAAGAGCACCATAAATGGACACCCTAGTGTTTGATGCTATAGTTCAAGTTGGGTGCTATTTTCCTAAGGGTATGGGACCTAAGGGGATGGATTTGTCATAGGAAAAGCTGCCTAGAGGAAGTGGAATCACTATTTGGAAGGCTACAGATGACTGGGAATTAGTGAAAAGGTGCCTAGGAGGGTCATGAGAGTAAACAATAGGGACCTATGTATTGTGTGTCACTAACAACACCCAAGTTACCAATTTTCACATTTTATATGACTACAAAACCAAATCATCATGGCATGTCATGTAGGAATGAACAAATTAATTTACTTGTGTATTTTATAAGTGTGATTAAAAAACCTTTCAGGCTAAAAGATTGCATTGATATGATGTTTTTAGTGCCAAGGTCATCCTATAAAAATTTGGTATTTTGATGAGTCTTATATCTCAAGATATAAGCCTTCAAAATTGAAATTGTAGAATGAAATGTGCATGGGGACATCAAGTGTAAGCCACACAAAGTAGCCATTTGAATTCAAATGTTCCAAATATGAATGTGGACCTGATAAGTGACAAGATCTCAGGTGCCCATATAAAGATCTGATGGTGCATGGTGATCATCAAAGTCAATAGGTCCAAGAAAATCAATGGATCACATTTAATCATACAAAAGTAGATCGATGACAAGTGAAAGGTCAACTAGTCAGGAAATCTTGGGAATGAATGAGAGGCTGACAAGTGTCATGACTATGGTAACTATCATGAAAATAAATGATACACATTCAAACCATGCTAAAGAAGATCAATGGTACATGTAAGGTCAAAGGGTCAACCGATCTCAAGATGAATGCAAGGCTACCATGTTATGCAAGCATAGAAGTAGATGGATAAACTGCAGGATCCTGAGGATCAACATAAAGAAGACAAGTATCATAATCTCAAGGACCTAGATCAAGATCAATGACTAATATTAAAATTCAAAGCTTTGAGGCTTCAAATGAAGATCAAATATGATCGAAATCAAACAAGAGCAATGTTTCAAAGGGCTAAGGTCACCATTAAAGCTCAGTCTCAAAAATCCATTAATTTTTGATCTAAAAAAAACCTATGAGTAGATATTAAAGTAGGGGTAGATGTGTGAATATGAAGTGTTTATCCTTTGACATGGTCATATATTTGACCAACAAGTACTTGTAGCTCCTAAAAGCAGACACCAACTCCATGGATATAAGGACTTTGTCTTCATAATGAAGTGAGGGGAGATGACATGGAATATCAATAAAAGAAAGATGGTGGTTGGAGAAGTAGTTGGAATGATTTTTCTATTTTATATCCTTTGAAGATTTCCTCCAATAGTAAGCTCATGACTCATCATTCAAAATAGATTCTTGTCGTTTAGTTGATCTCTCAGCCAATGAGAAATCTTGAGGACTATTGGAACAAATACAGGTTAACTTGTTGATGATGACTAACCCAAATTAGATCAAAAATATGGTGGATATCCCAAGAAGGATAGTGATAGCTTGTTAATGGGTTCTGTATGTAGTGTTCCCTCTCTTCTCTCCCCCTTTTATCTATATCATTCTTCTTTTTTCCCATTTGGCTAACTCTCACTTTTTGATAATATTTTCTCTCTCATTTTTATAAGAGTAAAGACTCTCATTTGATAAGGATAAACCCTATCAAAATTTGTATGAAAGACCTCTTAAAGCAATAAAGGATTTCTTTACCTATCTCTCCCCTCTGAATTGTGTGTAGCAAAGTTTGTGCATGATGGCATTGTGAAGGAGAATCTTCTATGCCCCTTGTCTTTATTTCTTATTCATTTTTAGGTGTCTTGAAGTTAGATACAGGTCTAAGTTAGTGTTATTTCTAGCATGAATGCAAGCTCTCAGTGATTCTTAGATCTACTCTTTGTCTTCTTTTATTGCTTTTTGAACCTAGTTTATAAAGAACTTATGCAACTAACCAATTTTGAGATATTTATGTAAGCTAGAATTATCTTATGTTTCCTAAGTGTTTAATTCATGCTTATGTGAGTTCTCATTAAATTTGGTGCATCACCCTTTTAGCCTTCTCAGTGACCCTTTACCCCTTGTCTAACCCTTTTCCTAGTGCAAAAATTAGTATAAGTGATCCATCAAGAGGAAGTTGACCTTCTTTGGAGGTCTAACCCCACCATAGGTGACTCATAGCCTAGGGTTATTCCCATAGTGTAGCTCAATTAGAGAGAGCCTGAAGAGCCCTTTCTAAGGCTAAAAATTAATGCTATAATAGTAACTAGGTGGCTACCCTTTATGGGTTTTCAACCATCCTGGACCTGCTTGTCTTACTAATCATTCCCAATACAAAATGTTTTACAAAATTTTACAAAATTGTCACTCTATATAGTACTTAACTTGATAGAGGTGACATGGATGTGGATGATGACTAGGCAAAAGAGTACTTAGACTTGGACTATGCATCCTTGCACTGAATGATGACCTACTTGAGCTTGGAAAATAGATTGTACCCATGAGTTTTGAGAATTGAGAAACATCATTATAAAATGGAGATAGTTTGGTCTTGTAAGCATGCTAGTCAAGTATGACATCCTAAATCATGCATAATAGGGTGAAGAATGATGGATTATATCCAATGATATGATTGAGATCTAATTCATTAATGATTCTCATGGATGCCTTAGTGTTGGTTAACCTTGTTTGGATCTCACCACTTAGTTTCTCTAGTTCATCTACATGACATTGGGATTGGAGACCTGTAAAGGAATCATATAAAAGCTGAATATGCTAGTTAAGATTATCATTCTCATCCACAAAAGTAATGTGTCTGACCATAGTTATCTTGGTAGTTATGGTAATGACAAAGTTTACGTTAGAACTAGATAAATAATCATTTAAGTTGATGCTTCCAGTCCAACAAGGTGTGTGTGATATATTTTGCTTCTAAGGAAATAATGTCTAGCATGCCCTAGTACTCCTCCAACAAGGTGATGAGTGTGGTTACCTTGATCTTAACATCATGTCCCAATATACTAACTTCACTAGTGTTTTTGGGCTATGCACTAGTCCTTAGTCAACTCAGAGACTAGAGTCTTGAGTCTTTGCTAGTTAGATATGACTTGGTACTTGATTTCTCGAGTGACCAAATTGGGATAGGTGTCTTAGATCATGTTTTTAACTTCATGAATGTGAGCCTTCAACTTGATGTTATCCACCTTATATTGATCAATCTCCATCTCTAAAGAGGTGGCCTTTTATGTAATTAACTCTTAAAATGCGGTTGCACCCTTCAATTATTTTTTTAGTGGAAGCCTAGAGATGTCTAATGAGGATTCTTGATTGAGTGGGAGTATAACCAATATGTTCACAATTGTTGAAGGGTATTGACATGGCATTGTGGCAAGTAGGAGAGAAAATGTGGTGTGTCGAGTATTAACTATTGGGACATCTCAAAGCCAAACTCCTCCTAATGATAATTTTGGGAGCTGAGGACCTATTTGAGTTATAGTTGGTTGTTATTCTTATGCTATCTACACTATTTATACTTATGGTTATTTAGGTGTCTATTTATACTATGTTATGGCCTCTACTTCCAGCTTGAGTTACTATGCAACATCTTCAACCTATTTTCTTTTGGCTTCCTCCTCCTCCTTTTTCTTATTTATCTCTTCCTACACAACTTGATTTTTTACTTGTGCTTCTTCTACCTAAAACTTATATGCACATTCCTCTTCTTCTTTCTTTTATTTTACCAGAACCATAGCTTTGACTTATTCCTATGTAGCCTATGCTTATGCTTGTGCTTGTACTTATGCCTATTCCTATGCTTGTGCCTTTTGTTGGTGCAGTGATTCATCTTATTCTTCCTTATTCTTTTTTGTAGCTTCCTCTGCATGATATTATTCATGATTGGTAGCTTCCATGGCCTACTATGCTTGGGACATTATGTCTTATTTCTATTTTCTTCTTCCTCTACCTTAGCCTTGGTAGTGATCTTAACTTATTTTTCCTTCTATGCCTGTACCTCTTATGTTTTCTTAGCTATATCGATAGCTTCATGGGCCTTCTTATCCATGTCCATGGCTTTCTATCAGTTAGAATCTACATCCTTGGCCTTTAAGTAGCCTCAAATTCTTCAAATTTTTGAGTTACTTGTGGTTGTTGTGCTTGCTCCTTTTATCACTTCTTTTCCTCCTTCCTTCCTTGTTATACTACATGAGATGCTTCTTCCCTTAAGGCATATTATTCTTTTGTTGTGGGTTACTCAAGTGTGAAATCTTTGACCTCCTAGGCTTGTGGTGATAGCAGATAATCACTTGGTTAAACATTTTAGTTAGAAACTTGTGCCTTCTTGTATTCAAGGGTGACCAACATGCATTTGGGTGGTCATGCATTAGATGATGGAGCAAGATATTCTTTTTACATGGTAGTTGATCATCTAAATGTGCACTCTTCAAGTGTAGGGGAGACCCTAGAATCCCACCTAGTTTGGGGTGTATGCATGAGTGATTCTAGTGGGATTTTTAGAAGGGGCACAAATATATCCTCATTTGTGAAGGTAGGAGAAGGTTGTGGCTAGAAAAGCCAATCCTTCATTTCAGATGATCCACTTCTTCTCATATAGTACCAATAAAAATGGATGCTGGGCAAGGTTGAAGGTCAACCCATAGATTCAAAGGAAAACTTAGTAGAATTCTTGTTCATCCTTCCTTATTTATGGAAGGTCATATGAGCTTATGAGTTAGGGATCCTTTAGATCATCTAACTAGGTCACCATGCTTCATGTATTGCACTTCAGAAGGGATAAAAATTGATGCTTTATAAAAATCTTGCACTTTTCCTTTTATGGCTATAAACTGGTGGATTATTATAGTTAGTGTGTTTCAAGGATGGCTATGTTAGGTGGTATGGCCTATAGTAGAGTTGCACACTTAGATATAAAGGCTTTTTGTTTGGTGACTTTTGCCTATGTCATGTCCATGGTGATAAATAATGGAATAGGTGTGAAGGGTTACCAAAACAAAATGTGAATGTGTATGAATGCACCTTTTGATAGTAAAGTGATGCCTGTGTGCTATCCCAAATACTACATGACATCTGGTGGTACCCATGAATGTGTGAAGATCAGTTCCAAACACTCTTCCCACCATGATTTGAATTTTCCCTCATGTACTAGGGCTCCATGCTCAGGTGTCCAAATGAGATTGGAAAATTATTGCACTAGATAATAATATATGTTAGGGTGAAATTCTCCCTCTAGAGACTTCCATTATGTGAAGTAGAGCATCAAGATGAGGAACTGGTACTAAAATTTCTACTTCAAAGATGTGTGACACTTGTTGATATTGATGAGAAGCTACTGATTAAAGTACTATAGCCAATTAAATTATTCATTCCTGTGGATCATGTGATGAGTGATGTATGTGACCCCTTTTGGGATTTGCATCATAGACTTGGTCATTTTTTAGAACCTCCTTGTGATGAAATTGATGAGGATGCACATGGGATCATCATGGATTTCCTCAACTGGGATCCCTCTAAATCCTCAAACATACAAATCTTAGACTTCTTATAAAATAAGGGGTGTTTTTATCTTGTATGGAGAAAGGGAGTCTCCTCACATATGCATGCCCAAAGCTCAAGCCATGGCTTCTATGTTGATGATAATGGTGACATTTGAGCCAAGGTAGATATTACCATCATTGTATTAGCTGAGCAGGATTTATATAATCTCCCCCAAGTCACCAAAGGTTAGCATTTGCATCAGGTGATTGACATCTATGTTATAGAAGTTATGGGGGGGCTATGAGAGTGAGTGGTTGTGAAACATCGATGGGGTTTAGATGAAATAACTTCTATTCTATTACTCAAAGGAAGTTGAATGACTCAGGATCATTAAACTTTGATTGTATAAGAGTTGTATCAATGCCCATTGATTCTTTTTGTGCATCAGTTAGTCCCCTAATGAGTCATAAAGTATCCATGTTTTCTAAATGATGAAGTTGAAACTTTGGCGACTCTTAGTGCAATAAAACTAGATCAACTCTTTAAATTTGTAGGTTATAAAAATATGTGCAAGAATGAAATGCTGACTTGGTTCTCAAACTTGGCCTTTATACATTTTTCACCTATTGGTTTCTACATAAATGTCATGCTTAGCTATCCATTCAACATGAATGCAATGGTTGATATCGCAAATCTTATTCGATCTAGTAATTAAGATAGTTTTTAGCACATGTGTGGAGATATGTTGTTATTCTCTTTTCTATCAAACCACTAATTTGTTGAAGATTAAGTCAATCAAACCTTGGATTTAGCATTTACTTCTAGTATATGGTCATTATATGGTGGATATCTTGTGGATGTGACTTTTTCATACCTTTCTTAGACATAATTACTTTCATTCACTCCTATTGACATCCATAATGGTGCACAATGATTCTCTTGTACACAGTTAGTGTACACTATACTTGGTATTTTGGTTCTCATATGGTATTGAAGAGATCATCTATAAACACAAAAAGATAGAAAAATAAACACATAAAAAAATGAAAAAATGAGAAATCCTAATCTACTTGGTGCTACTTAACACCCACTCACTTAGTAGAATGATATCAATTTGACTATTGGTGGTAGGGATTAATCTTAAACCATTCACCCACCCTGGTAAAATGGTTCCCTAAAGATATCTCAAAACCATGGTTGCTGTGATAGTTTATGTATAACATAAGGCACTTTCCATAAATTTTGTAATTTGCCCAAAAATTCTCTAAAATGACTCATATAATAAGACTAGTTAATCTTTATGAAATTCCTTATGGCACAGATGCTTATCATGCCATGCTTTCTAGCTTTGCTTGTGAACTTACTACATCTAAGATGATCTAAGTCTATACTCATCCATCCTATTTAGTTTGAGAAGTCTATTGGTGAGAGACTTATGATTCCTGAGTCTCATGACCATTACAATGCACAAACTAGGTACTAAGTATTCCATTGGCATAACTGATTTAACCCATAGACCAAATGGAATGGATTAAAACCTATGGAATTCTTGGACTTGTGCAAAATAAAAAATGAATTGGCCTAGAATAGTAGGGGAAGAAGGGGACTGATTTTTGGCCTGTTAGACCAAAAAATGGTCAACAAATTGACAACTCCCAGGGGAAGCATGCCTACTATGCTTAGAAGCCAGTTGCCTCAAAATCCATTGGGCACGGGGTTAGATTGTAACTTAAAGATTAACAATGGCTTCGATAAATTATAGAACCAATCATGAAGATTTACCTCAAAAGGAAGCAAAAACACACACAAAGCTAAGAAAACTACTAACACGTGGAAAAAGCACTTAGGAAAAATAGGAGAAAAGCAAGGGAAATATATACATGATGGAGAAGGGGATCAGTGGTAATGCTTAAGATGTATCCCATTAACTATGATATACACTTCTTCACCATCTAACCTAGAGAGTTAGAATGCATTATGCTTCTTGCACTGAGTGATTATGTATGGGCCACTCCATAGGGCATCAAACTTCACATGCTTTCCAAGCTTAGCTGGGTCTTCATCCCATTTCAAGATAATGTCTCCTTTAGAGAAACCTTTTGATGAAGATTTTTTGTTGAAGTGTCTCTTCACTTACTGTTGGCAGCTGGTCATAGAAGCCATAGCCTGGTCCCTTATTTCTTGGAGTTCCAGCAGCTCGCACAGCCTAACCTCCATCCTATTTCCTTCTTCTAATTATAGCTGACGAGCGAGGTCTAAGGCTAGAAATTTGAGTGAAATGGGGAGCCTCTCTTCCATTCCATAGACAAGAGTGTATGGTGAGTTGCCAATTGCCCTCTTTAGGGTGACCCTATTTGCCCACATGGTTGTTTTCAACTTGGCATGCCAAGTCCTCTAATTTTCCTCTATGGTCCACTTGATGATCATGATCAGGTTCTTATTTGTAGACTCAGCGAGCCCATTCCCTTACAGGTAGTAATTGGATGAAGTGCTGAGATATATAACATATCTTAGTGCCCATTCACTTGTTTTGTTTCCCAAAAAAGCTAACACATTATCTGAGATTATGGTTGCTAGAACCCTGAACCTTGCCACCAAGTCTTCATAAAAATCTAGGACCACACATTCATTGGCCTCCTTCAGAGCAACAACCTCTACCCATCTTGTGAAATAATCTATGGTGGTCAAGACCCACTTGTGTCCAGCACTGGAGGGAGGATTAATCATCCCTATGAAGTCTAGGCCCCATTACATGAATGGCTACTCCACCTGAATAGGCTGTAAAGGCATGGTAGCCAACTGTTGCTTCCCATCAAAAAGTGCACACTTCTAGCACTTTCATACCCAGGCATGGGTGTCCCTGAAAAGAGTAGGCTAGAAATAGCTAGCTCTCATTATTCTTGCTGCAGTAGCCCTAGGAGCAAAATGACCACCAACTGGTCCTTCATGGAACTCAGATAGCACCCTATCAGCCTAACTTGAGTCCAAGCATCTTAAAAAGACTCCTAAGAGATCCCTTTTGAATAGCACTCCATCAATCTGGGCATAAGGGAGACACTGGAGTCTGAAATACCTTCCCTTGGTCCTGTCAAGTGAGTGCGAACACTCACCAGTGAGAAGGAAATACCTCACATCTAATGTCTAATCCTTCAGGATAGCTGGTTCTTTTGCTGTAGCTACATCATGGATTAGCAGACTATCCTCCTTTTATTGTTTAAAGTTTGCAGTGAGGTGTTCACATAGGCCTCTCCCTCTTACCAGTTTGGTGATCTTGATATCTACATCATATTCCATCACCTTAGTGATCCATACTGCTCTCTTCTCATGTAGATCTCAGTTGATCAAGAAATCCTTGATTCCAAGATGTGGAACCATGAGGTGGATTCTGCTATTGGACAGCATGTGTCTGAATTTCTTCAGACTTTGTATGATCGCCAAGACTTGCTTTTCCACATATGTGTATCTAACTTCAAAACCTTCTAGGCTTTGGCTAAAAAATGCAATTGGATGCTCAAGGTTATCATCACTTGCTTGGGTAAGCATGGCAGAGATTACCTCTTCATTTTTGAAGGTGTAGAGGTTGAAATCTTTGGTGAAGTTAGGGCTGATCAAAGTAGGATCCCGAGCTATGGCTTGCTTGATTTCTTCAAAACTATATTTTCTCTGTACTGTCCATGTGAACTCCTCACCCTTCCTCAGCATAGAGGTCAATGGCTTGACCATCTCCAAAAAATTTGGGATAAGTCTCTGTATGAAATTGATCTTATCGAAGAAGCTTTGTAGGTTTTTCTTGTGCTTGGGTAAGGACAGCTCCAGGATGGAGCGAACTCTCTCTGGATCAATAGCCAAACCCTCCAAAGAAACAATGTGACCAAGGAGCTTCCCCTCATGGACAAAAAACACACATTTATTAGGATTGAGAGAGATACCAAACTCCCTACACCTCTCAAAGATTTGCCTTAGGTGTTTTATGTGTTGGCTCGCTTCCTTGGAGAAAACTATCACATCATCAAGATATACCAGTACAGTCTTATTAATTAGGCCTTGAAAGGCCATGTCCATAGCCCATTAGAAGGTGGCACCAGCATTAGACAGTCTGAAAGGAATTTTCATGTAAGCAAATGTTCCCCACTTGGTTGTGAAGGCTATCTTGTGCTGGTCACAGTCTTGCACCAAAATCTAGTTGTATCCTGAATACCCATCTAGGAGGGAGAAACGCTCGCTACCTATCACCATTTGAAGGATCTACTCCATGCTTGGGAGAGAATAACAGTCTTTCAAAGAGACTTTATTGAGGTCTTTGAAATTGATGCATAGTCTGATCTCCCCATTCTTTTTCTAGATAGGAACAAGATTTGCCAGCCAAGAAGAGTGTTTGATTGGAAATATTATCCTATAATCAATCAATTTGGTGAGCTCCTTGCACATGAGAGGCTCAATCATTGGGTTGACAGGCCTCTACTTCTACTTGATTGGTTTGGTACCTTCTTCTAGATCAATGATATGCTAGGCCAAACTTGGGTCAAAACCCTTCAAATCACTATACTCCCAAGCGAAGATATCGGTAAATTCTTGGCACAACAAGATGAAGGCCTACCTTTCATGCTCTGTGCACACTTTCCTAAGTGTAAGCAACTTGTCTTTGAATATTTCCACCTTCTCATGGTGCTCCTCCTTTGTTACAATGCATGCCTTGTCACTTCTCAATTGGTCATCTCCATTGAAGATACTCTCTAGAGTGACCAAACCTTTGGAAAGCTTATTGTTCTTCAGCTGAACAATTTGGCTACCATATTACTGTTGTAGCTTAACCTAGTTTTTTGTAGTGAATTCTACTTCTTCTGGTAGGAAGAGTGCTATTTACTGATCACTGTTGAAAACCTAATAGTTGGTGATGTCGGGTACAGAGGGCTAGATCACTACTTTCAAGTGACGTGAGCTATGGTCTCAGCCTATTTCCTGAGCAATATCAAACTGGGCACCAACTACTGCCAGCATGTCTGCTTGCTTTTTCCATTTTCTAGGAATGGAGGTGATATTAAAAGTGAAGAAATTTTACACTAAGTCCCATACCCTATGTTTGTAGGACTTTAGTAGAGAATTCTTCGTCAAATTTTGACCTCTTACTTGGTTGACAATCAGCTTGCTATCACCAAACACCTGCATCTCTTTGATTCCTCTTTTCCTCGCCCACTCCAAGCCATGGATGAGGGATTCATATTTCAAAACATTTCATGTGCAAGAAAATTAGAACTGGAAGGCTGAAAAATACCTCTCTTTTGAAGGAGAGACCAACACTGCTCCACCACCAGCTCCCAACTTACTCCTTGAACCATCAAAAAATAGCTGCCATAGACCTAAACTTTCCTAGCTAGCCTTCATCAGATTTGGTACAAAAGTACCCTCTTCATGCATGTAATAAATTCCAAGGCCCACCTCCTCTATGAATTTGAAGGGATCATGCTCAAAGTTGTCACTTCCCCATTCATCTAAGAGCAGGTCTGCAACTCCTTCAAGGGAAGAGGATGGAGATTGGTCTACTTGGAACTCTTCCTAGTCAATGATGGCATAGCTAACATTTGCTGCCTTGAGTGAGTAAGGTTCCAGATGATCTCTATGGAGTGGTTTGGATTCAATCTTGACTTTAGTCCCATACTTGGTTCTAAAAACTAGATAAGACCAATTTGTTGCTAAGTAGCTACCTATCTTGGATGTAAAATTCCTAGATAAGTAGATGGCAAAGTAGGGAGGGACATCTGCCACTACCACATCATGAGGAACTAAGAAAGTTAGGCAAGCATGCAGTGTCAAGCTCAAACCTCTTACCACCCCAATTATCTTTGTTGGGGTTCCATCCAGCTACAGGACTCCCTTGGTCATTTCTTCATATTTCAAGCCCAACTTGTCAGCTATGCATTTGGGCATCACCCAAGTGCTTTCTCCATTATCAATGATGAAATTGTGCACCAAGAAATCTCCTATGACCAAGGACACATAAAAATGAGGAACCTTCTCTTCCTTTTGGGTCTAACATGAGGTGGAAGGCTGTTCATTCATCATCAAAATGTTGTTAGCTCTTGCTGGGATAGCCTGTTCATCTAGCTCATGCAATTCTTTTTACAGCATGTCTTTTTGCCCTGTTATTGACAATGAATCCCAAAAAGAGATGTTCATGTGTAGTTTCTTCATTTGGTCAACCACATTGACTTGAGGGTTGCCCTCCTTCAAAATTTCTTTGGAATTATGTACAGCTTGAGGGGCAAGTTGAGGAGATGGAGGTACAACTGGTAGTCTAAAGCTCATGACTTTTTGATTTGCGTGTGATGAAAAAAATGTTGCTAACATTTGGGTAGTAGCCTAAGATTCTTCCATTACTCTCCTTTTGAATCTTGTGTTGGCTGCAACACAGTCAACTTGATTGTCTACAACACCCACATAATTGACTAAATAGAATTCTCCTTCCAGATGATTCATGAGGGTAGAGTCAGGATGGGCCTGACTGCTACTCGTGCTGGGTTGCATTGGAGCCTCAAAGACTTGGGAATGGGTGGCTTCCTGATTGTCTTATACATTTGGGTAATAACCCATCATTTCATTTGTATAAATACCCTATTCCTGATCATATCCCATGGTTAAACAACTTGGCTATTCTTGCACCAAATTGTTTTGAATGGGTACCATGACCTTAGATGATGAAGAGGCACCTGGATTGTAGCCTTGAAAGGGTCTGGTCTGAGTAAGCTGACCCTGTCCTAGATTTAATTTTGGAAAGGGAGTCTAGGAGCTTGACCATACTGCTGGTATCCTTGGTTTGGTTGGTTTCTTTGAGCTTACTGCATTTTAAGAGCCACAAGTTCATTTGACATACTTTACAATAGACTCTTAGCTTCATGAAGCTCATTGGATGGAGCAGTAGCTGGTTTCTCTATGCTAGGTAGAGGAGCTAATATGGGAGCAGTAGTTTGAATTGGAGGTAGCATTTTAGGGAAAAGTGGCATATGGGGTCTAGGAGCTATCTTCCCAACTTGCACTAAGCAATTTTCAGCTGCTATGGCTATGTCATAGGCAGAAGGAAACACATGTCCTCCCATGGATTGTATCATAATAGTGATATCACTGTTTAATGCTCTTAATTTATATAGGAAAGCATAACTAAGAGTAGGTTTTACTATAATGGGGATTCTATCCCATGTCTTTTGAAACTGAGCATTGAAATCTTGCATGTATTCATGTGGTGCTCTTTTCATGGTAGTTAACTACTCATCAAGTGAGAGGTGGTTGCTCTTTTCTCCAAAATGGTCTATCAAGTGAGTGCCTAGTTCATTCCAGGAATTGATTGAATTTATAGTCAAAGTCCCATACCAGTCAAGAGCTTTATCCTTAAGAGACAATGCTAGCAATCTGATTGCAATATTTTCCTCAGTGACATTATGAATATTGCAGAGGTTAGCAATATTTTTGATGTGTTCGATGATTGTGATGGGCCCCTCTCCATCAAAAGAAGGAACACTTTTGAGGGCTGCTCTTAGAATTGGGTCATAACATTGGAGATTTAATGGACTCTGACCACAAAAAGTCATAAAGCAAAGTGACATAGCTATGATGGGATGTAACTGTAGCCTTGCTGCGTATGTGCTCTTTATAGCAAGTTTGGAAAGGTGATTTTTTGAATAAGGATGGGTCCTCTCAAACCTCAGTGTTTTTATTGAGTTCAAATGAAACTCAATGAAGTCAAAAGGAACACCCTTAGAAGCAGACTGTGTGGTGACTTTAGGCATAGGAAGTCAGACTGGTCTTTGATTAGAAAATGAAGTTCTTACCAGTGGAGTCGCGAGATGCTAAAAATAATTGATTTGCTATAACAAGACTAGTATCAATCTTGAAACTTTAATGAGTATAAAATTGAGTCCCACTGGGCGTGCCAAAAACTATTGACGCAGTGGATTGCACCTAGGGTAGGAGGTCGAGCTCCTACCTTCCACACATCAAAATGGAAACTCCCCTCTCACCTGTGGGACTGGTGAAGCTGGAGGGGAGAGTCTCTAGGTAAGGGATAGCTCCCTTTGATGCATTTGAGTTATTCCAATAAGTGCTAAAACATATATATAGATATATAATGGGGGGGATGAAAAAAGAGAAGGATTATAGGAAAACAAAACTACTCTAAAAGAGGTGATGCACCAAATGATTCAACCTACTCACATTCACACTTGAATCCAAACAAACATATACATACACTTCAAACTGGCAGAGGGACTAGGCTATAGGAAGCTTAATAGGGAGGCTTTAATGGAATACACAAAAAATAAGGACTCAACATAGGTGCTGTGGAAAGCACATTATATGCTAGCTTCTTCTGTCTCTGCGCTTCCAAGTACAACTCTCCTTGTCACCTACATGAATGACACCTTGTAGACACTAGGTGTGTTGGTGTTAAACTTGTGGAAGCATTAAGAAGCAATTACTAAAAACAAACTGACACTCAGGCACACACAGAGATTTCTAACTAGAATAGAGGTAAAAAATGCATTTATTGATTTCAAGTGAAAATTTGCCAGGGCTTCACCTTATAAATGTGGAAGATAGATCCTTTTTCAAATGACAAGTCTACAATATATAGAGGAAAGAAGGAGGTCTTTTGGTGCCCTTTTTTACAAATGACCCATGTGTACCCCCTATCATTGGGATAAGCAAGCCTCTTAAACATCAATGAGAAGTTATGAGCCACACCATTTATCTGCTTGCAAGACTGCTCCTTCAAGGCGATTACATGGTTTGTTTGCTCATTAATGTGAAATGAAGAAAAATGGGTCACACCGTTAGCCATTTACACCTCCTAATAATCAATTCATAGACACTGTATCACCTACTAGAGTAACTTCTTGAATCAACACCTCCCTTCGCCACTTGGACTATTTGCCTGTTCCTACACTTGGCACTTTTCTCTCTTTATCCTTTGGGCTCTTTATCTTCTTCTTGATTTGTCTCCTTCTGCTCCTTCAGCCCTTGAGGTGATCTTCTGGTTGGTCACTGCATTCCTTGGGCTCTTTCCATGGTTGGCGTGCAAAAAATTAAAAAACCAATGGCTATTTCACCACCTTAAATTTTACGTCTGTGGGCCCGTCACCTTGGACTTTCCTTCAGCTGCTTTGGCCTTTTTCCTTGCGGGTCTTTTCTGTGGGTTTTTTTCTTTAGGCTTTTTCCCACAGAAAAAAAGTCCATGAGAATTATCCTGGTTGCTTGTTATCCCTTCGAGTTCTTTGGCTGTAGTTTCCCCAAATTCCTTCAGACTTTTTGTTTGAAGGAATTCCTTCGGACAAAAAGTCCAAAAGAATTCAATGCCTTAAGACCTTTTTGCGCTTTGAAATCCTTCAGCTACCTTCAAAGTGTTCCATGCCCTCTGCAAGGGCCTTTGAACTTAGAACTACCCTCCACAAGGGCAGTTGTCTTCTAGCTTTAGGATGCTCCCTCGAACCAAGGTATCGAACTGCTCTATTGAACCAAAAAATGGTTCAAAGGTTCAATGGTTCAACGCTACGTGCCACTCATTCATTGAACTAAGCCTTTGAACCTTTTGCAATGAACCAAGGCATTAAACCAAGTGATTGAACCAAGTGATGAACTAAGCGATTGAACCAATCGATGAACCAAGTGATGAACCCGCTGATTGAACCAAGTGATGAACCCGCTGATTGAACCAAGTGATGAACCCACTAATTGAACCAATTAATTGAACCAAGTGATGAACCCACCGATTGAACCAAGGTGTTGAACTCACCGATTGAAACAAGGTGTTGAACCAAGGCATTGAACTGGTTCAATGGTTCAAAGGTGATAACTCTTGGAAAGATTATGTCATTGAACCACTCTTCCAACCTTAAGGAAAAGTGTCTTCTAAACCATCTTAGCTCTCTTTCCTTATGAATTTATTTAGACAAGAGTTCGAAGAAGCTTTGTAAAACCTTGCATTCTCTGAGCTAGTTCTTCATCTGTCAAAAGATTACACCTGTAGTGTTCATAGAAAAATTCACTGCTGAGTCCGTAGAAACCCAAGCCCTGCAGAGTTCATAGAAACCCAAGCCCTGCAGAGTCCATAGAAGTAAACCTGTAGAGTCCATAGAAATAGACCTATAGATTCCATATAAATATACCTATAGAGTCCATAGAAATAAACCTGTAGAGTCTGTAGAAAATTCCTGGACTTGTGCAAAAGAAAAAATGAATTGGCCTAGAACAACAGGGGAAGAAGGGGACCGATTTTTATCCTGTTAGACAAAAAAATGGTCAACACTAACCTCATGTTTTCTCTTCCTAGATTGACATTAATGCAAAGTTGGAAGTTTTGAAATAACATCAACCATATAGAAATGCATCCTCCAAGCATCAACTTATTAACAAGGTAGCATAGAACTTGATGATTAGTGAAAATTTTGAATGGTGTCACAAGAAGATAGTGTCTAAATTTTTTTAGTATGAACAATATAGAAAATTCTTCTCTTTTAGTTATTATGTAGTTCTTTTCTACATTAGAAAATTTTTGGATTGAAAAATAAATGGGATGGTCGAGTCCACCATATTTTGGCTTTGAAAGCTCAACACCAACTGTGATAGTCAAAGCATCAATGTGCACATGAAAGGGCTTGATCCAATCTGGAAAGATGAGGATGGGCATAGTAACCAATCTCTATTTCAACTCTATGGAGGAGGATTGGTAGTTGAAAGTCTAGATAAACTTTCCAATTTTGTGCAATAAGCATTCTAAAAGAGATGAAATGGCTGCATATCCTTTGATAAACTTGTGATAGTACCCTATATGGCCATGAAAAGATTGCACTTTTGTGAAGTTGAACAGTGGAGGCATACTAAAAATGACTAATTGTTTTTCTTAGTCTACCAAAATACCTTCACTGCACACTACATGACCCATCAAAACACTAAAAGGTGTAAAAAATAAAAATTTATTTAAATTTAGAGCATTGGGTAGAGCTTGACAACATTTGAGCATGAGGCACAATTTAGACAAATGTTCTTTAAAAAAAGAAAAGACTGCCCAATCATCAAGATAGAATTCCAAGAAGTTGTGAATGATTTCTTTGAAACCAATCACCACTATGTGAGAGAAAACTACAGGTGTTTTCTTAAGGCCAAAAGGAATTACTTTGTATGCAAAGGATCCCCATTTTGTGGTAAAATTCATTTTTTCTCTGTCTTCTTCTATGATAGGTATTTGATGATAACCATTGAAACCATCTATGAAAGAATAGACTTCATGGCCTGTGATAGATTCCAAAACTTCATCTATAAAGGGAATTGGGAATGGATCATTTACACATGTGTCATTTAGAATGCAATAATCTCCACATAATCTAATCTCCCCTATTTTCTTAGGTTGCATTACCATGGGACTAACCCAATCTAACTTTTCTATAGGATATATTATTCTTACATCCTACACTCTATTAAGTTTTGCCTTCACTTTCACTTTCATGTTTGGATTTAGCTTATATGTTTATTTCTTTGTGGGTCATGCATACGCCTTGTGTTTGATATGAATTTCACCTAGAGATGGATAAACTCCTTAGAACTTAAAAAATTTAGTGGGAAAAACATCTTGATAATCTCATAGGAGTTGTATAGCTTTAAAAACTTCAACTTTTATCCAATAATCATTCATTTCCCTTCTTGTTCTAGAATTTATATGGTGCATAGATTGTCTTCTTCAGTAGGTTCTATGCTAGGGTATTTTACTAGTTTTGTTGGCCATTCATGTTTAAATAAATTAGTCAAATTGATATCACAATCAGATTCAAAATCTTTAATGTCCTCATCTTCATCTTGTATTCAATGGTATGGATGTGTAAGAGATTGTTCTTCTTTCTTGGCAACTTTATATCTTTGTAATTTTGTATTGAGATCAAAAGTTGCATTCTTCTGTGCAGTGGATTCCATCATGGTGCTTAAATATTCTACATACCCATGGCATAAGAATTATTTGATTTTTAGTAGTGTATTGTGAACCAAAGGGTTTTCATCTTCAAAAATAAACATCTGTATGAAATCACTTTATACCTACACCCAATGCTTTATCTCCCTCCTACACTCTTGATGCATATACCATGATGATGGTAATGAAGCAAGTGTATAATGAAAGATGTGAGCCTATTACTTTGATGCCACATGTTTCTTAGTCCAGACTTTAACACATTTATGATTATGGATTTTAGGACACTCACCTTCTTGGAAGAAAGGCCAATTGCTTTTGATGACCTACGGTAGTTGGAACCTTCTAATCATGAGTTAACATGTATCATCCCACTCAAGCTAATCATTTCTTTAAATTTCCCACCATGTCACTAAAATTCCCTTCAGAGCATAATTTAAAGCACTGACCCATTATTTGATGGTAGGTACATGAACATGTAAGTGCAAAATGAACTAATTGATATCCTCATTTGCATAGTACACAAAAAGTTATCTTTCATGGGTAAATACCATTCTCATAAGTTAAAGTTCATGATCACCTCTAACCTAGTTGAGTAGGTGTGTGTTTGAGTCTCCACTAATAGATGAAGCTATTTACCAAGGTAAAGTTCCTTCTATGATTGGCTCTATATAATCCTACATATGATCATATTTTTGATAGAGGAAGTCAAATTATGAATGAGCAGGTGATTTAGAAGACATGGATGCATAATCTTCTATGATAAGCTGAGTTGCCAATGATTGAGTAACTACTTGTTTAGGCCTCCATTGTTTAGATGTCTTTAAATATTCAATAAGTAAAAATTGTACCTAAGGTTTTGTATACTTATACAAGAAGTTCAATCAACTATGCATAGTTCTTTTGGGTTTTTCTCAAAGTTTACCTTCATCTAGCTGGTTTCTTGCATGACATATGGAGACTCTAGTTCAGCTAGGATATTGAGTTAAGCACATGGTAATACTGAGGGGGGGTGAATCAGTATTATATTTTTTTATTTTCTAACACTTAATCACTTATTACAATTAAGATATTCAAATAAATCAAATTATAACACAAGATAACATAATGCAAAGTGACACTAGATATATGTGGAAAACCTTTAGGGAGAAAACCATGGAGAAACTTTCTCAATATAAATATTCGTAGGCACTAACCTATTAGACCACCAACAATAAATACAATTTTTTAGCCACCAAACTACAGGATCACTAACCCCTTTTGTCGAGCACCAACTCATTAAGAGACACCAATCTCTTCAAAATGAAGGCACCAAGCTTCTCACAAGAATCACTCTTCTATCTCTAATTTGTCGTTAACACAATGAACGATAGAACACTGCTTTATTTCCTTTTGATTTGATTTACACTTGAGTGTTTTCACTGCTATGATCTACCTTATACTTACTGGTTTTTCCTTTCATTATTCTCAAAAAAACCTACCTTCAAATATTTCTTCTCTTCTTTTATTTCTTCCACTTTTGAATCTAAAAATTTAACACTCATTATGCACTTATTTATAGCCCACAAAAAGCCACAAATTAAGGTCATGACTCTACAAATGAAAAGGTCAATTTGAACAGTCACAACTCCTCCCAATAAGTCGGCCAAGGTTGGGGAATATTTTAGCCTCAAAAAATTTCCAAAGGGGGCACCCCTCCTCAAGAGGCACCTTTTGACATGGACTGCCATGAGTTTTTCGTTAATGATAGTCTTTGATTAAAAAACACAACTGTATATGTGCCTTTTAAAAAATTATCCTTTGATGATTGCTTGTCCCTTCAAAATTTGATCACTAGAATATATGTATTTTATTCTCAAATGGGTCAGATTTAGATTTAAAAAATGACAACCTTGTTACAAAAAATTTCCATCTAATATTTATGCTACTTTTTGATAGATTTGGTCACTTCCATCAAGAATTCTGTTTACCTTAAAAAAAAAATTGTAATATTTTCCTTTGACACTTCCATTCTTGTTAGACATTTTCATCAATGTTTACCTTTGACATCAATGACAACATTCCAACAATCTCCCCTTTTGTGACTGATGGCAATCTACTCTTCCTTTCTGCAGTTCTCCTCCTTTACTCCCCTTGAGTCAATTCTCCCCCTTTAACATCAATGGAAACGGACTACACAAATAATGTCTCTTACCAATAATGGAACTGAATAATGTAATGATTAGCTCCCCCTCAACATATGCTTCTCTTAGTTGATTAATGGTTGAATGAAGAACGAATCATTCCCAACTTCTACCTTAGAAACTCAAACATTTCTTTTGGGAGGGGATTTGAAAAGATGTCTACAATTTGTTATTTTGTAGCAACATACTCTAACTTCACATTACATTCTACCACCTATTATCTCAAGAAGTGATACTTGATTGGAATATGCTTTGTCCTTGAGTTCATCACAAGATTTTTTGAAATGTTAATAGCACTTGTGTTGTCACATATAATGGTGATTGGATCATCATTTTCTATCTTGAAATCCTTTAATGTTTGTTTCATCTAAAGTACTTGAGTGTAAAAAGATACTTCTGCTATGTATTCTACTTCAACTATGGATAAGGAGACTGATGACTACTTTTTTATTAACCAGGAAACTAGGTTCTTACCAAGGAAAAATGCTCCTCCACTTTTACTCTTCTAGCCATCCACACTTCCTACCCAATTTGCATATGTGTATGCTTTTAATGTGAAATATTCACCTTGTGGATACCATAACCCATAGTCCATAGTTCCTTTGAGGTACTTGAATATTCTCTTAACTGCTTGTACATGTGCTTCCTATGGAGCTACCTGAAACTGAGCTACCAAGCCTACAACTTGCATGATATTTGGTTGTGATGTTGTTGTGTATAACAAAATGCCAATCATGGATCTATAAAAGGTTTGATTTGCTTTTAGGTACTTATCATCCTTACTTAATTTGCATTCTATAACCATAGGTGTGCTAACAAGAGTACAATCTTCCATTCTAAATTTTTTTAACATCTCCTTTATATATTTACTTTGAGATATGAATATGCCTTTACTTGATTGGGAAATTTTCAAACCAAGGAAATATGATAACTCACCCAACATGGACATTTCAAATTCCTTTTACATCTCTCTTGCAAACTGTTGAGACATTTTCTCACTATCTCCTCCAAAAATTATGTCATCAACATATACCACCACAATCAATTGATTCTCACCTTTAGTTTTGATGTAGAAATTAATGTCATCAACTCTTCTTTTGAATCCTTGTTCAAGCAAATATTTGTCAAGTCTAGCATACCAGGTTCTGGGGGCTTATTTTAGCCCATATAGTGTTTTCTTCAATATACACACATAGTTTTTGTTTTTTGACATATAAAAACCTTTTGGTTGTTCAATGTAAACCTCCTCTTCTAACTTTCCATTTATAAACATAGACTTCACATCCATCTGATAGACTTTGATGTTTCTAAAACCTGCATATGCCAAAAATAATATGATTGATTTCGATATTATAATAGGAGCAAAGATTTCTTCAAAATTGATGCTTTTAACTTGAGCATATCCTTTACACACCAATATTTCTTTGTTCCTAGTTACTTGGCCATCTTCATTTAGTTTGTTCCTAAACATCCACTTAGTACCTATCACATTTTTGTCTTTTGGCCTAAAGACAAGATCCCATGTCTCATTCTTCTCTATTTGACTTAATTCTTCTTCTATGGCATTAATCCAATTATCATCATTGATAGCTTCTGAGAAACTCTTAGGTTTTATCTTAGACAATAGAAAGAAGTTTATACTTTCTAATGTATTTACTAACCTTCTCCTAGTTTTCAACCTAGTATCAAGATCCCCAATGATTTGATTTTTAGAATGATCCTTCTAAATGAATCTAGATGGTGCCCTTATATCTTTCTATTATTCTTCTTCTTGACTTTATTATTTATCTTTATCTTTATCTTTTTATTATTCCTTGAAGATATATTCTTCTGATTAAACATTTGTTGGTATACTCACTTGTTTAGGCTCAGTGTCATTCATTTAGATGTTAACACTTTCAACTATTTTTTACAATATTTTATTGTAGCATCTATAAGATTTACTCCTTGAGGATTATCCAATAAAAATACCTTCATCTTCTCTTGAGTCAAATTATCCCAAGTCTTCATCATCCCTGTTAATGTAGCATTTCTTCCAAAAACTTTAAAGTATTTCACTGAAGCTGGTCTGCCCTTCCACAATTCATAGGGTGTTTTTTGTCATTAACCCTAATTTTTCATCTATTTAAGATGTAAACTATGGTATTGACTACCTCTCTCTAATATCTATATGAAATCTTGGATTCATTTATCATTGTCCTTGCCATTTATTTCACCATTTGATTCTTTCTCTCTACAATGCCATTTTACTGTGGAGTCTTAGAAGCTGAGAGATATCTTTTTATTCCATTCTCCTCATAAAAATCATTGAATTAATTTGAGAGGAACTCACCTCCTTTATCTAACCTCAATAATTTTATCTTTAACTCCTTTTCATTTTCCACCATATCTTTAAAAGCTTTAAATTTTCTGAATGCTTCAAATTTTCTTTTAAAAAAGTGACCCATGTCATTCTAGAATAGTCATCAATGAGAAACATGAAGCAACTCTCACCTTGAAATATTTGTACTCTTGTTGATCCAAAAAGGTATATATGAATCAACTCTAAATGCTTAGTCATTGAGTATTATTTTGACTTGAAACTCACCCTTGTCTACTTTCCATGCTGACATTGTTTACATAGGGTGTCTTGTGGTTTTGTAATTTTTGTCTTATCTCTGACATCTTTCCTATTGCTATATTCACAAGATTTTAAATGTTAGTGTGGCCCATTCTTTGATGCCATATCCAAATTTCATCAGTTTGGCTCATATATCATTTTTCTCTTTTTTCTTCACTGATTATGTATTGATTATTTGATGTTCTATTTGTATCAACAACTAGCTTCCCTATGTCTGCTCTCCTAATCTCACAACCTTGACCATAAAATCTAAGCATGTGCCATTGATCACACATTTGACTAACACTCTATAAGTTATGTTTCAACCCTTCAACACACACACACACAGATATATATATATATATATATATATATATAAATATATATATATATATATATATATATATATTGTCCTTCCATTATCAAGGCTAAGAGTACTTTTATTGGCAATCCTTGCCATAACATTATCCCCAAACTTCACTGTACCTTCATTAATTTTATTCAAAGTAAGAAACTTACCTTTATCTCCTATCATGTGGCTTGAACATCCACTATCAATATACCTTGAACATCCACTATCAATATACCACTATTATGTTTCATCTTGTGTATGGAATGTTGTTTACACGGGCATGAATTTTTATTTTTTTGACCAACTTCTTCTTTCTTCTCTTTCCATATTTTTTTAGATTATTTTTTATTTACCATAAGATTATTCACTTTCTTATTTTTTAATTTTTTTTTAAAACACACTTCTAAAGAATTGAGCTATGTGTGCATAGTTATTGCAATTATAGCATATGGTATTATTCTAATTGTAATCCCAGAGTGGGGCAAATGATTTATAGCTCTTATTGAAACCTCCATGAGTCTTACATTCTATTACTTTATGCCCAAAATAATTTTAAGAGTAATAATAACCATAGAATGAGTCTATGTAACTTTTTCACATGGTTCTACCTTGATGGAAATGATCCTTTGAAATCTTTAACTGGAATGTTCTTCCCTCTATTTTATTTATGAGGAGGATTGACATGCTCCTTTTTCACATGATCTAATTTCTTATCACTTATGCTCATTGAATTTTTGAGTGCATCAATATAGGTCTTAGGATTCTCTGCATCTACCCCTTTTGTTGATTTTTAGGTATTAAACTTTTCCCTTTTTAAATGTTCTTTTGGTTCTCATCATAGCCACTACCAAACTTAATGGATGGTGATCTCTAGATTTTAAGAATGTTACCCAATACTTTGGTACTCTTTTCAAATTTTGATATGTTTTTTAACTCATTGACTATTCTCTCTAATTCTAATTTCAAGGTAATGCATTCATCCTCTTTTGTTTTCAATTTGGATCTTTTCTCATTCTCGATTCTTTTCATCTCCTCTACTTGTGTCTTTAAGACTTTTAGAATCTTATCTGACTCTTCATCCATCTGAGTTATCTTTATTTTTAGATTAATATTTTTCTATTCATATTTTTGAACTTGAACCTTTTGTTTCAAATTATTTTTCATTAGAAACTTTATTTCACCCAAGGCACAAATTAATTCTTCTTCCAGATTTACCTCTCCATCATTTTTGATTTCATCCTCTTCTTCCAAGGTGTTTATATTAGAAGATTTGGCTTTCACTTTAATTGCCATAAACAAGGTTTCCTCCCTGTCACTGTCTAATATTTATTCTTAACTCTCCTTGATTGAACTCCTATCCCTTTTGGAATAGAGAATTTTCTTATACTTATTGGAGTTTTTCTTATATCTACCTTGTTTGAAGTTATTTTTGAAGTAAGTCTTGCTTTCCTTCTTTTTCATTTCATCGTTAGTATTTTCCTCATCTTCACTTTCATCCTTATGAAGACACTTGGTATAAAAATGACCTATCTTACCACAATTAAATCATTTGAATGGTAACTTAAATTTGTATTTCCTAGACCCCTTTTTGAGCTTCTTGATAAATACTGCCTCCTTCTCATCTAGTTTGTCACTAGTATCATCACTTGATTCAAATTCCTTGTTATTCACCTTCTTCAAGGCTTTAAATGTTGTTTCACTTTTTAACAGCTTGTTTTTCTTAGTCTGCATCTCATATGTCATGATAATACCATGCAACTTATCCATTGTGAGTTTTTCCAAGTCCATGATTTCTTCAATCACTAAGATTTTTGCATCAAATCTTAAAGGTAGAGATCTAATTATCTTTTAGACAATTTTGGATTCTTAAACCTTCTCACCAAGTCCTCTGATGATATTAATAATTTCATCTACATGAAGTAGAAAGGTCATAATGTTTTCATCCTCTTTCATTTTCAATATTTTGAATTGCCTCCTATGAGTTTAAATCTTGGCCATCTTTAATTTGGCCGAGTCATATTACATTAATTTTATGAACTCAAATTCTGATAAACCACAAAAAATAACATTCATGGCTTTTGCAGTATTTTCACTGGCCTCATATCTATTGGTTGAGTTTGTGGTGATGTGTATCCATCCATAACATCTTGCCATATATCAAACCCTAGGGACATTAGCTAAGTCCTCATTCTTATACTCCAAAATGCATAATTTGTTTCATTGAACAATAGAGCCTTATTTGTTGAGAAGGCTTCCTAAACTTGATGACTGGCCATGTGTGCTTTCAAGATCTACCTTTTAGTGGTTAAAATGATCCTAAAAGAACTACTCTAATACAAATTATTGATCATACTCTAATAATAAGAGGGGGCGGGGTGAATTGATATTATATATTCTTTTCTTTTCTAACACTTAATAACTTATTCCAATTAAGATATTCAAAGAAATGAAATCACAACACAAGATAAGACAATGCAAATTTACACTAGATATATGTGGAAACCCTATATGGAGAAAACCATGGAGAAACTTTCTCAATATAAATATTCATAGGCACCAACATAATAGAGCACCAACCCCAAATACAATTTTATAGGTACCAACCTACAAGAGCACCAACTCAACAAGAGACGCCAATCTCTTTAAAATGAAGGCACCAACCTTATCACAAGAATCACTCTTCTATCTCTGATTTGTTTCTAACACAATGGATGATAGAACACTACTTTATTTCCTTTTGATTCAATTTACACTTGAATGTTTTCACTGCTATGCTCTGCCTTATACTTATTGGTTTTTTCTTTCAATATTCTCACAAAAATTTGCCTTCAAATATTTTTGCTCTTCTTTTATTTCTTTCACTTTTGAATCTACAATTTTACATTCATTATGCACTTATTTACAACCCAAAAAAAGCCACAAATTAAGGTTGTGACTCTTTAAACAAAAAGGTCCATTTGAATGTCACAACTCCTCCCAATAGTTCGGTCAAGGTTGGGGACTATTTTAGCCTTAAAAACTTTCCAAAGGGGGCATCCTTCCTCAAAAGGTACCTTTTTCAAATGGGATACCATGAGTATTTCATTAATGATGGTCTTTAATTGAAAAAACATAGCTATATATGTGCCTTTTAAAAAATTGTCCTTTCATGAATGATGTTCCCTTCAAAATTTGAGAACTAGAATGTATGTATTTTATCCTCAAATTGGTCAGATTTAGATTTAAAAAATGATAACATTGTTATTTAAAATTTCCATCCAATATTTTTTTTACGTTTTGACGGATTCGATCACTTCTATCAAGAATTCTATTTACCTTCAAAAACACTTTTGTAATAATTTCCTTTGACATTGTTGTTCCTATTAGAAATTTATGTCAATGTTTATCTTTGACATTAATGACAATATTCTATCATGATGTAGGTTTTGTGTACTCTTTTTAGAGGAATGATGACAACTTTAACTCCCTAGTGTACCTCTAATTTATTTTGCATAGTGTTGATAGTAATCTGACCATCATATTCCCATTTATTACCAATCAACACAAGGTAATGTGTTTATATTGTCTTAATATTTATGGCTTCAAAGTCACCTCATAGGGTCAATTATGCAACTTTGATCTCAACATCTTATAATCTACCAATGGGCTTAACTCATCCATAATCAACTAAGCTCAGAGTTACTGGGCTGTAGCTTAGAATCAGTCATCCAATATCTTCCCATGTAGAACTAATAATCATATTGATTGTGATTCCAAAATTAAAGACAACATTTATAATTTCATATCCTAAAACCTCAATGTTGATTTATTCATCTACATCCCAGGGCTTATTTATTTTGATGTACCAAACAAACTTTTCTTTCTTTTATTGTCCTTTCTGCACATACTCTAGTAGATTATGTAGAAAGTTTATGATATTTTGAGAGACATCTTCATTACATAGTGTGATTAAAATTTTTAAAAGATCTATCAACATAGTGATAACGCCATCTTAATGCATAATGCACATGATCTGACCATACATTTGAGCATCTATTACTATATCATCTCCTTTAGTATTATTTTGGTGTTGAATGTTTTTCAAAATAAATGTAGCTTCATACATGAGCCCTTTTTCTATAGTTAGGTCTGGGTATTTATCCTATTTTACTTTTTATATTCTTTAATCTTGAGGTATTTCTAAAAGAGGTATTCCTTTATTTGTGTGCTGATGTAATGTAGCAATGTTTAGGAAAACATCCTCCTTAGGCTGCTCACTCATCATACTCAAATTTTGGAAAACCTTATCCTTTCTTTGATTTTTCAAGACATGACTATCTTCTATCTCATTTTTGTCATATATTCAATAGTATGCATATTAAGACTATCTTTGAGGATTCAATGGGCAATTTCATTGCCCATGATTGTATTTTCCACATATATAACATTACAAATGAGGCCATTGATAGTTATTTCCTCTATCCCCTTGGTAATATCTTATGTATCTACCTCTAGATCCTCCTTTGTTGGATTAATAACCTCCTCTATACCATCCTTGTTGTTGTGTTCCAATGCTAATGCTACTAGGTATTATCACTAATTCTAAATTGTTGTTTCATAATTGGTGGGGTCTAACTCATTTTATAATATTGCATCATGGTTGAGCTCTAGGGTGCTACATACTGGTATTGCAAAGATGGTGGTGTCCAACTTGGCAAAGGAGGGGTCCAATCGACTAGACCTTAAGGCTAGTATTACAGTGAACTAGGAATCCATTGTGGACCTAATTTGGTCACAAAAGTTTTATCGACATCTAGGCATGGAATATTTTTCTTCACCAAGGATAATTTCTATGTAGTGATGATGAATATAGTTTTGGTGATGTATTCCTTGAGCTCCTGCAAATCCCTACAATTTTTTTCATCATGATTATGTGACTTACATATATTAAGATACAAATTCTATGGGTTCTTGACATACTATTACAGAACATGGAACTATATTGTTACATGCTCCACTACTCGACAAATTTCATAAAACTCTATCTTAATCTTAGAATAATCATTCATGTGATGTCCTTCTTTCCCACACTCCATACACCATAGATTAAACTTAGGTTTATTTTCCTCGTGGTATTACTCCATTCTCTTCATAAAATCTTACAATGTGTTTTCAATCTTATAATTTACGACAGGAGCTTATCCATAGTCTTTCATTTGCTCTAATCAAAGGATAATAACTCTATCATCCACTTTAGTAACATATTGAGTCTACACAGTGGAAAATATGATTTTGAAGTGTAGTCCTTTAATAAACCACATAAATTTATCTTTATTTATTAAGGCAAATTCCATCATATTCATAAAATCAAAGAATATATAATCATTGTCATAGACTAATTCTCTTGACTTATGCCTTATCTCCTTCAAGTCTTGAATAGTATGACTTGTACATTTTTTTATCTTAAACTCTATGATAAGCCATTCATTAACCTAATTGAGTTACCCACTGAATGTCTCTATGATATATGAACTCAAGTTTTCTTGTAGTTAGTGCCCCTAATAACTCACACTTTTAGACATCTTAATTATTAATGCCTTTAGTTTGTCATCTCATTTCAAAAAGTTAGTAAGTACTATTCAAGTTCCATAGACCCATGATACATTGCTAGGTTTATAAATCCTGCTATATGACCCATTGTGTAAACTGGTGTCAAGGGGATATATTGCATAGTTATTACAAGAGGAGGTTGTGTTATGGGTGATGTTACTTTCATACCATGAGGATTTATCTGCATACTAGGAGGGTCAACATGCGTACTTTGTTTTCTACATTTCTTTCTTTTATTTTTTTGGTTCCAACAATCCCTATATCTTTCAAAACCTTTTGAATTGATGTTATTTAAATTTTGGTACTCCAATTATGCACTTTATCTAAAAATGGACCTTCCAAACTACTATCTTCCTATTTACTTGGTTGAAAATGTCTACTGGAATACAATAAATTGGGCTACAGGGACATGTGTTGTTTTGGTGAATGATTCTTTCATGTGACTTCTTCTATGCTTGAACCTATGATTAATCTACAACTATTTTCTTCTTATTTGATGAATTATTCATTTCCTTCTTTTGATAATACCTTTTTTTTAACTACACACTACATCTATCATCTAACTACTCTATTTACACACTATTCTCACCTTCTTCAAACATCTCTTCTTCATCACTCCTTTCTATCTATTGGAATTCATCATCTTCTTTCTTCATTATTCATCCTTCATCTCTTTCATCTCACTCATCACATCTTATTACTCATTCACCACCTATTTTACTACTACTCTTACTTCTACTCACATCTACCTAGGTATTCTTCTATTTATTCCATCTTTTCTATTGTCATAGTTCATGTTATGAATCTAGACTTTTCTTTTGACTCTTATTCCCTCATGTTTCCATTATGGATTTAGGTTTAATCCTTATCTAATCATATAATCATCATTTACTATCATGTCACACATACCCCCATACACCTAAAACAACTACTTCATATTGGTTGGAGTAGGCACCATGGTCTTATCTAGAACCAACATCTTCACAAGAAGAGGTAGTCACTGCAAAGATTTCCCTCTAATTCTTCTGACAAACAAGTACTACATAACTTAAAAAGTTGTGTATATTTATACAATAAACTTGATTATGTATCAATCTATAGTGGTAGTGACCCAATAATCTATTGTCCTTATCTAGTTAGTTTCTAATTTTTGCAACCAATCTACCCTTTCTTCATTCTAGATGATTGTTTTTATTGTTCTTGGGTTAAAGCAATAGTATTCCAACCATGATAAATAATTAGATATCAATTCAGGTAAATCACACCAAAATATTTCATAAATATATCCATAAATATGCTCTTGAATTATTTCTTGTATGGTAAGACGAGTCTATTTGGATTCTTCTTTTATGAAATTACACACTTTTTAGTCTAACTATGTCTCAATGTCTCTCTACCCTAGTAACCATCTTAGCGTATTTTCCTCTAGAAGGAGTGTTTCCATGCTCATTACACCATTTTTAGCAAAGGTTCCTAAATAATTAGATCATGTTAAGGATGGGGATAACTAGGTTATGATTTAATGTGCAAAAATTTCACAAGGAGAGGTACTCATTACAAAAATTTCCCTCTCACTATTATAACAAACAAGTCCTACACATATTCAAAATTTATGTATCTTTGTACTAAAATTTTGGTTATGTATTCATATATACTGGTACTGACCAAATAATCTATTGCCCTTGTCCATTCAGTTTCCAATTTTTACAACCAATTTACCTTTTCTTCAATCCAGATGATTATTTCTTTTATTCTTGGGTTCAAACAATAGTATTCTAACCATGCCAACCAATTAGCTATCAATTCAGGTAACTCACACCAAAATATTTCATAAATATCTCCATAAATATGTTCTCAAATGATTTATTGTATGGTAAGACCAGTCCATTTGGATTCTTCTTCTACAAAATTACATACTTTTTGGTCTAACCATGTCTCAATGTTTCTCTGCCCTAGTAACCATATTAGCATAGTTTTATCTAGAAGGAGTGTTTCCATGTTCATCACACCATATTATCAGAGGTTCCTAAAGCATCAAAACATGCTAAGGATGAGGATATCTAGGTTATGCTTTAGTGTGCATGATGATACATCATATTCATAGAAAAGGTTAGAAAATAGAAGCATATCAAGATGAATTACTGTGCGTTAAGTAGGAAGTAGGAACAATCAATAATTCATTAATATTTATAGTGTATTTAGATTAAATTAGATATAAATTAAGAAAAACATTATACATGAGAACACACATAAAGAACAAATTAAGAAACATAATAGGTAACCATAACCAAAATAGTCTCTATTGATCTCTTCAAAGGTGGAACTCTTTTCTTCATATAAACATACATATATATAATCATTTGTAGTCTATTAATGTTCATATTTTCTCATACTTGGTGCTAAAAGTGGGGTCTATTTATATTCTAACCTATTACAAGTCATGGAGATAGGACAAAATAGACATATATACGATAAATTGAGTACATAATGCATGAATATAGAAAAATATCCTATGTAGCTTTACTATCCAATTTACTCTCCCAATAATGAGGCTCTTTGTAAATATTTTATTAAGTAATCAAAGTGAAATAAAATTTTTTCTATGTGATCTATTTTTTGCTCTCACCAATTAGACATGTTTAGGAAATATCACTTATCAAAATTTCTTGGATAGTAAAATTTATGTTACTAATAATTCTTAATGGAGGTCTAAGGCCTAAATATTTAATGTAAAATCATGATATACATAACATAGTGATGGGTTTTGAGATATATATATATATATATATATATATATATATATATATATATATATATATATATATATATATATGTATGTATGTATGTATGTATGTATATGTTTGGATAAATATGCACCATTTGATTATGTTGGTTTTCACATGTCATAAATTCTTCTAGATGGCATTTCATTCTATTGATTAGTGTCCTATATATGTGTGTAACAATATACTTGTTTAAAGCTTATAAAAAAATACTTATATGTAATCAAAAACTTGTGAAAAAGTATACACAACTAATTTTCTTAATTCAACATTTTTTGGGTTGTTGTAGGATTATAGTGTACCCAGATGCTCCTGCATCAATCAACTTATGAAGATATGAGCCCTGAGCACCGACCTCTTCAACAATCGATAATTTGCCTTAAATTGAATATACACTCTTAATTTATTTTATAAAAAAAATTGTTTTTGTTTTTTCAAAACTTCCATGGGTACCACATCGGTAGTTGGAAGGCTTGAAATGAAATTAAGGTTTTTTTTAATAGTTTTTGTTACAATTATTAAGGTTTTGAAATATGGTAATTTAATGTGCATAAATGGGAGTAGAGTGGCCTAAAGAACATGGATTTTTTTCCATGACATTTTAAATGTAGCTTTAGGAATCTGAAGAACAACAAATTTGATTGTTAGTTCCTTGTTAGTTAATCTCAAGATAATTCAAATATAGAAATGAAATGGAAACTAAACCACTCTTGCATAAGTACTAGGTTGAGCTTAACACAATGAACAAAGCTACAAATAAGAGATAAAAACATACAACAATGTTACCTCTATTGTCAAAACTAGTGTTCATTTGTTGTCTTAGAAGATGTTCTTACTTGGATGATGACATTAGAGACTTTGATCAATACATTTTTCATCTTGGAATCACTTATCTAAGACTAAAAATGGATTTTTTTACTTGGATTGTCTTGGTGTGAAGATTATTGAATAAATTTGGCATTATAACATTATTTTGAGGGATTTTTGAAGGCATTCACGAAAAATAACCTTACATACAAAAGGTTCTTTGGCTATAGTTAGGGAATTTGTATTTATAGGTCTTAAAACCAACTCTAGCCCTAGTATGGTTAGGTTTAATTTTAACCTTGGTTGAGTCTAAAATAATCTAGGTTGAGTTTAGGTTAACCCTAGGTTGGGTCAAAGTAATTATGAAGGCTTGATAACTCATTTTAGATATTTATGAGCCATGATAACTCATAGAAGTTATTTATGAGGTTGTGACTCACCTTTTCTTAGAATTTTAGAAATTAATAAAATATATTATTAGCTCCCTTGACTTTGAACTCATCTTTATTGAAAAATTATTTTTTAGAAAATGTAATTCCCTAATTCATCTTAGAATTTTTACTTAATCAAGCTAATTGAGATTTAATTTTTAATTAATTTTACTTAGGATTTTTGGCATTCAAAAATTATTTTAAATGTTTTACATTAATATATCAACATTCCAAGAATGTCAATTTACTACATCATAATTTGACTACCTAAGTTGAATCCAAGCTAGGTTGTTGAATCATATAGGGTAATACCCTAAGTAAGAAAGCCTTGACACATTTTTGGACAATTAAATCCCTTACATTGATGAATTTGGGAAATCTAGGTGATTTCTAGGCTTAAATTGCATCATTTTCTAGAAATTGATCTGATTCTCAATTTAGACATGAAAGTGGTTGAAAATGAGTGTCTATAGTTTACCCCTATTTGAAAAGGCATTATGAGACACAAACATAATAACCTATTTTTAAATAATTAAAAATTCTCTAAGATGAAAGGTTCATGCCCCAAAGGGTGGTTGAATAGCACTGAATACCCCCTCGAGGGAGAAGGTGATAAATAAAGTCTTCAAACAATCCATCAAAATGAAGAAAATGACACAATCTAGTGGTAATAGGGGTAAAACTACTGATTTTCTCAAAGGTAGTTATAATAATTAATGGAGGTTAAGACACTAATTTTCCCAAAGGCAATTATAATCATTATTGAAGGTTGAGACACTAATTTTCCCAAAAACTAGTTATAATCAGTGGTAGAGGGTGATAAACTGATTTGTTAAAAGGTAGTTATAAGCATTAAATAGGGCAAAAAAGAATGATTTACCCAATGGTAGTTATAATCATTAGCATGCATGGAGCACATGATTGAAATTGAGTTTACCCAAGAAAGGCAAGATAGATAGTTGATCATTTGGAAATGATTTTGTTACATCTAAGAAAATTAGAAAGGGGATCTTATGTGAGAAACCCATAATTTTTTTTTATGATGAGCTGGCAAAGAATAACATGATTTTAACTAAAGTGTGAGTACAAAGATGAATGTTATAACTAACATTCCATATAGGTACAAAAATAATGTTGTTAAACAAGTCTTAGAAGAGGCCCAATATGATGGTTTGATTATAACACTACCAAGAAATAATGGCCATAGGATCAAATGACACACAAAACACACCATAGATGTGAAAAATAGAACCCTGGAGTGCACAAAAGAAAATTTAGGCATTAGGGGGTAAAATTCAAAATTTTAGGCTATATATTCACCCCATTGGGTAAATATTGATTCATTATAATCCTATCCCTTTGATATTTTGAGCTCTAGTTTTGTGCATGAGTTATGTGAGAGAAATGACATGCAGAGGAGGATAACGACATGTCAATGACCAAGTAAGGGATCACAGGTGACCTCCACATGATGGACCATGAATATGTATCCTCAACTTAGTAATTTATGGCATTTGTGACATATTTAATGATATGTTTATGTCAAAAAGTTATAAAGTCACTGTTTACATTTTAGGGAGAATGATGACTTTACAAGGGAAATCAACAACTTTGAATGAAGTCATCATTTTTGTAAATGGTGATTTATTTGAAAAATAATGAAAATCATCAAATTTGTGATTTTTACTAATTTTAATTGAAGTGGGCATTTTCCTAAAAAATGAAAATGGTGATTTCACCCAAAAATGGTCAAAATGCCAAATCAATGACTTCATCATTTATGAAAATGGTGACTTCACCCTAGAAGACAAAATAATTAGCTTAGAGGACCCAAAAGGGATCCAACCCCTAGGGGAGAGGGTAAAATAGTCCTGGTAAGATAGGCATAGGCTATATAATAATATAGATATAGCCTAATGCTAATCTATATATGATTGTAGGAGCGACTCATAGTTTTAACTGCATGGGAGTGACATTCTCACTATTTACACACACTACAAATTTGTATGGTGGATATGATTAGATTATTGTAGGATCTATATTTGTATGATGTGGCATGGATGTCAATGATTCATGTGAATCATGTATGCCTAAATGCCTTGGCCTAATAGTGGCATCAACTTTTCATTTACCAACTGGAGAGGCCATTGTTACTCTTGAGGATATTTAGCAGATCCTCAAGTTATAGATGAGAGGATGCAAGCTATTTTGGATGGATCCAACACAAAAAAAAAATTATGCTAGATAATTTTATTGACTATGAGGGTATTCACATGGTTTATGGGAAGGTTGATATCAATTTGCTAAAAACTTATACAAATTTGAGACTAGATGACTTATCCCCTAGGGACCCTTCACCATTACTGTTGATTTATAGGGAGGTTATGGTATTGATGGATATTATCAATGGCATATTTTTGCTTGAAAATAGGGGTCGATTATTCCATATGGTCCTAAGAGGCATGCTATAGAGTATGATAGATGAGGCCACATGATTTGCATGGGGATAGTTGTATTGGCTTAATTATACAAGGACCTATATATGTAGTTTATTGAAGAGTTCATATCATTAGAGCATCCATTCTACTGATGGTTTGTGGATGGGAACACATCTTGATAGATCACCCTATAGGCCAGAGACTAGTTAGGGACCCATAGGAGCCATTGGCATATGGCTATGTATAGATAAACATAGGACATTGAGGATACTATAAAGAGATATACTTCTACCATTGCATGTTTTATAATCTAACACCATATTTATTTATCTAGTGATCATACATTTTTTTATCATATTTAGTGGCCAAGGGATGCTTGGTATATAACTTATATGACATCTAGATGTTTTATCATAGGCAAACAATCACACATCATTGAGGAGTACCAGCTAGATAGGGTACTTTGATAGTTTGGCATGGTTCAAGATGTGTTAGAGGATCCTAGGTAGTTCATGCATATAAATAGAGAAATTATCCATGACATCCAAATCATTTAAGGGAGTGTTGCTATGGTTAGTTATCTAAGTGTTCCATGAATGATATGAGCATATTTAGGGGGTAAAAAAATGTAGGGGTCACTCTAGAGTATATACATAGGTGGGTATAGTTTTACACCTTGAGACTTAATATTATAGAGTAGGAAGTGGGAAAGGTGGGTGAATAGGTTCTAATGGATATTGATGAGGTAGAGGTTGAGATTAGTAGCATGACCAATGATAATGATATTAACTAGCACATCAATGGAGGTGGAGAGGATGATGACGATGATGGTGATTTTGGTAGAGGGGATGGTGGAGGGGATGATAGAGGAGATGGCACCCATGCCATGATGGTGATAGATCCCAACATGACATGTTTATTAGGTCCTTTTTTTGATGTAGACTAGGTAGGGCCTTTAGGTATGACTAGGGTAGGCAGGGGCACAAATATGTTGGAAGAGGAGATCACCACTAGGGTGGGGGAGCTCATGGGTTTGGAGAGGAAAGTGGAATATTTACAGACTAACATAGACATCCGTGATGAGGATATGAATTAGATTTAGTTAGATATTACCCAAATAAAGGTAGAAGTGGAATAATGGTTTATATATGGCTCAAATTATGATAGAACATGAACAAGAAATATCAGATAAAGATCAAACCTTGGCAAATGTTTAGAGGATATAGCATGAGTGTGATGAGGCTCAAAGAGCTAGTACATAGGCCAAGTTCTCCCAAGATGATCTTTGAGATCCTTTAGGCTGAATATGAGGCATCATATTACCACTAGGAATATGAGACCATTGTCCCTAGATATTAGTAGAAAACTAAATTTAAGGTATGGGACACACATAGGGATGATATTAGATTAGGTTGGTTTGGGAATAGGACTTATGGTAAGAAAACCTCAATTTAGTCAGTTTAACATCCATGATCACCTACACACTAAGACCACTAGGGTCACTGAGGCCATCTCCTATGATAGGGCCTATGGATACACAAAGTCAAAGCTGATTTATGACAGCTCTTTGGGCATATTGGCATATTGTTGCATATATTATTGATATATATGATAGTATTTCAAGATAAATTTACATTCATATTGGGTCCATAGAGGCATTTGTACATGGAAAATTATTTTTGGTATATCCGATGCTTTATTTATTATCATTTTGATATCATGTTTAGCTTATGTTTTAGCATTACATATGTTTATTTTTAGTTTATACATGTATGCTATTTCATTTAATGTATTTTCAAGTATATGAGATGTTGTTATGTTATTATCTACTTATGTTTTATGATGTATATATACTTATTTAGAGATGCACGTCTATATTAACACATAATAAATCATATTATTCTGTTTGCTCATTGATTAGGATTGTGTTTGGGTATTTGGCTAGTTGGTGATCTTAGAGAAGTACTACCCACTGCATTGATCAGTAGTTCTATTGGCTTAATGTTTTTTGTAGCTTGTGATATTATGTATCATAGTTATGAACAACTATAATAACAATATGTATCCTAAGCATGGAAAACTTAGTTTAGAAGTGAATATAAACAACCTAGGAATAAGATATGAATAATCAAATCCCAAGTGGAAATATAACATAAATAAACCAAGTGTATGACTATTACAAATAATCAAAATTTAAATACAAGATATGGATAATCAAGACTCAAATGTAATTAACCTACAAAAACCAAGAAAGGCACAAAAAGGCAACAAACAATTAAAAACAAACAAACAAAAAAAAACTAAAATAAACAAATTAAATAACATAAACATATAAACTAAATAAACAAAACAAACAAAAAAAATAAAATAAAAAAATAAAAATAAACAAAAAAACTAACTAAAAAAACAAAATAATAAACAAATAAACAAACAAAATATACAAAAATATACAAACAAGTTAGTCACAATGTTAGTAATAAACAAAACACAAGAAAATAAAAAATATTTTTGCATGTGTAATAGAGGTGTTATGCTTGGCAATAGGGTTACCCCTAGGTTAGGTAGCAATAACATAGGTAAAACAACACAATAGCAAATAGTATAAGGTTTCCCCTGGGCTATAAGGAGAAATAACATATATAAGACAACAAACATTTTACCTAGGCTATAGGGAGCAATGAAACAAACATAAAATGACAAAAATTATACCTAGACTATAGGGGACAATGACAAAAAAACAAACATGGGAATAGAAAAAATAGGAAGGGGTAATCGATTTGACTCTAGATACACTAGGAAAGTGGATGTTGCCTACATAGTGCCATAGATACGAGGTCCAATGTGAACTTCAGGCCAAATGTGTTTGTCCCAAGATATGGGATATAATAAAATTGATGATAATGAAAAGAAGATGATTATAGAGGAACATGGGAATGGTTTCACAAAATGATGAGTGTGTAATGTAAATAGGGGGTGACACTTATAGTCATGAAAATGTTAACAAAAATAAATAACACAAGCATGATGTCATGGTTTAGTATAAAACCACACTAAAGATAAGAAATGAGCATCCACTAATGAACTAAATTGGTAATTCATAGTGTTTACTAAATCTATGGCTTGGAATGGGAATGAGCTCATAAAATAGCAAGGGTGTTGTTTGAGGTTACAAGTAAAATGATAATAGTGTTGGCTAAGGTTGATCACAAAATGGTGAGATCATTAGCTGAGTTTTCTCACATCACATCAATAGTGTTGGCCGAGGATGCTCACAAAATAATGAGAGTGCTAGTTGAGGCTACTCACAAATGATGAGAGCGTACAAGAAAAACAAGGATGGAAACTAAATGAAAAGTGAATACTTATGAAATAGCTATAATACCCACAATACTTAGGGAAAAAGAAATTAAATGAAGTGCTAAATGACAAAAAAGGGAATGAATAAGTAGTGGTGGACAAGCTAAATCAAGATACCCCATGTATCCAAGCACTACCTACATAGTCTATGTGGACCTTAAGCCAATGTAGTTCTCCCAAAAATGGGAGGGAAAATGGAAAAGTGGTCTAGAAATGAAATTGGATAGGTAAGATATTCCATCCAAAAAACAATGATGACTTTATATCTTGCATGGAAATTCTAAGCCAATTTTCATGATTTTGTGATTCTTATGACTTTCCTAGGTTTTTAAAATTGTTTAAGGTTTTGGCAATGTTTTTAATATTTTTAGAATTTTCTAGGAATCTCAACTCAATGGATAATTATGATAATGTTCCAAATAATAAAATGGCAAGAGTGTGGCTTAAGTTTCTCACAAAATGGCAAGAGAATTCAAACTTAATTACTTGAAAAATGGTGAAAGCGTTCAAACAAGGGTGGCTGAGTTGACCTCAAAAAACATTGAGTGCTACCTACATAGTCCAAATAGACCTTAAGTAATTATATTTATTCCTACAATGGTTAAAGTTTAGAAAAAATTTCAATGTTTTGGGGTTTTTAATCTCAACTCAATGGAGGATTACAAGATACAAAATGGCCTAACTTGCAAAATGGCAAGAGTGTGGCTTAAAATTGATCATAAAATAGAGAGAGCATGGCAAAGAGGGTGACTGAGCTAACCTAAATATAAATTGAGTGTTGCTTATATAGTCCTTAAGGACCTCAAGTCAATCTAGTTCTACCTACAATGGTGAGGCATCTAACTAAGTAACAACAAGTTTAGGAATAGGCAAATAAAAGCATGTCATAATAATGTCAAGGTGATGTGGCAATACATGGGCAAGGGATTATTCCTAATTTTCCCAAAGGAGGTCATAATAGAGAAAAAAAACAAGGGTTAGTGGTACTAATTTTCCCAAAAGAGGTTATAATTAGTAGCACGAGTAATTTCATAGAACATAACAACAAATGAAGGATGTAATTACAAGTACCACTATCATACTACTTTTATATATTGCCATTCAAAAGTTTTAATCTAAATCAACTACTAGAATTACATCAAATATCAATCACTAAACATGCCTAAAGTACAAATGAATCAGATCCAAAGCCAAAAGTGATAGGGTTAGGCACAAAGAACTAGTTGATAATAGGCTAAGGTATGGTAGGAAAGGTATGTAGGTATAATACAAAGAAGAGGTATATCATTGCATAACTTATATGATCCTTGTAGACAATGATTCAAGTATATTAAGCATAAAAATGTTTGAGGCGAATTATGTTCATCAGTTCATCAAGTTTGTCTCCTTATACCATGGTGAGTTGGTATTATTTATAGCCATATTTATCAATAACCACATAAGGCCCTAAGCAATTAGGTTAAGACTTTCCTTTCTTCTTAGTCTCAACATTGATGTTCTTCTTATTTTATTTTAACACAAGGTCATCAAGCTCAAATTATATATGTTTGATGTGCCGATTGTATTGGCCAAATAATATGTTTTGGTAAGCTTGAAGGTTATTCAAGGCAACTATGTGCTTTCCATCAAGTAAATCTAGCTCTTGAAAATGATGTGCTACAGTGAAATCTAGAGAGAAGGCAACTCAACCTCAACAAGAAGAAGCCTCAGTGGTATGAGGGAATATGGGTAGCTCCTATTAGAGTACAAAAAGTGGTATAGTAGGCCCAGAGGGCATTAAATAGTTGAAAGTAATAATTAAAACCAACATCATTAATAATTTTCTATAAAATATTTACAATGGTTTTATTAAAGGCCTTATCTTGGTCATTGCCTTATGGGTAATAGGTGGTGGAAAAGTGTTGTTTGATACGATATTGGACAAAAAGTGTTTTCACATATTTATTTTTAAATGAACCACCATTATCAAATATAATTTTGGAAGGTAGAACATAATGGCAAATGAGATGGTTAAAGATGAATTTGGATATTTATTTACCAATCACGTAAGTGAGGGGAATGGCTTCCAACCATTTAGTGAAATATTTAGTAGAATTAAAGAAATGTTTATGGACATATGAGGATGTATTATTTATCTTGCCTATGAGGTTGATTACCCATGTTGAGAATGGCCATGGTGTTGTTAGTGGTTTAAGTGTTTTGGTAGAACATGGATCAAATTAACACTCTTTTAACACTTCACACACTTATTCACATAGGCAGTTGCATCTATTTCCATAGTAGGCCAATAATAAATAATACACAATAATTTATTGACAAGGATGGCCCTTCTGGTATAGGTCCCACACACTCCTTCATGAACTTATTTTAATGTTAATCCAGATTTTGTCAAAGATAAATAATGAAGTAGAGTGCCATCATAGCTTCTATGATATAGGGTAGGTCCAAGTAAGGTATAATGAGAGTCTTTATGTATGAAGGATTTTTTTTTCTTATAGGAAAGGTATGGGGAAATAAATTAGTCTTGGAGGTAGGCATATATGTTAGAATAACAAGTAAATGTTAGAATAACAACATCACAAACCATTTAAACAACTGCTTATTCATGTGCTAGTGCAAGGAGATGTTCTACAAGAAAATGATAGTCCTTAGATCTATTTACATCTAAATCATGGAGCTAATTGTAGCCATGGCATCAAATTTTCTATAATTGTCTCTAGGTATCCATTTAAATTGAAGATTGGCAATTTTTTTCTTGAGAGTGTCAACCATACCTTTGTAAGGTTCCAACTTCTCATCTTTCATTTGGCATTGGTCTATAACCTAATTAATTATAAGCTATGAATCACTATGAATTAGTAAATGTTGTATGTTTCACTATACTACTTATCAAATCCCTATGATAAGTGCTTCATATTCAACCATGTTATTATTAAAAGGAAAACTAATGTGAAAGGAATTAAGACTAAGATCCCCTTGAGGCATGATAAATAATATGTCAGCACCGAAACCATGAACTATGAAGGAACCATCAAAGTAAATGGTCTATTGTTCTTCCTCAAAAGATTCTTCTACTATGATCATGATGGATTCATCTAAAAACCTAAATATAAGATGTTGAGTATTAGGAAGAGGATCTTTTGTAAGCTAATATATAAGTACGTTCCTATTAATGGATTTTTTATTGGCATACTCAATCTCAAATTCACTCAGGAGCATGATCTACTTTACCATGCAACCATGTTAAGTTGTTTTGAAAAGTAGATACTTGAGCAGATCTACTTTAGAAATTGTAATAATCTTTAATCAATATGTAGCGACATAGATTTTGGGCTATAAAAAACATATCTAAATAGGGTTTTTTGATTGGTTTATAGTTATTCTCATATGTGACCAATGTTTGGATTAGGTAGTAGACATCATGATCTTTTTCTTATTCATCATGTTGTGCCAAAAGTGACCCTAGGCATTTTCATTTACTGACAAGTAAATTAACAATGGTTTATTTGGCATAAGTGGCAATAAAATAGCTCGGTTAGCCAAATATCATTTGAGATGGTCAATTTTTTTTTATAAACCTTCATTCCATGATAAATTAGTTCCCTTATTCATCAAGTGTGTAAAAGGATATCATTTGTTGGCTAGCTATGATATGAAGCATCGTATTGACTATATCTTGCCCTACAAACTATGAAGTTGCTTCAAGGTAGATGCAATGGCATTTTAGTAATGTCTTGAACCTTGGCTAAATCAAATTTAATACTCCTATGAGAGAAAATATATCCTAAATTTTTTCCATAAGTTTCACCAAATACACACTTTTGAGGGTTGAGCCTAACTTTTTACTCACAAAGTCTCTCAAAGATTCTTTAAATTATGGTTGAATGATTAGCATGTGTCTTTTATTTACCTAGGATGTCATCAGCATAGTCCTCAATAATTCTATGCATTATATTATGGAAAATCACTATCATGGCTCATTGGTATGTGGCTCCTACATTATTGAGTTCAAATGGCATCACCTGTTAAAAAAAATTACCTGTGGGGTTGTGAATGTTGTCTTATGTTGGTCCTTTGGTGTAATTTTGATTTAGTTATATCTTGAAAAATTATCCATAAGGTAAAGCATTTCATATATAGTTATGGATTCAATGATCATGTCAATGTTTGGTAGAGGAAAGTTGGCATTTGGGTAGGCTTTTCTAATATCCTAGATTTTAGTGTACAGTTTGATACCTCTTGGATTCTTAATAATCAACACTATGTTCAAACTCCACTATAAATAATCAATTGGTCGAATGCATATCACATCTAAGATTTTCTCCAACTCTTTCTTAACTAATACAACAATATGAGGATATATTTTTTGCAACTTCTACTTAACTAGTTTGGCATCAAGATGTACAAAAAGATGATGTATAACTAAGGTAGGGTCTAAGCATGGAATATCTAAATAGGTCCATAAAAATATATCAATAAACACCTTTAGAAGGGATATAAAGACTTCACAATATTTATCTATGAGGGACACACTTAATATGATCCATTTTGGGTACTATAGAGTCCCAATACTAAGCTTACAAATGTCCTCCATAAAGAGTGTGGAGCCATATTATAAAAGTGTTAGAAAAGATGTGAAATAGTTTGCAATGCTAAAGTCTTATGGCTAGACTGGTTCATCTAAACTTCCCAAAAAAAATGAATTATAATCACCTAATGATGGTAAAGGCCATGTAACAAACACCTCTGGGCACTCTTGAACAATCTACTAAAAAACTTGCCTCTTTTTGATATTGATTTTAGATACATAAGTAAGCCTTGGACTAGTGGTCTCTTATGGTTTAAATGAAGAGGGGTGAACATCCATATCTAATGGTGATTAAAATAGGTTTTCATCAAGAGACTCACCTTTTTCTTTAATTTTTCCCTGATCTAAAAGCACCTAAGAGGGGTTTTCACTTTTAGACCTCAATATTTGATTTAATTTTTATTTTTGGCCAAAGAAGTTCACCCACTCTTTGAATAGATAGAAAGATATAATCTAATAGAAAAACCCTACTTGTGATCTCCTAGAGGAATATGATCCCTCAAACCTAGAAAGTTATAAATTGCTTCATCATTGTCAAACTTGTCCAATGGCATTGTTGACTCTTGTTGGTCTTAGTATATCAATTGGGGATGATAAAAGGTAAGTGGCAAAGGGTGATAAATAGGATTAATAATATAGATGGCATATGGGTTAAATAAATTAGTGTTGGTATGGTCATTATAGATGCTATAATTAGACCCTACATCATTTTCGACATCATCTTCACTAGTTGATGGTGTAAAAACTCGAATAAGGTATGGGGTTTAAATACAACACCATGCATTCCTTAATACTTGGTCATGGAAATTAGATTGATTATTCCTTGATGATGTATACCCAGGCCTCTACCTTCATAAGTTTTATTACCCATAATCTGATTAGGAATAAGATACTTAGCATTTTAGTAACACTCAACTAGCTCATTAGTATAAATCCATGAATCATCTTCAGCTAAAGAGTCTTGTTATAAGCGAGAGGCTAGTTTGAAAATAATGGGTTTGCTCAGATGAGATATTACCTTAGTGATCTATTCCAAGTGAGTAGTCTTGGCTTTAGGTATCCCATAGGATTTTGGGTTTTTTGAAAATTTGGCTATGTGAAAGGAGTCATGAGTATTGTATTCTCTTGTACCTTTGTCAAATATGTAAACATGTTTGGCTATATTTAGTGGAGGTGTAGATGAAGTTGAGGCTAGGATCTTAGGGTCAACGTAATTAGCTTTAGGTCTTGATTCAATGGTTTTGGATTTATCATCTTTTCTTTTGGAATTTTTAGGCATATAATTTAGGTTGAAATAATTGTAAATATTATATTTCACCTCAAGACATTTATAATATTGATAAGGCTAGAGATCATCTGGTATAGTTATTTCCATCCATGAATTGGGAATTTTAATACATTGATGTAATGTAGAAGGTATGGCCCTGATTTTATGAATCTAAGGTCGATCCAAGATCAAGTTGTATGATAACTCCAAATTGAGAACATTATAAAGAGTATCATGGGTGAAAGGCCAAATAACCACTAGAAAATTGATGGTTCCTTGTGATTCTCATTCTTCATTATCATATGCTTTGATAACAATGGTATTTGGCTAAAGATCAACTGTTGTATATCCAAGATGATTTACCAACTTCAAATATGTAACATTAGGCCTGAACCATTATTTACAAGGGCACATTTAACTATATGCCTAGTTATATCGACCTCAATGTACAAGGGATTATTATGCAATGGTCCCAAAGATGACATGTCACTTTGATCAAAGGTAAGTCATTAGGCAAGGGATAAATGTCCTACCATGGCTTGAAATTTATTAGGCCTAATATCATTAGGTATAAGATATTAGCTCAAGTGCTCATTCGATATGGTCTTATAAACACTAGATGTGTGTAATAAATCCATGATAGATATTTGTGCAAGTGTATTTTGTAGTTGATCCATAATGTCATAGGTCTTACCTTTGGTTTTAGTAATTGGCTTGTTTTTTATAGGCATGGAGGTTTGAATGGACTCATTCATGGCCTTTAGATATGGTACTTTGATGTTAATCTTGGCTCATTAAGTTAATATTGCACAATCTTGATTTGGTATATGACCTTGGTAATTGGCTGAAGAGGTAATAGGGCCTAAAATGGTAATTCGTAGGTGGTGTTGAGCCTAGCTTTAACATATGTTGGAAATATTGTCATTGATGTCAAAGGTCTAACATTATTGGTGATAAGGCCCCATTGCATTTAATGGTGTTTTTAATATTCATTTCTTGGCTAATATGTGTTAATATTTATTTAATATTAATGAATATATTTTTGGTTGCATATAAGTCAAAAGAGGGCCCATAGAAAAGTCAATGAGTCATGGGGTAAAAGATGAAAGAGGAATGGGACACATTTTCTCATGAAAAGTCACCTTGAGGAATTCCAAGAGTCACCATGTGAAGACAAAATAGGTATGGCACATTTTTCCATGAAGGGACACTTTGAGGAATACGAAAAGTCACCAAGATAAAGATAAAAGAAGAAAGGACACTTTTGCTTATGAAGGGTCACCATATGACTTTTCAAATGCAAGGATATGAAGGTTCATGCAAGTTTGGCACCATTTTCCATGAGGATTGAAGGATCACAAAGGATGAATGCCAAAGGTCATTTGGAAAGCTATAAATAAAGGATTGAGAAGCCATTTGTAATATGTAAGAGAGTTCATGGTTTGTATTTGTATTCAAAGAGATAAAAGTAGGAGATATTTGTATTCAAAGGTCTCTCTCTCTCTCTCTCTCTTGTGTGATGAAAATTATTATTTTAATTTTATTGCATATCTTGAATGTATGATTGAGTGGTTAAAGAAAATAAATCAGATTAAGAAAAAGATACATAATATACTAATTCACCCCCCCTCTTAGTATATTTCCTGCTTAACAATTGGTATCAGAGCAAGTTCCTTTTGAAAAAGTTTTACAGCTTGAAGGAAGATCGGGAAAGCATGATAGATGGATCACATGAAGGATTTTATAAAAATAAGGCATCTTTGTTTGATGGGATGAATTATGTTTTTTGGATCATAAGGATGAAGACCTATTTGATGGCCCTTGGATTTGACCTATGGCAAGTAGTGGTGGAGGAATATGAAGATCCACAAACACTTGTAACTACTTTGGTATAAAAGAAGGCAAGTGAAAATAATGCTAAAGATTTAAATGCTATTTTATGTGGTTTATGTGAATCTAAATTTGTTAAAGTTATGCAATGTAAATATGCTCATGAAACTTGGGTAAAAAATGAGAATATTTACAAAGGTGATGGAAATGTTTAGTAAGCTAAGCTTCAGACTTTCATAAGATAGTTTGAGAGTTTGAAGATGGAAGAAGGAGAAAAAAGGCACCAAAACTCCTTCCAAATATGTTCAGAGAAATAAAAATGAAAGTGACATCATCAGGTACATAAATGAAGGAATTCATACTATAAGAATGGTGGCAAGTGAATCTGAGCAAGTTACTTTCTCTGTGTTATCCAAAATTTAGTCTAGAACTTTTTCAAAAGCTAGACATGATAAGCATTGGGTTAAGGCTATGGATGAAGAATTAAATCAGATAGAAAAGAATGATACTTGGGAATTATTGCCAAGACCAAAAGATCACAATGTGATAGGAATAAAATGGGTTTATAGAAATAAGTTGAATGAAAATAGAGAAGTGACTAGAAATAAAGCAAGATTAATCCAAATAAGGATTATTGGCATAATGATGTTGTAGGCATTGGTTGGCTGATAGGAATTTTTACGTAAAATTATTGGTCTATTGGTATTTGGTCGGAGATTAATGGTAATGGTGGCAACATAACTGACTATAATATATCCTACAACATTATTTTAGATATACACAATGACATGATGAGCTCCTTGGTTTGATTGATCAGTTTGACCTTGGTTCTAACTGTAACATAAGATTATGAAGAGGATCATTAGTTTCTTGTTAGTGAATAGCATTCAAATAAAAATAACTTCAATGCAAACTATTAATTCTTGCCTACATACTAGGGTGAACATATATAACAAACACATAATGAAAACACAACTAAAAACATAAAATAATAACTCCATTTAAACCACCTTATAGCTCCAAATTTGCTTGTTGAGATGATTGGCTTACTTAGATTATGAATAATAGAGTATTTGTCAGTGGTGCTTTTGTATCATCTCCCCTTCATTTACCTTTTCTTGGCTTGAATTAGCTTGGCATCTTGGCATGTTAACACTACAATGAAGCTTTTGTGATGTATTTTGGCATAATAATATTGCACTAGAAAAGCTTGGTATAGAGGTGTCTTGGCACTTGTATTTATAGGTCTCAAAACTAACGCTAATCCTAGGGAGGTTAGGTTTAGAACTAAGCTTGGTTGAGTTGGTAAAACCTTGAGTTGATGTAGGCTGACTCTGGGTTGGGTCAAAAATAATCATGAGGGCCTTGTGAGAGACATGGGTCAAGAATAATTATGTCTCCCACCCAATTCATTATATTTTAAAAATGGATTGAAAACTCATATAATATATTTTGGTTAAAGTTATGAATATAAAAAAAAGAGAAATTCATTAGTTTTCCATGATCCACTTAGCCACTTACCATGAGAGTCGAAGAATAAATTTAATTAGTAAAATTAGAAAATAGGAAATTATAAAAGATATTAATTTTAGATATTTATGTTATTTTATCAAATCTGGATTTATGAATTTATAAAAATATAAATTCACTAATTAGCCATGGAATTTTCAACTATGCATTTAATTGGGTTTAATTGATTAAGCAATTTTGATCAGGTTAATTACATTTTCTAAATTTATGTTAAGATTATCCCTCACCCTTGGTCAAAAACATCAATTTACTAGGTTGAAATTTGACTAGGGATGAATTGGAGAGAGGTTATTGTTGAGTATAGGGTAATGTCCTAATTAGGGATGCCTTAACATGATTCTGTGCATTAGTATCTGATGTGCAGATGAAATTGGGGTATTCAGTGATTCTTAAGCTTAATTTGTGTTGTTTGAAAGAAATTAGTATGATGTCTATTTAAATATGGAAGTGGCCAAAAATGAGTGTCTACATTTTCCCCTATTTGAGAAGGTGTTGCAAGACACAAGAATAGTAACATATTTTCAAATAATGAAAAATATTTTCATAAGAAAAGAAGATAATGATGCTCCAAAAAATGTTTGGGAATATTATGATGATGACCTCTCAAGGGAGTGACTGACCCACAAGATTGATGGATAGTCTCTAAAAAATAAGTAATATAAGAATGAAATTAATCCATGGGTGAGATTAATCCAATCAAGATAATGTTTACACACATTGATTTAAAAGTACTAATTTTCCCAAAGGTGGTTATAATCAGTAATGGATATTAAAACACTGAGTTTCCCAAAGGTGGTTATAATTAGTGGCACATGTATGTGCCCCAGTAGGGTGGGTGGGGCAAAATAATAATTTTACCAAAGGTGGTTATAATCATTTTGGTGACTTGGATTGAATAATGATTTTTCCCTAGTAGGGTAGATTTAAACATAATAAAATGGTTTTGCCCTAGTAGAGAAGATTAGAAAGTATAACTCAAAGATATAACCTATTACAAAGATTAAATATGAGTGGGAAAAAACATATATGCAATGGTCTAATGACTGAAAAATCCACAAACAACTAGGCACATGAGGATGCACAAAATGATGAAATATATGATTGGAAGAATAATGGTGGCCAAGTTGACCTGAGATACACCATGTATCTAAGCTATGCCTACATAGTCTAAATAGACAGACTAATGTAGTTCACCCAAAAGTATGAAAAAATATAATGAGGAATAGAATAGAATAATAAGAATTGATCAATGTGAATAATTTGGTTGTACCTACCAATACAAATATGCTCATCCTTTTTAGCATTGATACAACTAGAATGGTCAATGAGTTAATTTGATCAAGGACATGTTATGCCTATTTTTCACACCCCTATAAATTTTTCTAAGACTGATACTTTTTCTCCATAGAGATGACCCATTCATAAAGTTTAAAATTATGTCAAGGACCTAATCAATTAGTAGTATATTTAGATGCATATTTTCAATTTTATAATTTGATGATGATTGGTTTATGAATTCGTATTTATATTTTGAGTGGTTTTGAAAAACATAAATGAATGAATGAATAAAATATGCATATGTATTTATCATTTTTAAATAAGTTATGATTAGTCAATTTTTTTTCTAGTTGATTCATGATTAGATTATAATTCAACATTTTTAGTTTGAAATTGGAAGCATTATATCATTGCCATGTTGATTTAGATATCTACATTGATCTTCAGCTGAGTGTGGATTTATCATAAGAATTTTTGGATTAAGTTTTTAGTTTTAATAACCTAAGTAGTTTATGGTAATAAATTTTATATGTTCATGTAAATATATAGTTTGGTCTAATTTAAATGAAGATATATTGACTATTAATAATGATTTTCCTATTTATTATTTTTCAATTACAAGTATATAAAAAGATTGTCATGATTATTGTAGTTTGAGAGAGTTATACATCTTATGGTTTATTAAATCAAATACATCATTTGATTTATCATAAAGTCCATTTTGAAGTTGATTAAGAGCTTTATATGAATTCATTAGTTTGATTAATGGTTCAAAATCATGCAAAATTTAGTTGTAAACAAAGTTGACATTGGTTTATATTGATATGATTTTAAGTTGGTTGAAATTTGAACCATGAGTTCTAAACATACACAATATGATTAATGGGGAGAACTTATTCATTCCAAAGTTTTTATGAATTAAGTTTATGGTACTCAAGACATGGTATAAGTGGTTTATTTGGTAGACTATTTCCTAAAGAAATTAAGTATTCTAAGGGGTTCTAAATTTCTAAAGCCTCATCATGCTAGGGTCTTATTTTAATATCATAAGTTCAAATTTAAGCTTGTTATAAGGTCCGAATGACCACTCAAGACTTATTATTTTCTTATATTATGGACTAAGGTCATGTTCAAGGTATAGGATGTTGTTTAAACTTGAAGGATTTATGACATTGTTATCATGACTTATAAGCAAGTTGAGGTGGCAAGTTGATTTGGCAGATTGAGTTGGTGGTTTCATGGCTTACAAACTAGTAGGGTGAACTAATGTGAAGCATATTGAATGCTTCAAGATCTTGTATGATCATTTAGAGGTTTAAGAAACTTAATGCGAGGTGTACATGCCTTGAATATCAAATATTAGTAAGGGGTTTAGTAAGTAAATTGGTGATTGCTAAGTTTGATGACATTGTTAATTGGGTTGGCAATATGCTAAGTAATTTTTTTGATTTTGATGAGCCAATAAATAGTAAGTACGTAAGTATTTACATGGGGATTGTGATTACAAATAGATTTATTTTCTTGTTTTTGGTTATTTCTTGAAGCTTTCTCATGGAAGTGATACTCTGTCAATTTGAATTTTGGAGTTACAAGTATAGATTTCAAATAGAACAATAAAAAAATACATATTCATGTACGCCATGAGAAAAATGAATAAGTTTTTAGTAATATGTATGAATTATTTTGAATAGTTTTTAGTTACATAGAAAGAAACTAGTTTTCAGTCTGCATGTTGATAAGTTTCAAAGAAGTAGTTGGTTTAAATCTATGCATGAATATTTTGGAAGGCTAAATGGTGTTTATAGTTTAATGGTTGTTATATTTTTCTCTATGCATGAGATATAGAAGCAAATGGTTTTAGTTTTAGATATATTATCAATAGATGGTGCGATATGAATATGTGGATTTACCAGTTAAGTTTGAACATGATATTTGAATATGTGAGGCATTTATTATCAAATATTAATTTAATTTTGGTTTCCTATGAGTAATATAAATTACTATGGTGCTTTGAGCATGCCATTTATAGGTTCAGAGGCTTCATTTAAGTTTTAGGTTGTAAAGAAAAGCTCTGTGTGTCTTTTTTTTGTGAATATGTCAAAGGGTTATTTAGGGTTTGTCATAAGGGGATTATGATTAAAAATGAAAATAATTCTCATTCATAGCTTTCTATAGTCTCATTTATTCACAGTTTCAAAAGAAAATCCTACATGGATAAGTTTTGGAAGTATAGTGGGTTGAGCTTAGAAATAATGGAAGTTTTTTTTAGGTTTGCATTTTAGTTTTAAAGGGTTTTGTCATATTGAAATATTTGATGAAGTCTTAGTTTGTGCATATTAGGGTTTGTAAGGTTGAAATATTTTGAAAATGTTTTGGGTGTTTATTCAAACATTGGAAATAAATGAACAGAAAGTAATATTTATTAGTTTTTATTTTATGAAAACTATAACAAATAGTTTTTAGGTTCTGGAAAATGATTTAGAAGTCATATTTAGACATACAAGGTTTTGTTTCGAGTTTTTGTTAAGTTGAATACAGTTTTATGATTTGAAACATATTAGTTTATATTTTTGGATCCTTATTGAACCATGTTAGGATTTTATATAGGATGAGTTCAGTATAGATTTGGAAGTATGATATAGAAGGATTATTGGTTTCTGGTCTGCCATATTTTTTTGTTTAGAAACTATTCATTTTTATTGAAGTCTTGGGTTTTCTTTAAAGACAAATGAAATGATTTTTCAAATATCAAATAATTTTGAGAATCTATGATGGTTATTTGAGTTCAGACACAATGGTTTTGAAAGAATATAACCATGTAAGATGTTTTCTTTATGTGAATGGTTCCTTTTGAGATTTATTTGTGAGGATGCATATGGGATTATAAATAGTGTATAGATTGAGGATGATGTTTAAGAGGTGAAACAATGATAATTATGATAGAATATATTTTATTGAGGTTTCATGTTCAAATTTTTTTGGGTAGCATGATAGTTGATTTTCAATTTAAAATATTGACATGGAAAAACTAGTTTTGTTCAAAGTCCATGTTTTGATTTGATTCTAAATAAGTTATATGATTACAATTTGAAGAATATATGTCACATACATGATTGAGTTGGTTTAGAAATTTGTGCAAGTTTGATTTGATATTATATTCACAGTGAAAAAATAATTCAAAAGAATATAGAAAAATATTGTGAAAATAAAATTATGTTAATATAATTTTATTTTAAAGTTTTAGATAGTTTTAAGGAATTTTTGATGAAATCAATGGAATATTATAATAATATTTAATATAGTCAGAATAATTCAGTTTTTGTAATCAAATCTAGTTTAGAGTTTGTTGATATGTGACTATGTGTTTGATATATAGTTTGGTTTCATATTGAATGAATAAATATTAAATTGTTTTAGTCATAATGATTAGTTTTCTTTGAATATATTTCAAATACATAGGATATTGAGATGGGATTAACCTGGATCAAGTAGGAGTGGTGGTTTCAAGGCTAGGAAATTTGGCCCTAGGTATGCTAGTAAGGGTGACAAGATGTCCATGCACTTTGATGCTAATGACCCTAAATTCTATAATGTATTGAATAAGTTGCCTTTCAACCCTGCAAATCATAGGGGTAACTAAGGATTTCATGGCAATATATTTGGTGCTAGGACTCATTCTCATAGTATTTCATCTCACCACTTGTAGAATAATCCTCATTACTTTTCAATTCAGTCACCTACTCCAGAAAGAATCTAGCTTATTAGTGAGCCATAGCAGATTAATGAAGCTGCTCATCTTGACATTGAAGTTTCCCATGACAAGATTTTTTTTAATCTTTCCTTGCATTTAGTTTATAATGAACTTTCATCATTGGAGAGAGATCTTATCTTAGGGTGAATAAAATTAAGTTTGAAGGACCTTATTTTAGCTTGCAGGAAACACAGTCTATAAATCCATCCAACTACTTTAGACAAATAATCAAATAGCTAGAATGACATAGATAATCTAGTTGAGGTTATATTTTTCAAGCAGATTAAGCTAGAGGTGGATGATACTGTAACTGATTCTAGAATAAATATGTTTCACCTCCCAGAAGTTGAGATGGAGTACAATGAGTGTATCAATGAGCAAGGGAATATAGTGATTGAAGTTCTTTCTCATTTTGATGATTATTAGATATCAATAGGCTGAAATTTTATTTTCAAGTTGAACTTTTAGTTGGAAAAATTCTATACTTTCAGATTTGATAATTTGACTTTTAAATTTTGATATTTTGGTGGTAATCTTTTGGAAAGTGTAACATATTTTAATTTTTAATATATGTATGTATGTATGTATGTACATACATACATACATACATATTCCAAAGTTAATTTTGAAAAATGCATTATGGTATTAACATAAATAAGACTTTTTTTAAACTTTGATTTATCTATTTATTTATTGATATATGTTATTATATTTTATTATTAATTGATTAGGGTTCCCAAACATTAGAAGTACCTAATGTAGACACCTAAAAGTGGACACAAATGTTCAAACTTTCAACCAATTTCTATCAAATATCATAATTTGGCCAAAAAACACTAAGATGAATTAAATGCCTCAAATTTGTCATATATGAGTGCCAATTTTTGCCAGAGTATCATTAAACAAGGTAATGCATTTTATGAAGCTATTAGTTCTTCTTGAATCATTTTCAGCCAAAATTCCAAAAACATAATTTGAGCTCTAAACCACTAAATTCCCCAAATTTGGAAACACAAGACACATGCACATATTATTTTGTGTTCACAATGCCCTAAATGGGATAATAGTTCAAACACATCTAACATCACTTTCAAATTCCAATCCATTCAAATTTTGACCCAATAATATGAAATTTTGACCAATTTAATTAATTTGAGTACCAATTTCTAAGATTTGCACCAAAATTGATAAATCATGTTTGAGACTAATTAATTTGAATGGAGAACTTAAGTTAATTTTTTATGGACTTGTTGAATATTTCGTTAATGGAAATTGGTTTCTAATATCTGCATCATCAAAGTGAGGTCATTTATGGGGTGGCATCCACAAGCCATAAATGCCATAAATATTTGATTAAGCTCTCCCATTCCTCTTTAATGCCTCTCTATCCCAAATATTTATGAGGGCATTTATTGATTTTAGCCTCCAAAATTAAATGGATTCTTAGCCAAACATCTTCATCTTAAGATGGATGGTTCAGGTTCATTCCGATGAAATGAGAAAATTTATAAATAGAAGGCCTCACACTCATAATTTTAATTTATGTTGGTGCAAAGTTACCATGAACAAATGATTCTAGATCTTGAGAACATATCAAAGTGATAATGTCAAAACCTCAAACCAAGCAATTTCAAGACACATCAAGCCAAGCCAAAGCCAATTGGTGCCAAGAGGAAATAAAGGTAGCCACACTCCATTGATGAAGACTTATTGAATCATAAGCTGAGCAAGCCAAAGAATGAATCCTTTGGAGTAATCAAAGAAGGCAAGGAAAATTTATTTTTTCTTTATGTTTTAGTTATGTTTTCATTGGATTTATTCACTAAGCTCCCCCAAAGATCTAGGCTTAGAGATGTCATGTTTGTTAGTGTATTATTTTCATTTAGATTTTATTATGAAACTAACACTTGATCTAACCTCCTCTCTTGAGTCAAATTCATATATCACATAAATAACATGTGTAATGGGACCCAATGCATCCCACATACCAAAAATGTTAATGTGCAGGTCTTAAACTAAGATTTAGACACTTGAAATGTTTTTAAATTTATTTTATAACTTTATTTGGTCATATTTGATCTTCACAAGTTCACAAAGGGACTGCCAATGGTTAGGTGCAACCGCTGATAGTTAGGTGCAACTGCCAATGGTTTGGTTGTAAGGGAAAAAACATCATTAAAGATTGAATTTTATATCTTTTGGTAATTTCAATCCTTGTTTTATTAGTTTTAAAATCATCAAAATCCATCAACTTGGTTTTGCCTTGTAGTTTTTTATCAAAATTTTCATCTAACAAGCCTAACTTAACGTGTTTGCCTTTTTTGGTTTTCCCTTCAGATCGACAAGTTTTTATTGATGATCATTATAGACCATTGATGATCACTTTTGACCGTCGATGGTTACCTACTAACTGCTGATAGTCACTTCTAACTGCTAATGGTCACTGTGTTTTCCAAAAAAAACACAATGCTGAGAGCATACTTTTTAAGTTTGGTTGTCTCATTTGTAAAAGAGATTCAAAACAAAACAAAACTCTAACAAATTTCTTGTAGGACTTACTTAATAAGTGACCAAATCAAGCTTAATTAAGTCTTTCTAACCTCTTTTGGATACTTAAAAAGAATTAATAATTTCCATTTGGTGCTTAAAGGGGTACTTGAATATTTTTGTGGCTATTTTTCAAGTTTTTACAACTTAAAGCCAAAGGGCTAAAGAATACCACCAAATCTTTCATTTTAGTGCTCTAAAATTGAACTCACTTTAAAGTTAATTTTTGTTTGTTTAAATAATTTATTTCATTAGTTTTATTTATCCAAAAAGCAAGTTGTGCATGTATGGTCTCCCCCATCCCCTATAGGGAACTTACAGGATTAAAAGCACCATCTTCATTGAAAACTTGTGCTTTAGTCTAAATACATAAAATAAATGTTGTGAAGGCTCTCCCCAAGACATGCATGGATTGGGTGATCTAGAAACAACCATAAATTTCTTTTACTTAGTTTTTTATTTTATGCATTTTAGCTTATGAGGGGGATTTCATCACCTCTCATAAGTTCTATAGCGAAGCTTTAACCTAGGGATTTAACTCCCAACATCTTCTTCAACCCCTATCCATGGGGGGTATATAAATTGGGATCCCCTCATTGGGATGGTAGTTTGAGTGGTTAAACCAACTCCGTTAGTACAGGCTAAGCTCAAGACATATCATAATTTTAGACATTGCACTACACTGAGCAAATGATAGATGTAGTGGTTATAAAAAGGGAAAGAACTTTTTAAAATAAACCATATGATTTGGACCCAAATGATGATTTGATTCTCTTGTGTGCATATATGAAAGTGTGTACACATGGGATCAATCTAGATGATAAAAACCAAATTAGTTTTAGTCAATCCCACTTTGCCACACCTTGATAGGATCTAGGACGTTATGTTTAGTTGCATTTGGTCACTTATAATTTTATTGATTGGTATTTTGAGACTTAGAATTATATGTTTATTTATATCTAGGTCAAAATAAGTTTTTTTATATGCCACTCCCTTATCAATGAGGTATTATGCTATTCATTTTACACCACACTTATGCCTTACAATTTTTGATAAACATATTTGTGTGTGTCACTTGATTGAAATGGGTAACACTATGCTACCCAAATAATTATCAATCTTGTGCCTTGAAGTATTTAAAGCAAAACATTGATCACATCATTAGAGAATGCTAATGCCATTATGCTACTCAATCTATTTCAAGACTTGTGTTCCTTGTATCAAATACCATTGTTTCAAACCATGTCATGTGTGTTTTTTGTATCCTTATTCTGTGATGTTATGCCATCCAATCTTGTCTATCTTTTTTGGTCAATCAAATCCTAGTCTTCAAAAATTGAGTTTTAATTAACCGTATCAAAGTTTGAATTCAAACATTGATTGATTTCTATTTAAGCCTTGATTCGCAAGGGATGATACATATATCTTTATCTTTTGGGTTACGTAACTTTAGTTAATTGATTACCTAAATTTGAAAACTATTGTTTTTTTAATTCCCAGAGCCTACCATCATCATTTTTTGTACATTTATTTAAGAAAACACAGTCTTTTCTTTAAGTGCATTTTGCTTTATGGACTATACCAATTGATCATGTTTATGTTTGATTCTGTGTGTTGGGTCTATATCAAAGTTATTCCAAACTTATTAGATTAAATAAAATCACATCATACCTTTGTTTCAAGTCTATATTTTAATATTGTTTAGCCAAAATTCTTAGCATATCGTATTTGAGCTTAGCTTTTGATTTTGCATTTGGACAAAAGACTTAGTGAATCTTTTCCCTTTCCTAGTTTAGACCTTGTTTGGAATACTTTGGCCTAAAATTTTGACATGCTGATTTTTATTCATACACTTGAAATTTTGTGTGTATAACATTTGACGTTAGACATTTGATGTTAGACTATTTTATGCCAAGCCTTGGCATAAACCATTTTGAAGATACAACTCCATGTTCAAATCATTGTCTAGAGATACAACTCCACCCTTTTGATCAAGCAAGGCCAAGTTTAAACCATTTATCCTTTGGACATAGTTTTTCAAAGTTTGTATAACTCTAAGCCTTTTTGTTTTTATAGCTTTATTTATTTATGTGGATATGTCTAGATATAATTATGGTGGAGTCACATACACTCCAACTTATGATATAATGGCCACATAAAATCCAACTAGAAACCCTTATAGGGATAAATTTTGTAAGGAGTTTTACTATTCTCCCTAAAATACTCCATATGGGGAACAAAGCCAAGAACTAACTTACAATCCAACTCAAAACCTCGACTAGGATGATATTATTTATGAGGAAAACTTAGATATTTTGGCTTATGTGAGCAATAGGGATCCATGATGCCCTACCATTTCTATTCTAGGACCTCATCCTTTGGCTTATGCAAGCAATCAAGCTCCACACTACCCTGTTATTACTATTTCAAGAATTTGTCCTTTGATTTATGTGAGCAACCACGATCCACAATGCCCTACCACTATCTAACTACTGGTCATTATTGAACTTTTGCCATATGTTCCCCACTTTAGAAAACCTCAATTAATCCAATTAAAACCCTAAAAAACTCAATCCAAACCTTATCCAATCCAATCAATCCCTCAATTGAGCTAATCATTCAAAGACCAAGCTATGTTCAAAAGTTGTATTTTCTAACTCATTAGAAACCAAGGCCAAGAGAACTAACTGATCCAATATGTTTATGTTGAAATAATCATTTGTGATAATTCAACCTATTATGAATCACCTTTCAATCCTATACCTATTGTCAAGGAGTCTCACTCTAATGAGCTAATTTTTGATAAGTCACTTCTTAATGATTATAACTACCTTTGGGTAAATAATTATCTTGACCATCTACCTATTTTTAAAGAGCCCCACTCTAACAAACCAATCTTTGAGGAGTTATCTTTTGTCCTTTTTCCTATCATTTAAGAGTCTCACTTTGACAAATCAATCTCTATGGAATCCACCATGCCATCATAGGTTTTTACTTATCCAATATCAAACATGCAATAAAACATCATTGTAATAGAGTACCCATCAGATGAAGAATCAAAATTATATTCAAGTTCTATTTGTGAGCTGACATCAAATTCAAAATTAGAAGTAGAATCAACATTAGTCTCAACATTGGATTCAGAGTCTATTTAATTAGAATCTGATTTAGAATCAAAATACATTTATGGCTATTATAACATTAGTTATGCATGCCTTGAAAATAAATTTAAATACATTTATGATCCTTCCATGGTTCTAAAGGATGATTACTTTACCATCAACACAAGTTCTCCTAGTATCTTCTACAAGGATTGTGAAACCTCTCCCCATTCCATTACCACCAACCTACATAGCCATATTATTAACAATCCACCTCCCACAAGTGTTGATTGGGATTGATAGAATCACACCTTATTGAAATTCATCCATGGTGATATAGAAGTTGAACAGTAAGGAGGCCAATAAAAAAATCATACAGAAGAAAAATAATCTCTTAGTGAAACCTTTTTAAAGGCACTAGGGGACAATCAAAGTTTAAACTCAACATCTTCTAGTGAAACCTTTTTGGAGGTGCTATAAGATAATCAAAGTTAAAAGTCAAAATTCCTTAGTGAAACCTTCTCATAGGAGCTATGGGATAATAAAGACAACTTCATTGGTATAAATCTCTTCAAGATGCCATAAATGAGCATAAAAGTTATTCAATGTTTGATGAAGACATTATGAAAGATGAAATCAAAATAGCTTCCTATCTACAACTTAATCAAACAATAGCTACTCTCAAGCCTAAATAATATAAAAACTTGGTGGTCCTGTTGAGATCATATTTAAAAGTATTTGGCCCCACCATATCCAAATTTATGTCAAATCTAGAATTGATAACATTGTGTGCACCTAAAAATCCTGATCTTCATTTATTTTCCAACCATTCCACATTCCATTATCGTCCACCATTCCATTTCATAAATAAACCTATCAACCAATATTTATCCCTATTTATGGTCCATGGCCACACTTTCCTTTGCATAGGCTACAAATATATCTCATCTTGATGTTTGAAGGAAACTAAATCAATGACCAATGAAGATCATAACAACATCATTTACATCTAAATCTGCAACTAGTTCTTGATAAAGTAACTATTCAGATGAGGTATGGGCTATCAATTAACATGATTGATTATTCTATTTGTATCATTTATTGATAAGTACATGCATCTCCATAACATTAGTAAGAATGATAAAATACAAAACCACACCCAGGTTAAACACATCCAACCCAATAACCAATCATCAACTAAATATAAACATGTATAATACCATTCCTTTTACCATTATCACATACCCAGTCAGTCACCTTACCACTTGAGGGTGACACTCCTACCATTTTATCCAATCATCCTACGAGTTTATCATCTTATAATTTAACTAACCTACCATTCATTTATATCAACCTAAGCATGTTTTGATCTAGCCTATCTTATCACATTTGAGCTTGGTTCATCTATTGGTTTCATGATTTCAAAATGAAGAATCAAGATCAGTTTCAGTAGTTGTTTCAATCACTCTAGATAGAGGTAATATTTTAGAGGAGTATGATAGAAGTTTTGGTAGTTTCATCCTTCATTTATTGTTCCTTTCTATTCATGTTTATTTATGTGAGCTTAATTATATCTACCTACATGAGCAAATAAGTGTTTCACAGATCTTGCTACTAATTATAATTGCTTATGGGAAAATTAGTATCATTGATATCATCCATTGTAGTTATAACCAACTATGAGAAAACTAGGGGAAATATTTTTTTATCATGCCTTGACATACCAACTTGTCATTCCTATACTGTACTATGCCATTATGCCAACTGTGCTTGTTTTGTTTGAATTGGCTGCTACACTAGCTAGATTCTTTTATCGTAAGGTGGAATTACTATGACCTAGGGACAATTTATGACTATATGGGTTGAATTTTACTCATGTTTTAGGTCATATAAGTCCCATTTTTCTATCACACTCTCATCATTTTATGAGCATCATTTTAAGTTTTCCATGCTCTCACCATTTTTCAAGCTTTGACTATTTGGTATCTCATATTTCTTAATCGGGTTGGGATACTCTAAATTCCAAAAACATTCATAAAATTTCAAAATATAAAGTCATTTGTCTAGTCTAATCCTAGTTAGTCATCCTCAAACCACCCTACTGAGGCAAATCCATTGTTAGGATGGTTTTTATTGCTTTTGTTTTTAGGCTTTCTATTTTTTATTTTCTATTTGTTTGTTTGTTTATTCATTTGTATATTTGTTTGATTTCAACACTATTGATTTAACTTAGTTTATATGTGTTCATTAGGTGATTCCTTCCACATTATTATTGAGTCCATCCATATTCATATGTCAACATCATCATAATGGTTTTTATCATTGGTGCATTATTTTTAATTATTTATTGGATCATGGGAGTCAGTCCTTATGCATATTTCAGCTAAGTCCTCATAGTGTTTTATATCATAAGGCATACCAACACATGTTATATAAAAAATTATCTCAGGAGGTCATACAAACAATAGATCTATAGGAGTTTCTCCTTGGCACATTAGAAAATCCTCCCATCCCATCTTGATCAAATCAACCCATTGACTGTTCTAGTTGTATTATTGCTAATAAGGATGAGCATCTCCTTGTTGGAAAGTATAATTGAATCTTTTCCATCGATCATTCTCATTCTTCTATCCACCTCTTTCATCACTTTGCATCCTTGTATGCATGGTTATTTGTGGCTTCTTTAGTCATTAGACCAATGTAACTACGTTTACACCCACTCATGTTTAATCTATGTAACAAGTTCTATTCTTGAGTTATGCTTGATAATCCACCTCAACTAGGGTAGAACCATATCAAACATCATATTTTGTCAATCTAGGTGCTATTAATGATTATAACCACCTATGGTCAAATCATTGTTTTGACTCTTATTCTTAATTATAAATAATTTTGGGTAAATTAGTACCTTTTTAAATCAATGCATGCAAGCATTTTCTCGTTTGAATTAATCTCATCCATGGGTTAATTCTAATATTTTTATTATTTATTTTTGAGGAACCATCCATCAACAAATCCGATGGTCACTCCCTCAAGGGGGCATCATCCTAAGCTTCTCAAACATTATCAAGAGCTTTTTCTTCAATCGTCATCTTCCTTTTGGCATACAAGCCATTTCTCATTATTTGAGAAGACATTACTATGCCTACACTTTGAAACATCTTTACAAATAGGGGTAAACTATAAACACCTAAAAGTGGCCACCAATGACCAAGCTTTAGACCAATTTGTATAAATATCATAATTTGGCCTAAAAACACTAAAATGCATTAAATGGTTTGAATTTGTCGTATACGAGTGATGATTTTTTCCAGAGTATCATTAAATAGGTCAATAAATTTTATGAAGCTACTAGTTTTTCCCAAATCATTTTGAGCCAAAATGCCAAAAACATAATTTGAGCTCTAAACCACTAAATTCCACAAATTTAGAAGCACACGAGACATGCATGTATTATTTTATGTCAACAACGTCCTAGATGAGATAACAAATCCAATGCATCTAACATCACCTTCCAATTCCAATCGAGTAAAATTTCAATCCAATAATATAACATTTTGACCAATTTGATTAATTTGAGCACCAATTTCCAAGATTTGCACCAAAATTGATAAATCATGTTTAAGATTAATTAACTTGAATCAAGAACCTAAGTTAAATTTTTTATGAAACTTATTGAATTTTTCATTAATGGAAATTGGTTTCTAATATCTGTATCATTAGGTGAGGTCATTTATGGGGTGGCATCTATAAGCCATAAATGCCATAAATATCTAATTAATCCCTCCCATACCTCTTTAATGCCTCTTTATCTCAAATATTTATGAGGGTATTTATTGATTTTAGCCTTCAAAATTGAATGGATTCTTAGCCACATATCTTCATCGTAAGATAGACAGTTCAATTTCATTCTAATCAAATGAGAAAATATATAAATAGAAGGCCTCACACTCATAAGTTTAAATTATGTTGGTGTAAATTATCGTGCACAAATGATTCTATAGATTGAGAACATAGCAAAGTTATAATGTCAAAATCTCAAACCAAGTCATTTCAAGCCATATCAAGCTAGCCAAAGCCAATTGGTGTGAAGAGGAGATGAGGGTAGCCACACTCCATTGATGAAGACTTCTTTAAGCTCAAGCCGAGCAAGCCAATGAATGAATCCTTTAGAGTAACCAAGGAAGGTGAAGAAAGTTTGCTATTTATTCATGTTTTAGTTATGTTTTTAGTGGATTTATTCACTAAACTCTTGTAAAGATATAGGCCTAGATATGTCATGTTTGTTAGTCTATTTTTAGTCACCCTTTGCCCACACTCTCACCATTTTATGAGCAATCTAAGCCATGCTCCTATTATTTTATGAGCAACTTAAGCCAAAAACTCTTACCATTTTGCGAGTAGATATCTTATCATTCTCTAACAAGTTAAGATACTTCAAAATTATAAAAACATTCATAAAATTTTAAAAATCTAAAAAACATTTATTCTATCTAAGACTAGTTCGTCATTCTCAAACTGCCCTACTTGGGTAAATCCATTATTAGGATGCTTTATATTGCTTTTGTTTTCAAGATTTTTGTTTATTTATTTTTTTATATTTGTTTATTTGTTTGTTTGCTTGCCTATTTGTTTATTTTTAGAACTGTTGCCTCGACTCAATCTATATGCATTCTTTGGGTGATTCCTCAAGCACATTATTCTTGAGTCTATCCATATTCATACGTCAGCATTGTCATCATGGTTTTTATCATTGGTGCATTATTTTTGAGTGTTTATTAGATCATGAGTAAATCCTTACATATATTTTGACTAAGTCCTCATGGTGTTCTATCATGATACCTACCATCACATTCTACAACAAAAATTAGCTATAGTAGGTTCTACAAGTAATGGGGCATCAAATGTTTCTCTTTGGCACCTTGAAAAATACTTCCACCCATCTTGATCAAATCAACCCATTAATCATTCTAGTTGTATCATTGATAATAATGATGAGCATCTCCTTGTTGGTAGATATAACTCAATCATTTCCAATGATCAAATATTATTCTTCTATCCATCCCTTTCATCACTTTATGCATCCTCATATGCTTGGTTTTTTTATAATTTTTTTAGTCATTAGACCATCACATCTACGTTTTCACCCACTCATCTTTAATTTGTATTCCATGTTATATCTTTGAGTTATGCTTGCTAATATGCCTTATTGGGGTACAACTATATCAAACATTATCTTTAGCCAATCTAGGTCATATTAATGATTATAACCACCTATGGGCAAATAATTATTTTGAATTTTATTCCTAATTATAATTATGTTTGGGCAAATTAATACCTTTTTAAATCAAAGCATGCAAGCATTTTATCGTATAGATTAATCTCACCCATGGATTAATTCCACTTTTTTCTTACTTATTTTTGAGGGACCATCCATTAACAAATATTACGGGCACTACCTCAAGGGGGCATCATCTTGAGCTTCCCAAACAATTTTGGGATCTTTTTCTTCAACCATCATCTTATTTTTTGCATACAGGCATTTTATAATTATTCAAGAAGACGTTGTTTTGCCTATGGTTTGTAACACATTCTCAAATAGGGGAAAACTATAGACACCTAAAAGTGGCTACCAATGACCTCCAACCAAGCTTCAAACCAAATTTTATCAAATATCACAATTTAGCCTAAAACCACTAAAAGACATCAAATGGTTCAAATTTATCATATAAAAGTGCTAATTTTGGCCAAATTATCACTAAACAAGGTAATGCATTTTATGAGAAAACTAATTTTGATCGGATCATTTTGAGTCAAAATGATGATTTCACACCTAGGTACTCTAGATTGCTCTTTTTTACCAAATTTATTATACAAGACACATACCTTTGATATTTAATGTTAGCAACATTCTAAATGGGTTAATGGTTTCAATACATCTAACATTGCATCCTAATTCCACTCCAGTTAAATTTTGACCCAATAATATGACATTTTAATCATTTTGATTAATTTGTGTACCAATTGCCAAGATTTGCATCAAAATTGATAAATCATGTTTAAGGCTAAGTAATTTGAGTCAAGATCTTAGGTTAATTTTACATAGAACTTGTTAAATATTTCATTAATAGAAATTGATATTGAATAACCACATCATCTAACACATCATTCTATGGGGTGGCATCTGCAAGTTATAATTACAACAAATATCTGATTAAGCCCTCCCATGCCTCTTTAATGCCTCTCTATCCTAAATATTTATGAAGACATTTATTGATTTTAATCTCTAAAATTGAATAAATTTTTATCCACACATATACATCTTGAGATGGATGGTTTAGGTTCATTCTGATCAATTATATATATATATATATATATATATATATATATATATATATATATATATATAAGGATTCACAACCATAAAAAAAACTATCTTAGTGTAAACTTATAATCTCCAAATAATTTCAAAATCCATTTGATATAGTGTTATCATGCCAAATTATTGAGAGAAGACACAATCCAAAGCCACAAAGCCAATGGTGCCAAGAGGAGGTGGACATATCCAAATTTCTATTGCCAAATACCTTTGAAGCACAAGCTGAGCAAACCACTCTATGAATTATTTGGAAGATCTAAGGAAGGTGAAGGAATGCTTATTTCATATTTTATTTATTTTTATATGCATGTTTGTTACTAAGCTCTCCCTAGTGTCTAGGCCTAGATATGCCATATTTGTTAGTGTGTTATTTTCATTTTGATTTCATTATGAAACTATTACTTGATCTAACCCCCTCTCTTAAGTCAAATTCCTAGATGACACCTAGTCTATATTTAAATACTTAATCCATTAATATTTTTAAGTCTTAATTAAAACTTAGCTAATAACTATTTATATTAATTGACTTTTACAAAGTCAATTAATTAAGTTTAACTAATAACTAACTAGGCTAGTTATAACTTCTTTTTAAACTAAAATTTGAAGCATAAAAGGAGATCAAGGATTCATTTGAAGAGGAGAAAAAACAAAGGTATTGAAGAATTATACATTTTGAAGTCAATCATTTATCTCTCTCTTCTATGCAACTTCTTTGAGATAACATGACTTTTGTAGATAAACCCAATGGTACTTTTTTTGATGGTTGAGTAATTGCTTAGGCAACATAGGTATATCCACTTTTATATTAACATTTATAGAAAATTATCTAAAATTTATCAAGTTTAACATATTTTGATGATTACTCATAGTTATATGTATATAATCCAAGTATTCAACTTGTATAATGACGAAAATTTTACTGTTTGTGACACTTCATTGATATGTTTTAATTATAAAAATTGTCTCTCAATATATTTACAAAGAAAGATGTTGGTTTCTCAAATAAAAATTATCCATTTTGCTAACATGTCTCTCTCTTTTGAGACTCACATTTTCCTATATGGTACTTTATATTGAATTTGATTCTAATATAGTCTAATCTATTTTAGATTAATCTTTAATTAATCTAATTTTCCTTTCTATTTTTTAAGTCTGTTTTCTTTTATCTTTTATTTTGATTTACTTATTGTTTGTTTTTGGTATGTTTGGTTAAGTTTATTTGATTTATTTATTTCTTTTTAAAAGTAATTAGATTTCAGATTAATTAACTAAGTTTAGTCTTAGCTTAGATTATTTTATTAGACTTATTTTTAGATTAGACAGTTTATTAGATATAGTTTAGTTTAGATTTTATTAGTTTTAATTCACTTTAGTTTATTTGTTTTTTTAGATTAGTTTAATTTATTAGATTTAGTTAGTTTGTTAAGTTAATTAGACTTCAGATTTTGTTTGAAGTTTAGATTATTTTAGTTTGTTTAACTTAGTTTATTTGACTTAATTGATGTTATTTGTTTTAGATTTAGTACTTTATTTCTTTTACTTAGTTTGCTCATTCTTTCTTAAATTAGTGGCTATCTTATTGATTATCTTTCAGTTTGTTGTTTATTGTATCTTTATGTGTTGAGATCTATTTGATAGTTTTTACCTTAAAAATCTATTTATCTTGATCTATCTCAATTATATTTTACTTTATATTTCTAATTTATTATCTTGATATTATTAGGAAGTCATTACAATAAAAAATCAAGAAATTATTTTGACATATATTACATTATTGAATCATATTTCTTTAGTTCAAAAGATTATCTTGTTCATAGACCTTCCCTATCAAATAGGATAGATTACCTATTCAAATCTGAGTTGATTCATTATTTGATAAGGTGGATTTATGAAATTATAATAGAATATGTTATATTTAATAACTTATTTATTATTTATTAGAACATTTAAAAAACCCCTCATATTTTTAGGATCACAATTAAACCTTTATAACCTTACTATTAGATTGGTATGATTTCAATTTAACCTTTGTAATTGGTGAAAGGGTTGATTAATTGACGGTATAATTTTTTTCATCAACAAATTTGATGACTGTATTGGGGATATCATTCATAAATATTATTTATTTAGAGTTTTATTTTCTTCTTGCTCATGATACTTGGAGGATAGCCTCCTATTATTAAACCTAAAATTGATATTTTTTATGGTTAAGTTGATATTGCTTTCAATCTAACATGTTATGCATGGTATAATCATCCTCATAATCTTTAGCATGTTATTCAAGTCATAAATGAAGAAGAATAAATTATAAAATTTGAGATAGATTAGTATTTTAATCTTACTCATGAGACTCAATAGAATATTTTAAATACAAATAGATGAATTTAAGAAGTTAGAGCTAGACTTTTAGCTGCTAATCCTAGGCCTAGAACTCATTTTTTTTTAATTCTTTTTCTTTTGATGATATAATTTTGCCTTCTAAATATATTGATATAAATATGCAATTAAATCAAGTTAATAATGTCTAATAATATCAACCAATTTAGATAGAAGAAATTGTTGAAGCCTGTAATGAAAGATCAAGTAAAAGTGAGGATAGAATAGTTGATTCATGGACTACAAGATAATAAATATCAGAATGATCTCACTAAAGGTGAAAATGAAGCTGAAGCTAAAGAAGAACAATAGATATATGTAACTCCATGAATTTTGGTAAATCTAATCAATATTGGAAATCATCTTAGTATGTTACCTTCCCTTAAAAGGTTAAATATACCATTTTTTTTGTGCACCTGAAGAATCTTGGGAAGATCATTTAGAAGAATTTAGATTAATTTGCACTACTCTTGGTATAAAAAGTGTTTAAAAGGTTTTGCTAAAACAATTGAAGGGAAAGGTTCACAAGTATTTATTAGTTTACTTGCCAAAGTGATCAACACATGGAAAAATATTGAGAAATAGTTAGAGTTATATTTTGAGAAAGTGAAAGAGGACTTTGACCTAGTTAATGATCTTGTGAATTTTTATCTTGATCTAGGTGAGACCATTTATAATTTTATGATTATATTCACAAAGTTTTCTTTAAAATATTCCTCATGATCTTAGACGTTCTAAGGAATTATCTAGACTTTATTTTTATAATTTTTTACCCCTAAAATATAAATGACCTTAGAGGATAGGGATATTACAAAATATGATGAAACTTTAATGTTTTGCATTAAATATAAAAATAAACTTAAAGTTAATGGGTTTAAATACAGATCTTCTACATATCTAAATTCAGCTAATACAAATTTTTTGAAAGCTATTCAGGGTCTAGGAAATGAGATGGTCACTATTAAAAGATAGTTAAATGATAAACTTTCTTCGTCTAATATAAGTAATGCTGAAAGTAAAATATTAAAATTGTTTAGTACTATAATGTATGTGAATTGGATCATGATACAAATTCATGTGTTGTTCATAAGTTTAAGAATTTTCTTTAAGGAAAGGATCTTATATCTAAAGATTTGGCAGACAACATAAACATGTGTGCTCTTGATGATCCATCAAAAAATGCAAGTACTTATGTTTTTAATATTATAAATAAATATTATAACTCTTCTCAAAATAATAAAACAACTAATGATTTTATTATAATGATAAAGGTAAAATAATTCAAAATAATGCTTAAAGTAGTTTATCTGATAATTCTTTTCAAAATATTCTTTTATCAATTGGTTATAATAATAGTCAATATTAACATTATAAGCTTAAGAATTTTTGATAATTTGATGTTAAAAATTATAATATAATTGATGATTTATCAACAATTAAAGTTGGATTGTCATTATTGTAAATAGCTAGTCTTTTAGGACAACTTGATAAAATTAATAAAGATATTAAAAATATTAAAATTGATGTAAGCTTAAAAAAAGAAAGAAGTAATGAACAATCAATTATTTTTGCTCATTTTTATGATCCGCCTGCAAACTATATGCCTCCTTTTAATGTTACAGTCAAAATTGTTAATAAGGTAATTCATAATTGCATCTTAGATACAGGGGCTTCAAAGAATATAATACCTAAATTCATTGTAGATCAGCTAGACATATCTTATGAAACTAATAATAGGAAACTTACTAGATTTGATTCTAGACAAAATAAAAGTTGTGGTAAGTTTTGAGACATCGTCATCAAGATTACTTAGGATGAAAGAATTAGATGCATGACTAATGCCCAAATTTTAGATATTCTTAGTAATTACATTATGTTGTTAGGAAGAGACTAGTAAAAAATAATTGGTGATTTTATGAGAAAATATATGATATGAGTTCTTGTTAGTAATGCGATTGATTTCATAAAAAGAGAAGATTAGTCTAATACACCTATTGAGTCATCTTCTTCTTCCACTATTACATATGCTGAGACAGGAATTGAAACTTATGAGTTGATGAATTTAGATGAACCAAAAAATAAACATAAGTAACTATTTGAAAAAAATATTTTATGGACATTATACTTTGATAGATCTTGTTCTCAACAAGGTAGTGGTACTAGAATTTGTTTAATCTCTCCTGTTAATTTTTTTTGTTATGCTTATAAATTATCATTTGAAAACACTAATAATACTACAAAATTTGAAGCATTATGTTTAGGTTTATAAAAATCCATTAAGATTAGTATTAAACATTTATAAGTCTTTGGAGATTTTAAATTAGTTGTAAGATAAGTTCAAAAAATTTATAAAACTAATCAAACTCATCTACATTGTTATATGTAAAATTTTTGATCTTTACTTGAACATTTTGAGGCTTTTAATATCACTTATATTCTTAAATAATATAATATTAGAGATGATAAACTTTCTAGTTTTACATCTAACCCAACTCAAAGTGAGAGTGAACCAACCATATACTTCTCTTATGCTAAAATTTTTAGATCTAAAATTCTTGATTTTAATGATAATTGACCTATTTATAGTTGTGATGAACACATAGATTCTTTCATTAAAGGTAATTATTTTGATCATGATGATTATGTACTAAATTCTAAAGATTATTTGAAATTAAGTACTAATAAATTCCCTGTTAGTTTAGTAAGTTTGAAATCTATGTTTACACCTAACGATCAATCCAAATATTTTACAATGGAAGAGCCTTCTAGGAGAATCATAGGTGAGACTATTCCTATCAACTTAGGTATAAAAGAGGATCCTAAAATATGTCTATTTAAGAATTTAGATTACTCTAAATGAGAAAATTCATTAAGTTATTTAAATAATTCATTGATATTTTTGCCTGGTCATATAAAGATCTTAAAGGTTATGATACTGATATTATAAAATATGATATACCTATAAATCCTAGTATTAAATCTATAAGACAAAAAATATGAAGAATTAATCCTTTATTAAAAGATACCATTAACAAAGAGTTAGATAAAATGATTGATGCTAGTGTTATTTTCCTTGTAAAATATTTTAAATAGGTAGCTAATTTAGTGCTGATTAGGAAGAAAAATAGTGATATTAAATTGTGTGTTGATTTTAAAGATTTGAATAAAGCTAGTGTTAAAGATAATTTTCTTTTACCAAGTATAGATCAGATTTTACAATAAGTTGTATGACAAAAAAAGATGTCTTTATTAGATAAATTTTTTGGTTATAATCAGATTTTTGTAAATCTTGAAGATAGACATAAGACTACTTTTACTACATATAGAGAGAATTTTGCTTATAATAGAATATCTTTTGGATTAATTAATGTAAGAGTTACTTTTCAAAGAGCTATACATGTTACTTTTAATGACTTGATTGACATTGTTATTTGAGTTTATTTAGATGATCTCACCATTCATTTAAAAAGACAAAAAAAGTATTTAGATCATATTTGTGAAATTTTTATGAGATGTAGAAAGTACAATTTTTTTTTGAATCCAAAGAAATTAGTTTTTGGTGTTATTGAAGGTAAGTTATTAGGACATATTATTTTTAAGGATGGTATTTCTATAGATCCTAAATGCATTAAATAAATTAAAGAGTTAATTCTTCCTAAATATTAGTCTAGTTTAAGACATTTTTTTGATAAAGTAAACTTTTTAAAGAAATTTATATCATATTTTATTGATAAGTCTAACCCTTTACAAATATTGCTTAAGAAAGATAAAATTTACACTTGGAATGAAGGTGTTGATTTAACATTTAATAATGTGAAGGATGTCACTGCAAGTGCTTCAGTTCTTACTAAATTAGATTTAAATAAATATTCATTATTTATGTTAATTTTATTAAAAAAATTTAGAGATGGTATCACTTAAGAGTTTGAAAATAATGATGAAAAACCAATCAATTATATGAGTCAAGTTTTAAAAGATACTGAAACTAGATACTCTCTTATTAGGAAATTTGTTTTCTCATTAGTTTCCTTTTTGATTAAATTTTATTTTTATTTTAATAAAAATTAAAGTTTTTGTGTAATCTAGCATGCGTGTTTTATATTATCTTTTAAAATAACCAACCATTCAAGGAAGGCTTGTTAAGTGGATTTTACGTATTCAAGACTTTAATCTTGAATTCAAAACTTCTAAAATAATTAAAGGTAATAACTTGACAAAACATTTAGATAAAAATGCTTCTTAAAGTATTAATATTTTGGTCTTGTTAGTTGATGATAAGTTAAATGCCAAGTCTCATTTAAAGACCGTGAAAATTTTTGATTTTTTAAAAAAGTTCAAATTCGGTCTTGAAATGAATGAATGGGATTGTATGTTAGTTGAAGATAATTGGTATAATTATTTAGTATTTTATTTTTAAAACCAAGAATATCTTAATAATCTTGATAGAAATTAAAGACGTTTGTTGTGATTAAAAGTTTTAAATTTTTGTTTATTAATTTTTTTTTAATTTTATCAAAATAGAGACGAAGTTTTATTAATATGCCTTACGCATGATCAAACTCAGAAAGAATTTAGAGGCTATCATGAAAGAATTTATGATGGACATTATGATGCAAAAACCACTATTTATAATATCTTAAGAGTAGGTTATTATTGTCCTACTCTATTCTAAGATGCTTATAAAATAGTTTATTCTTGTATGCCATGTCAGTTGTTTAATGGTAGAGATAAGTTGTCTGCAATACCTTTAAATCATGTTATACTAAAAAATACATTTACAAAATGAGATATTGACTTTATTTTAGATATACACCTTCCTTCATCTACTAGTCATAGGTATATATTAACAACAATAGATTATTTTACTAAGTGGCCTAAAGCTAAAGCACTTAAAAGTTCTATAATAGGTGAAGTAATATTATCTTATTAAACAATTTTTTTTCTAGATTTGGAGTTCCTTATAAAATCATTTTTGATAATAGTCTTTAGTTTGTTTCAAATTAATTTATAGAAGTTTTGGATAAGTATTCAATTATATCCAGTCATTATCCAAATATTACTTGCAAGGTAATGGTCAAGCTGAGTCAACAAATAAAAATATGATTACAATCATGAAGAAATTAGTTTGTGAAAATAAAATAAATTGACATCTTAAATTTTTTTAAGCTTTATGGACTGATAGAACTATTGTTAAATTAGAAACTGGTTATTCATCTTTCATGTTAGCATATAGATTTGAGGCCACCTTAACAATAAAACTTTAGATTTCTTCAACGAGAACTGCTTTAAAATATGTTGATGAAGATATAAATTTGATTGAACAAAGATTGCATGATTTAATAGCTTTTGATGAATCTAAAGAAACGACATTACAAGAATTAGAAAAGGCTAACTAAAAATTGAAAAAGTTTTTCTATAAGAAAGTTTCTAATAAGAAGTTAAAAGTTGGTGATCTAGTTTTATATTGGGATAAAGCTCACGAAGATCTAAGTATAAATTTGATTCATTGTAGCTTGGTCCTTACAGAATTACTACTATACTTAGAAATAATGCTTTTTATTTAAAAATATCTTGAAAAAAATTGGTTACATTACTCAGTTAATGGCCATCATTTAAAATTATTTCATGATTAGCTCCTTTTCAGATTCCTTTGTTTCTTTATTTTCCTATTTCTTTTTGGTTTTGTGTTTATTTGCTTTATTGTCTTTTATACTTTTCCTTATTTTGTTTTATTTGTTTATTTTTTTATTGTTGCTTGCTTTTACTTTTACAAGGATCAATAAGTGTTATAAATGGATGAGTTTCACATTATGAAGAAAGAATGAGAGGATGCTACAATTATGTTATAAGTATAAATTATTTTTAAATATTACTCTTTATAAATTTAGTTTTCTTTATAAATGAAAAATATATGCCGAGTTGTAAATACTTGTTTAAGTAATACTTGATTTTTAGATTTTGTACTTATGACATTTGTATTAGTTTATGCATCCAACTTGAACTTCTCTATTATATCATTCCCTTTCTTCATGCCACATTAGCTAAACATTTCATCTCTTATTAAAATTCATTCTTAAAGGGGTTTATGCATAGATGCATGAAAAATAATTTATTTGGATCACACTCTCAATATTATGTCTTATAAATAGGCAAATTAATTTCTACTCAATTTTATTATTCAAAAAAATTGACTAGCAAGGTCACTAGTGTTATGCCTATTTTTCACACCCCCTCAATTTTTTAAAGACTAATACTTTTCTATCATAAAGATGAATCAGTTATAAAGTTTAAAACTACATCAGGGACTTAATCACTTAGTAAGATATTAGATGCATATTTTTAATTTCATAATTTGATGATGATTGATTTATGAGTTCATATTTATATTTTGAGTGATTTTGAAAAGAATAAATGGATGAATGAATAAAATATGTATATGTATTTATCATTTTCGAATAAGTTGTGATCAGTCATTTTTTTATTTGATTCATGATCAGATTATAATTCATCATTTTCAGTTAGAAATTAGAAGCACTATATGATTCCCATGTTGATTTAGATATCTACATTGATCTTCAGTTGAGTATGAATTTATCGTAACAATTTCTAGATTAAATTTTCAATTTAAATAGCCTGAGTAGTTTGTGGTAATTAATTTAATAGTTTCATTTAAATATACCCCTTAGTTTGATTAAAATGAAGATATATTGACTAGCAATAATGATTTTCCTATTAATTCTTTTTCAATTACAATTATATAAAAAAATTATCATGATTATTGTAGTTTGAGAGAGTTATACATCTTATAGTTTATCAAATCAAATACATCATTTGATTTATCATGAAATCAATTTTGAAGTTGATTATGAGATTTATATGAGTTCATTGGTTTGATTAATGGATCAAAATCATGAAAAATTCAGTCATAAATAAAGTTAACATTGGTTTATATTGATATGATTTTAAGTTGGTTAAAATTTGAACCATGAGTTCTAAACATACAAAATATGATTAATGGGGATAAATTATTCATTCCAAAGTTTTTATGAACTAACTTTATGGTACTCAAGACATGGTATAAGTGGTTTTTTTTTAAAAAAAAAATTTCTTAAAGACATTATATATTTTAAGTTATTCTAAAGGGTTCTAAGTTTCTAAATCCTCATCATGCTAGGGTCCTATTTTAATATCCTAAGTTCAAATTTAAGCTTGTTTGAAGTCACAATGACCACTCAAGGCTTATTATTTTAAAATCATATGGATTAAGGTCATGTTCAAAGTATAGGGTCTTATTTAAACTCTAAGGATTTATGACATGGTTATCATGACTCATAATCAAGTTGAGGTGGAAAGTTGATTTGGTAGATTGAGTTGGTGGTTTCATGGCTTATATGCTGGTAGGGTGAATTAAAGTGAAGCATATTGGATGCTTCAATATCTTGTAGGATCATTTGATATTTCAAGAAAATTAATGTGAGGCATACATGCCTCAAATATTGGATATTGGTAAGTGGTTTAGTAAATGAATTGGTGATTTATAAATTTGATGACATTGATAATTGGGTTGGTGGTATGCTAAGTACTTGTTTCAATATTGATGAGCCAATGAATGGTAAACACATAAGTGAGGTAGTTATGATGGACAATTGTGATCACAAATAGCTTTATTTTCTTATTTTTGGTCATTTATTGAAGCTTTCTTGTGGAAGTGATACTCTCTCAATTTAAATTTTGGATTTAAAAGTAGAGATTTTGAATAGAAAGATAAAATGACTGCATATTCAAATACACCATGAGAAAAATGAATAAGCTTTTTAGAATATTTATGGGTTATTTCAAATAGTTTTCAGTTGCATAGAAAGAAAGTAGTTTTTGGTTTGCATGTTGATAAGTTTTAATGAAGTAGTTGGTTTAAATCTGTGTATGAATATTTTGGAAAGTTGAATGATGTTTACAGTTTAATGGTTGGTATATTATTTTATGTGCATGAGATATAGTAGTAAATGGCTTTAGTTTTAGATATATTATTGGCAGATGGTGTGATATGAATGTGTGGATTTATCAGTTATGTTTGAACATGATATTTGAATATATGAGGCCTTTCTCATTGAATATACATTCAATTTTGGTTTCCTATGAGTAATATAAATTACTATGGTGCTTCGAGCATGCCATTTATAGGTTTAGAGGATTCATTTAAGTTTTAGGTTGTAAGGAAGAGCTCTGTGTGCTTTGTTTTGTGAATATGTTGAAAGGTTATTTAGGTTTTATCATAAAGGGATTATAATTGAACATGCAAATATCTTATCATTCTTAGCTTTCTACAGTCTCATTTATTCACAGTTTTGAAGGAAAATCTTACATGGATAAGTTTTGGAGGTATAGTGTGTTGAGCTCAAAAATAATGAAAGTTTTGTTTGGGTTTGTGTTTTAGTTTTTGAGGGTTTTATCATATTGAAATATTTGATGAAGCCTTAATTTGTGCATATCAGGGTTTGTAAGGTTAAAATATTTTGAAAATGTTTTGGGTGTTTATTTAAACATTGGAAATAAATGAACAGAAAGTAATAGTTCTTAGTTTTTATTTTTTGAAAACTATAACAAATAGTTTTTAGGTTCTAGAAAATGATTTAGAAGTCATATTTAGACATACAATATTTTGTTTTGAGTTTCTATTAAATTGAATACATTTTTATGATTTGAAACATATTAATTTATATTTTTGGATCCTTATTGAGCCATATGAGGATTTGATATATGATGAGTTTAGTACAAATTTGGAAGTATGATAAAGAAGGCTTATTGATTTCTGATCTTCTATAAATGTTTGTTTGGAAACTATTCATTTTTTTGAAGTTCTAGGTTTTATTTAAAGATAGATGAAAGGATTGATCAAATGTCAAATAATTTTGAGAATCTATTATGGTTATTTTAGTTTATACACAATAGTTTTGAAATAATATAGCCATGTCAGATGTTTTCTTTATGTGAATGGCTCCTTTTGAAATTTCTTTGTGAGGATGCATATGAAATTATACATAGTGTATAGGTCTAATATGATGTTTAGGAGATAAAATAGTGATAAAGTTCTATCATGATATATTTTGTTGGGGTTTTATGTTGAAATTTTTCTAGGTAGTATGATAGTTGATTTTTAGTTTGAAATATTAACTTGGAAAAACAAGTTTTGTTCAAATTCCATGTATTGATTTGATTCTAAATAAGTTATACGATTACAGTTTAAAGAATATATGCCATAGACATGATTGAATTGGTTTAGAAATTCATGCAATTTTGATTTGACAAAGATATTTATGTGAAATTATATTCATAGTGAAAATATAATTCAAAGAAATATAGCAAAATATTATGTAAATAAAATTATGTTAATATATTTTATTTTGAACTTTTAGATAGTTTTGAGGGATGTTTGATGAAATTAATGGAATATTACAATGATATTTGATACAATTGTAATAATTTAGTTTGCGTAATCAAATCCAGTTTAGAGTTTATTGATATGTGGTTGTGTTTGATATATAGTTTGATTTCATATTAAATGAATAAATGTTAATTTGTTTCAGTCATAATGATCAATTTTCTTTGAATATATTTCAAATACATAGGATGTCAAGATGGGATCTGTTTGGATCAAGTAGGAGTAATGATAACAGAGGTTGGGATCAAAATTTAGATAATGTGAATTAGCAAAATTTGAATATAATTTTTTTAAGGGGTGGTTTTAGGGATATAAGATTTGGCCCTATGTATGCTAGTATGGCTGTTAGGATGTCCATACACTTTGATGCTAATGGCCTTAAATTATGAAAAGTATTGAACAATTTTCCTTTCAACCCTACAAATCATAGTGGTAAATAAGGATTTCATGGCCATAGATTTGGTGATAGGACTCATTTCCATAATAGTTCCTCTCACCACTCATAGAATAATCCTCATCACTTGCCAATTCAATAACCTACTCTAGAAATAATCTATCTTATTAGTGAGCCACATCAGATTAATAAAGCCACTCAGCTTGACATTATAGTTAACCATGCTAAGAATTTTGTTAATCTTGTCCTACCTTCAGTTTCTAGTGAACCTTCATCATCTCAAAGAGACCCTATCTTAGGGTGCATAAAATTAAGTTTGAAGAAGCCTATTTCAGCTTGTAGGAAACACAGTCTACAAATCCATCCAACTATTTTAGATAAATGATCAAATAACCATAATGACATGGATACTCTAGTTGAGGTTAAAGTTATCAAATAAATTAAGTTAGAGGTGGATGATCCTTCAACTAATTCTAGAAAAAATATGATTCACCTCCCAATAGTTGAGATGGAGTAAAATGAGTGTGTCAATGAGCAAGGGAAGATAGTGATTGAAGTTCTTTCTGATTTTGAAGATTATTAGATGTCATTAGGATGAACTTTTATTTTTAATTTGAAATTTTAGTTGGTAAAATTTTATACTTTCAAATTTGATAATTTGACTTTCATATTTTGATATTTTGAAAAGTATGACATACTTTAATTAATTATACATACATATATATACATACATACATACATACATACATACATATATATATATATATATATATATATATATATATATATATATATATATATATACATACATACATACATACATACATACATACATACATACATACATATGCTTAAGTTAAATTTTCAAAATACATTATGGTATTAATATAAATATGAAGTTTATTAAACTTTGATTTATCTATTTATTTATTGATATATGTTATTCTATTTTATTATTAATTGATTATGTTCCCCATCCATCATAAGTACCTGATCTATATTCAAATACTTGATCCATTAGGAATTTTAAGTCTTAATTAAACCTTAACTAATAATTGTTTATATTAATTGACTTTACAAAGTGAACTAATCAAATTTAACTAATAACTAACTAAGGTTAGTTATAACTTATTTTTCAACTAAAATTTGAAGCATAAAAGGAGATCAATGATTCATTTGAGGAGGATGAACAACATAGGTATTGGAGACTTATACATTGTGAAGTCAATCATTTATCTCTCTTTTTTCTATGTAATTTCTCTGAGATAACATGACTTTTATAAATAGACCCAATGATACATTCTCTAATGGTTGAGTAATTGCTTAGGTAACATAGGTATATCTAGTTTTATATTATCATGTATAACATATTATCTAAAGTTTGTCAAGTTTAACATCATTTGAGGATTACTCCTTACAGTCATATGTACATAATCAAAGTATTCAACTTGAATAATGATGAAAAATTCACTGTTTGTGACACTTGATTAATCTATTTTGATTGTAAAAGTTATCTCTCAAGATATTTGTAAAAAAAGATGGTTTCTCAAATAAAATTGATCTATTTTGCTAAGACAACTCTATCTTTTTAGAATCACATTTCCTATATTATAATTTATATTGACTTTGATTCTAATATAATCTAGTTTATTTTATATTATCTTTAATTAATATAGTTTTCCTTTCTGTTTCTTTATTTTTCTTTCTTTTATCTTTTATTGTGATTTACCTACTCTTTATTTTTGTTCTATTTTGTTAAGTTTCTTTGATTGATTTCTTTCTTTTTAAACTTAATTAGATTTTAGGTTAATTAACTAAGTTTAATCTTAGTTTAGATTATTTTATTAGGCTTTTTTTAGATTAGATAGTTTATTAGATTTAGTTCAGATTGGATTTTATTATATTTAATTGACTTTAGTTTATTTATTTTTTAGATTAGTTTAATTTACTAGATTTAGTTAGTTTGTTAAGTTAATTAGATTTGAGATTTTTTTTGAAGTTTAGATTGTTTTAGTTTGTTTTACTTAGTTTATTTGACTTAATTAATGTTATTTGTTTTAGAATTAATACTTTATTTCTTTAACTTAGTTTGATGTTTCTTTCTTAAATTAGTGGCTATCCTGTTGTTTATCTTTCAGTTTATTGTGTCTTTGTGTGTTGAGATCTATTTGATATTTTTTACCTTGAAAATCTATTTATCTTGATCTATCTCAATTCTATTTTACTTTATATTTCTGATTTATTATCTTGATATTATTGGGAATTCATTATAGTAGAAAAGCAAAAGATTACTTTGAAATATATTATATTATTGAATCATATTTCTTTCCTTCAAGAGATTATCTTATTTATAGACCTTCTCTATTGGATATGATATATTATTTATTCATATCTGAACTAATTCATTATTTGATAAAGTAGATTTTTGAAATTATAATAGAATATGTTATATTTAATAACGTATTTTTTATTTTCTAAAACATTTTAAAAACTCCTAACATCTTTAGGATCATAATTGAACCTTTAAAACCTTATTATTAGAATAGCATAATTCCAACTTAACCTTCGTAATAGATAAAACGGTTGATTAGTTGATGGTACAATTTTTATCATCAAAAGGTGGGGTGGGAGAATTTGCTAAAGTGAACAAAGAGAAGTTTCTATGGCACCATTTCTTGTAAGATCCCTTGACCTAATTTTTATTGTATCGTGTGATAATATACACCATGATATAAAACACCATGGAGACCAAGTCATAATGTGCATAAGTTCTAAATCCTAATCCACTAAATAACTAAAAAAAATGCACCAATGATAAAAACCATGATGACAATGTTGACATATGAATATGGATGGAATCAAGTTCAATGTGAAAAGAATCACCTAATAAATGCATATAGAATGAGTTAAGGCACAAAAATGAAAGAAAAAAAATAAGAAAACAAAAAAAAAACAACTAAGCAAACACACACACACAAAATTGAAAGTAAAAGCAATAAAAAGCATCATGTCATTAACCAAGTCAATATATACATGTGAAGGCTGAACAAAATGATAAATAGGAGGTGACCCCAAGCAAGGACATTTTCAAGGGAATAAAATGTGGGGATAATATATCCTAGTATAATTTACATTCTTTGATTTAGCTCAACAAGGTGAAAGCTACGAACTTGGCCTAAAAGTGTGAATTAGACAGTGCCCCTAAGCAAGGATACATGGGAAGGGAAGGTCACACCTCCAATGGCTATAGCATGGATTGGATCCAATAATGGATTTTTACCCAATAAGGTAGATCTAATATGGATGATTATTTTTAGATAGAGCCAATATTTTTTATATTTTGGGGCTTTATATCTCTCTAGGAGATTATAAGCTGATTTTTTTAATTTTTAGAATTTTAATTTTTTTTGAATGTTTTCGTAATTTTTGGGGTGTATTAAATTATTATATATTTACAAGATACCACTTGAAAAATGGTGATATTTTTGTCTTAGGGTGACTAAGTTTACCTCAATGTGTATCGAATGCTACCTACATAGTCCAAATGGGCCTCAAGTCACTATAGTTCTGCTTACACAAAAAGCATATGACTAAGTACCAACAAGTTTTAGAAATAATAAAATGGTAATAATAAGGAAATATTATGTGTAAATGCATGGTAAAGTTGTTTCCTGTAACTTACCCATAGGTGGTTATAATTAGGAAACAACAATAAAGGGTCAGTGTTACTAATTTGCTTATAGGCAGTTACAATTAGTAGCATAGGATGGGACACTGATTTGCCCTAAGGTGTTTATAATTAGTGGCACCCACAATGAAACATAAAAACAAATTAATGAAGCATTTTTAGGACCACTGTCATACTAATTTCATATACTTTAATTTGAACATGTAATTCTAAAATAATTGTTAGAACTAAATTTGTCATCAACCACTGAACATGTTTAAAGTACATAATATTCAGAACCAAGACCAAACATGATAGGTGGGGATAGGTAAAAAGAACCAAATGGAAAAGGATTAATGGCATGGTGGAAATGGTAGGGTATGGTATGATGCAAAAATGGTATATTATGGAAAAAGGGGTGATCAAGCTAACTTCAATGTGAATTGAGTGTTGTCTACATAGTTTGAAAGGAACTCAAGTCATTTTAGTTAAAACATATGGAAAGGTATGAAAGGAGGAAAAGGGAAAGGCAAGGTACATGAAAATATATGAAATAATGGCAAGGCAAATAAAAAATAGAAAAAGGCAAGGTAAATGTCAAGGTAAGGCAAATGGTTATATTGTTCTTACTAATGTGGAGATACACATCCTGATTATCATATGATACAACTATAATAGTCAATTAAAATTGCTATCCCACACATCTTATGAATAGCTTCTTGGTAAAAAAACCTACTGTTGATTTAGACTCTAATAATTTTATTGTGATCTTTGTTGGTCATTTATTTTGTTTCCTTTAAACTTTGAGACAAAATATATTTGTAGCCTCTGTAAAGGAAAGCATAACCAAGGATGGTAAATAAGGATAAAAATTCTAATTTGGTAATGAAGATATAGATTATAATGGAGTGTATAATGGTTGGGTAAGAAATGAAGCTTGGGTTTTTTAGGCACACACAATGTTATTGATTTTAGATTCAAAATAATTCTAGTTATTGTGGAGCCAAAGACTTTTGAATATGCTCTCAATAGGAACACTATATTTTTATGTTGTTTAGGCCTAAGAGTAGTTACCATCTGATTATGATGTAGGATGGAAGCTAACTAATGTTATCTTTTATATCTTCTTTACTAAGAAGTGAATAAATTTTGTGATTAGCTATTGGTGCCTCAAAGATGTTTTCACCAATGAATTTGTCTTGATTATCCCATAGCGCCTCTGAGAAGGTTTTACTATAGAACATTGAATTTTAAATTTTATTGTCTTCTATAACCTCAAATGAGGTTTAATTATAAGATGCTGAGTTTGGTCTTTGATTGTACCTTAGCACCTCCAAAAATGTTTTACTAGGAGATTATTCTTATTCTACATAAAGGTGGCCTTGGTACACCTGATATTCTACAATTGATACATCATCATGGATGTAGTTTAAGAAAGTGTGATTCTTTTGGTCCCAATCGACACTTGTGGGAGGTGGAATGTCAGTATAATGGCTATGTTTGTTGTTGTTAATGGAATGGGAAGAGGCAACATAATCCTCATAGAATATATTGGGAGAATTTGCATCGATGTTGAAGTAATCATCCTCAAAAATTGTAGAAGGCTCAAACATATATTCAAATTGATCATCAATGTATGTGTAAAAAATTTCATAATTGTAGCTCTAAGAATCTGAATGGAACCACCAGTGTTTGTTATGGTGCTAAAGCAAAACACTAAGAGGCTAAAAGGCTTAGGGGTTCTATGGGCTACAAGAGATCTATAATGGAAATTCAATTTATCAGATTGTAACATGCTATAGATAGAATTATGAACCAAGTTGGGGCTAGCATGATTAGACACACAAAGGATGCAAGTATCTCTATTAGATTTAACCACATTAACACAAGTAGCTAAGACTAGACTATTGATTGCATACAAATTATGGAAACAACAATACTAAATAAAGAGAGCTAAAAAATGAAATGTAAATATATATGTTAAGGCACTTTTAGGCAAAATTAAATAAATTTTAAGTAATAAATATGTTTTCATTAGAGAGTTCAAGCTCATGCCTAATATAGATTTTATCTATCTTTCAAATTCAACACTATTATTTTCTAACAATGCAATGTTCTAGTTTTGTGTGTGTGTGTGTGTGTGTGTGTGTGTGTGTGTGAGAGAGAGAGAGAGAGAGAGAGAGAGAGAGAGAGAGAGAGAGAGAGAGAGAGATTGTTTAAGTAAGTTGTCTAGTTCATTTTGAGCATGTAGAGTCTTACTATGTAATGAAAATGTTTCCATTAGAATCATAACATGTAATGGTAAATATTTCAATTAATGAAGATATATTGTAACCACATGTGAATGCATAAACTTCAGAAACTATTCTAAATAATGCAAAAAATAACTAAATCCCTAAAACTAATCAAACCCTAGCATATATACTACAAAAGATAATTGAGTTTCACTTTAATTAGAAAATTTAACTCAAATAAAGATCAAATAATATGTGTAGATGTTTTACCAACCAAGAATCCAAGCTAGGAAGCAATGTAGGAGGAAGACCAAACTATGTCCAAGCTGAGGTCTAAACCAAAAGCCAATAGCAAAGGAGGAGGTAAAGTGAGAACTTGCAATGGTGTAAGAGCTCCAACCAATATTTAGTCTTAAGAATGCCAGAGCTACATATCAAAGAGCCATGACTATCATATCACATGATATGATGCATGATATTGTTGAAGACTACATCTACAAAATACTAGGCAAATTAAAAACCAGGCCAACCATCCAACAGTGTTACATAGAATATTTGAAAGACTACATGAGTACAAAGTTCAATTAAATATAAATAAATGTGTGTTTGGAATAACCTCAGGAAAGTTACTTGGCTTCATTGTGTCTCATAGGGGCATTGAAGTCGATCTAACAAAGGTCTAAGCTATAATAGAGATGCTATCGCCAACCAATTTGAAGCAGCTCCATAGTTTGTAGGGTAAGATCCAGTCAATCTAATGCTTCATATCTAAGTTAGCAGATAAGTGTCATCCATTTACACATCTTCTAAAGAAGGGAGTTTCATTTCACTAGGATAATCACTACCAAGCATCTTTATAGTAACAAAAAGATTACCCAGTAAATCCACCTATTTTATTACCTACTATGCTAGGAAAACCATTTTAATTGTACTTATCAGCTAAAAATAGTGCCTTGGAGGCACTTCTATCTCAACATGATGGCAAAGGAAAAGAGAATGCAATGTACTACTTAAGTCATACATTGGTTATGTATGAACACAACTATATTCTTATTGAAAAATCCTATCTAGCCATGGTTTTCATAACTCAAAAATTATGACACTACATGTTGAACAATAAGACCGTGGTCATTTCAAAAGTAGATCTGCTCAAATATCTACTATCTAAAATAACTTTACAAGGTAGAATGGCCAAGTGGATCATGTTTCTTAGTGAGTTTGACATAGAGTATGTCAATTAGAGGGTAATCAAGGGATAGGTCCTTATAGATTAGCTTTCTAAAACACCCCTTGTAGACATAGAGCCACTCACATTCTAATTTATTGATGAATCTATAATGACCATCATTGACACACCTCTTGAGAAGCAGTTTTAGAATCTATATTTTTATGGACAATTCACAACACATGGATCAGGGGTAAGCCTCTTATTTATTACACCATAAGAGGATCTAATCCCTAAGTCATTTAGGATCAACTTTCCTTGTACCAATAACATGGCTAAATATGAAGCACTTGTTGTAGGGATTCACAAAGTGGTACAATGGAATATATCTTATCTAAAGGCTTATGATGATTCTCCATTAATCATCAATTATATTACAAACCATTTTTAGACTAAAGATGACAAGTTGGTTCTATATAAAGCCATGATCAACACTCTCAAGCAATAAATTACTAACATTCAGTTTGAGCATATACCAAGGGCTAGTAATAGAATTGTAGATGCCATGGCTACTATTGGATCTCTAATTCAACAAATAGAAAAAGCTAGAGAGTATCATTTCCTCATCAAGAATTTGGTCACACTAGCTCATGAACCTTCAACTGTGGTAATGATTTATGATATTGTTGGTCTTAATTCTATCTGGTATTTAGACCTTTATAACTATCTTTATGACCAAGTTATACCACCTAACCTATCATAAAAACAAACCAAAGCCTTTATCCATCACTCCACTCATTATATTCTACTTGGATCAACCCTTTACCACTGTGGTTTTGATGAAACTTTGCTTCATTGTTTAACTTCAATAGAATCTACACTAGTGTTATAGGAAGTTCATGAAAGGGTATGTGGATCCCACTATATAAGGGATATTCTATCCAAAAATATCTTACGTATTAGTTATTATTGGCCCACAATGGATGTATATGTAGTTACATATGTAAAGAAGTGTGACAAATGTCAATAGCATGCCAATCTGATTCATGCCCCAGCTAAGACTCTAAAACCAATGTTGACACCATGGCTATTTGCTACATGGGGCCTTAACCTCATTGAGAAGATCAATCTCACTTCATCTAATGGCCATAAAAATATCCTTACCACCACTGAATATTTCACTAAGTGGGTTGAGGCTATACCCCTTACATGACTAGAAATCAAATTTCCAAGTTCATCTTCAATAATCTCATTTCCTGTTATGGTATCCCCTCTAACATTATATCTGATAATAAAGGATCATTCATGAACAAGGATGTCAATAAGCTATGTGTCAAATATAACACAACATTTTTCTACATCATATTATCCTCAAGGTAATGGCTAAGCCAAAGCATCAAATAAAAATATTATCAATATTCTCAAAAATATTGTTAATGATGCTAGTCGTGATTGACACCTTTAGATATTCCATACCCTTTGGGAATATAATACCAATCACCATACCCCCATAGAAGCCACTCCATATTCACATGTTTATGGTACAAAATCCATCCTTCCCATTGAGGTTGAGTTGCCTTCACTATGCATATCTTTCAAGCATGTCCTAGATGATAATGACTATCGAGTTGCTCTCCTGCAAGAGCTAGACCTACTTGATGAAAAATGCACAGTTATGTTCAACAATCTTCAGGCATATCAAAACAAACTCAAAGGCTAATACAATCACTATGTCAAGCGTAGAAAATTTGAACTTGGTGATCTTGTTCTTAAGGAAAACCAAAAGAATACCATGACTGAGAAAAAGTATAAAGGTAAATTTAAACCAAACTGGATAGGGCCTTTCATCATTAATATGTATTATAGATTAGGAGCATATAGGCTAGTAACACTAGATGAAGATCAACTTCTTGAGCTAATTAATATTATTCACCTCAAGCAATACTATGCTTGAGTGCTATGGTGTATTGTCTATAAGGACTATTTCAATTGTGCCATTTTATCACTATTCTTATTTATACAAATACCATTCTTATCCATCATCTTATCCTTATCCATTTTACCATTCCATTTTATTGACCAACCATATTTTAATCCCTATCTACCTAGCCTATTTGAATTTGGTTTCACCTTTCAACACCAATGAGTCTGATTAGTTTCAACAGTTGTTTCAAGCATTCTAAATACATAAAATATTTTAGATTAGTATGACATAAGTTTTGGTAGTTACATCATTTGTTTGTTGTTCTTTTCTTATCACTAATCTTGTTTCTAATTATAACCACCTATGGGTAGATTAGTACCATTGATCTAGGTCATTGTGTCCTAGTTATAACCACCTATGGGAAAACTAGGGAGAACATTTGTTTATGGAGCATTCAAATACCAACTTGTCATTTCCTATGTTGTACTATGCCTTTATACCAACTGTGCCTTTTTTGTTTAAATTGACTACTAGACTAGTCGAGTTCCTCCACTATAGGGTAGAACTATAGTGACTTGAGGTCCTGCTCTGGGACTATGTAGGTAATGCTCAATACTTGTTGAGGTTAGATCAGTCACCCTTTCCACCATGATCTCACCATTTTATGAGAAACCTAAGTCATGCTCTCACTATTTTGTGAGTAACATAAGCCATGCTCTCACCATTTTGTGAGCATCCTAAGTAATGCTCTCACCATTCTGTGAGCTCAAACTATTTAGTGTCTCATCATTCTCAATCGAGTTGAGACACTCTAGAAATTCTAAAAATATTTGTAAAACCATTAGAAAAAAGCAAAAAACATTGACCACTTCTTTGTTGTAAGGATTCTGGGAACCCTTACTAAGTTACAAGAAAATCCCTTGTTATGTAGTTTCTCCATATTTTTTGGCCCCTTTTATCCCACGTACTTGCCATTTTACAAGACCATTCCCATTCTTTTGTCACATCCACTTTGTTTATTTTTATTATTTATCATTTTATTCCCTTTTCTTGAGAGAATTAGATTTGGCCTAAAGTTTTTATTAGATATTATATCCATGGAACTATGTAGGTATCATCCACTTGCCTAGTGCATATGGAGACAACTCAAACACCCCCTTCTTTTTCTTCTATTCCCTCATTCTGTTAGTTTGTTAAGTTGTCACGTATTTTCTTGGGGCAATATTCATATGGTTTATAATGCATTATTTATTTATTTATTTGTTTCTACTTATGTATTTGTTTGTATGCCTATTTGTTTCCTTTTATCACTATTTCCTTGATTTAGTCCATGTAAATTCATTGGGTGATTCCTTATGCACACATATACTTGAATTAATCCATATTCATCTATTAACATTGACATCATAGTTTTTATCACTGGTGCATTATTTTCCTTTGAGTATTAGATGTCGAGAGTCTGTCCTTTTGCATATTTTGGCCAAGTCCTCATGATGTTATACCATGATGCCTATCAACACATGCTACAAAAAACCTTAGCTTCAATAAGTCTATTCAACAATGGTGGCATCGACATCCACTGACATCTTGATTCAATCCCAATCATATCCCAAATAGAGTAATTAACCATGAAAAAATTTCAACCTTTGTTAGTTCAGATGAGCATCTCCCTACTAGTAGGTTTTGTCAATTCATCGTTACCCTCTATGTTAATTTACCATCATTAATCAGTTGATCAATCATGTTTTTCATAATTGGGGTCCAAGGATTATAACTACCTATGGGAAAATCATTGCACACCATCCCACCTAAATTTCTTAAAGATTATAACTGCTTTTAGGCAAATCATTGTGTTATCACCACTTTAATTTTTCTACCCATATAGGGGCATGTTGTTATCTTGTTTGTTTATCCTAAATGGGGCAGCTCCATCTTCTCAATGATTATAACCACCTTTAGATAAATCATTATGTTATCATACCACTTTGCCACTATCAAGGTACAATACTTATAACCACCTTTGGGCAAACTATTGTACACCATCCCACTTGCATTCTCAGTGATTTTGAATACTTTTTCAATATCATTGTGTTCTCCTCCCATCAATTTCCTTTTCTTTGGTCCTCATCTCCATTCTTTCTTTCAAGGGATCACTTGACGACCTTTCCTTGTGTCAACCTTTCCCTCAAGGGGGCATCATGTAGTTAGTTTATCATCATTGAAGTTTTAGGCATATAGGACCTTTTCATTCTTTGAGAAGAAGTTACTATGATTATATCTTAAAATTCCTTCCCAAATAGGGGCAAACTATAGACACCTAAATCTAGCCACTGATAACCTCCAACCAAGCTTGTGACCAATTTCCACCAAAGTGCATAATTTGGACTAAAAACACTAAAGCACATTAAATGAGTTGAAATTGATATATTCAAGTGTCAATTTTTGCCAGAGTATCATTAAATGGGGCAATGAAATTTATGGGCCAACTAACTTTGATCAGATCATTTCGAGTCAAATTACCAATTTTACACTTGGGTGCTCTAATTTACTCTTTTCAATTAAATCTCTTGCATGAGACACATGCCTTTGTTATTTGGTATCGGTAACATCCTAAATGGGATAATGGATCTAACTCATTTTACACTGACTTTCAATTCTAATTTAGTCAAATTTTCGACCAATAACATGACATTTTGACCAATTTGATTAATTTGTACACCAAGAGTCAAAATTTACACCAAAGTTGACTAATCATGTTTTAGGATAATTATACCAAATTAGGGCCTTAAGTTAGTTTTCCATGGAACTTTTTGAATAAATCTTTATTGAAAATTGATTTCTATTAACTGCATCATTATATGACATCATCATATGGGGTGGCATCCATAAGCCATAAATGCATACAATAGCAAGATTATGGGTCTCCCATGCCTCATTAAGACCCTCCATGCTTATTGAATGCCACTTTATCCCAAACATTAATAGGGATATTTGTATAATGAATTTCATATTTGGATTTATTCATGGCCACACATCTCAATCTTGAGATGGATGGTCATGGTTGATCCTCAAACCATTCCAAAAAGCTATAAATAGGAGGCCTTGCCTATTGAATTTTAAGCTCTCACATGCCAAAGTTATAATGCTAAATTTATTCCAAATATTCATGAAAATTAGTGTTATAATTCCCAAATATTGAGCTGAGCCAAGCCAAGCCAAGCCAAGCCAAAGACACAAGGTGCCAAGGAGAGATGGAGGTAGCCAAGTTTCCATTTGAGCACAAACCGAGCAAGCCACTACAACAAGAATTTTAGAGCATCCAAGGAAGGTGAAAGGAAGTTTTCTTTTGATTTTTAGTTGTGTTTTTCATTTATGTTTTGTTAACTAAGCTCCTCTTAGTAACTAGGCCTAGAGATGTTATGCTAGAGTGTTTATTTTAGTTTTGATTTTAGTTTTGGAACTAAAATTAAACTAACCATCCTCTCTTGAGTCAAATTAATAGTCTACAAGATCAATAAGGCATGCCCAAAAGATGAATTCCCTCTTCTAAATATTAATATGATCATGGATTCAACAATAGGATATGAAATGTTATCTCTAATGGATGGTTTTTTGGGCTACAATCAAATCAAAATCATGCTCAAAGATCAACATAAGTCAATCTTCATTACTCCATGGGGGACCTTCTACTATCGAGTCATGCCCTTTGGTCTCAAAAATGCCGAGACTACTTATCAATGGCAAATGATAGTTATTTTTGATGATATGATACATGATCTAGTTAAATATTATGTGGATAATATCCTAGGGAGGTCCTGACTCTGATCATAACATCATGAAGTCTTAAGAAGGATTTTTGAGTGGCTGTGAGAGTATAAATTGAGATTGAATCTAAGGAAATGTGTATTTGGAATAACCTCAACCAAATTACTAAGGTTTATTATATTTAAGAGAGGCATATAAGTGTATCTAGCTAAATTTAAAGTAATTATGGAAATGCCTCCTTGCAATCTGAAATAACTTGAGAGTCTTTAGGTAAAGTTGTAAGTTATTTGTCAATTCATCTCTCAGATCGTAGATAAATGTCACCCCTTCATTCATCTCTTGAATAAGGGGACCAATTTTAATTGGAATTTGGAATTCCAAAAGGCCTTCAATAATCTCAAGAATTGTTTGGAAAATCCACTTATGTTATCACCCCTGTCACGAGAAGACCCTTGCTCTTGTATATTTATGCAACTCTGTGTGCAATAGGTTCCCTTATTGCACAACACAATGATGAGGGAAAAGAGCAATAAATTTATTATCTCAATTACACCTTAATCTATTATGAGGTAAATTATACTCTAATTAAAAAATCCTACTTGGTTGTGGTCTTTGCTTAGCAAAAACTTTGGCACTATATGCTTAAGAATCAACTCCAACTCATTGCTAAAGTTAATCCCCTCAAATATTTACAATCAAAATCATCCCTGATGGGATGAATTGCGAAGTGGATTATGTTGCTTAGTGAATTTGATATTGAATATGTTCATCAAAAGGCCATTAAGGGATAAGTGATAGCATATCAACTAGCAGAAGCACCTATTATTGTGATTGAGTCTTTTACCACAACCTTCTCGAATGAATCTATAATGAATACTTTAGAATCTAATGGATGGAAGCTATATTTTGATTGCTCTTTTACCATGCATGGTTCAAGAGCAAGAATCCTTTTAGTCACCCCATAGGGTGACCTCATTTAAAAAGCATTTTGCCTCACTTTTTGATGCACCAACAATATATTAGAATATGAGGCTTTAATAACTGGCCTTTACTTAGCCATATAATAGAACTTCCAACATTTACAAGTATTTGGTAATTTGTATCTCATAATCAAGTAGGTTAATGATGAGTTCCAAACTAAAGATTAAAAATTACTCCCTTATAAATAATTGGTAGATCAGTTGAAGTAGAATTTTTAGACTATTACATTTAAACAAGTGCCAAGAGTGAGTAATAAATTAGTTGATTCCATGGCCACTATTGGCTCTCTAATTTATCTCCCTGCATATGTCTTGGAAGGGAATTTTCTAATAGAACATTTGATCCTACTAGCACATCAATCTATGGACCCTTTATAAATGTGGTCAATTCTTGATCCTAATCTTCCTTGGTATCATGACTTTTATAATTAACTCCATGATAACATCTTACCATCAAAACTCAATCACCACCAATGTAAGGCCTTCATTCATTGTACCTCTTATTACACTATCCTTGGTAAAATACTCTATCTCATATATTATGATGGGACTTTATTAAGATGCCTAACCTTAGAAGAGGATTCTGTCATGATCAAGAAGGTTCATGATGGTATTTATGGCTGTCATGTTAGTGGAATGGTCCTAGTCAAGAAATTGTTCTAGATTGGATATTATTGGCCTACCATATAATAAGATGCATGCCAGTATGTGTAGAAATGTGTAGCTTGTCAAAACCATGATATTCTTATCCATGCATCTGTATAAGAAATACAACCTATTATGAGTCTGTGGCCATTTTATATATGGGGATTTGATTTGATTAGAAAGATAAATCCTATGTCTTTTGATGGACACAAATTCATTATCATTGCTACAAAGTATTTCACTAAATGGGTAAAAGAAATGATGCTTACCTATACTATAGGTCTTTAAATTTATAAATTCATCCTAAACCAAATCATTTACCATTTTGGCATTCCTAACTACATCATATATGATAACAAAAAGTCTTTTAAAAATCAAGAAGTCAAAGCCTTGTGTCAGTGGTATGACATCAAGAATTTTTTTTCTTCCCCTTACTACCCCAAAGGGAATATATAAGATGAAGCAAACAATAAGATCCTTATCAATATTCATAAGAAAATAGTCAATGAGGTAGGTTGGAATTATAAGCCAAAATTATATCATGCACTTTGGTATTATTGAAAAAGTGTCCAAACACCTACTGGGGCCACTCCTTATGCTTTAGTATATGGAACCAAAGTTATCTTGCATGTGGAAGTAGAGCTCCCCTCCTTACAAATATAATTATGGGGAATTATTAATGATCACAATTTTAGACATGATAGGATACAAGAGTTTGATCTTCTATATGAAAATCATCAATTGGCCCTTAATCACTTACGGGCATATCATAATAAATTAAAAGGCCAATACCGCAAGAAGATCTAGTCTAGAGAATTTGAGGTCAGTGATCTAGCCCTAAAATAAAATAAAATAAATACTAATGTCGATAGGGATAATAAAGGAAAATTTTAATCCAATTGGCTTGGTCCATATATCATAATTATCGTATTGGGATCTAAATCCTAAAAATTAGCTATATTGAATGGTAAAGAGATTGATGATCCAATGAATATAATGCATCTAAAATGTTTTTACACTTGACAAGATCCACCTCACCTACGTCTATGGGTCCCCACTCTTGGGGGAATATCCATTTTCATTCCATCCCACCTTTCCCTTTCCATTCTTCTCTATATACCCATCCCTGATCCTAGACTTAAAAATGGACATCTATTACAAGTTTTTATGCAGTAACAAGAGACATATGTTTTTAAACAAGGAAGAAGTCATTAATTATTGTGTGATGAGGATGTTTGTTGGGGAAGTACTCTAGAGTTTCTTTATCCATATCTATCATATATATCCCCAATATTATCACATCCTTCTACCTATCCTTTATCCTACCACCCTATCACATCTTCTTTGACAAGTGTGTCTCCTTTTAGCCTCAAGCTAACCCCATCCCTGTTTGTCCCTTGTTGCCACAAAAACTATGGTCCAAATCTTCTCACTAATGTTATCATTGTGAAGGGGTCAAAATAGGTTTTTACTCTTGGGGTTTTTTATACATTATGACATCGAATATCAATTGATTATCCTAAACCCCACATATGGTTATTTTTGAATAAGGTTGGAATCTTGTTCCAAAATATAATAGTTTTGGGCACTTTATACCCCATGTACATATCCCATTATTTTCATTAATCCCATTTTCCATAATCACTTTCTTATCACTTAATTATCCATTTATATATCCTTATCATTATCCCTATATTTAGTCTAAGTTATCTTATGATTGTCTTGTGTGAATGTATGTATATTTTGAATATGTGTGGTTTTTTGGTTAATCATGTACATACTATTTACATTATCTTATTTATTTAATAGTCTTGTTGTCATTATATATATATTTTATCTTGTCAATGTTTATAGTGAACAAGGATGGTATAGGTGACCCCCAAACTTGTTTTGGGAAAGGTCACTTTAAAGTAGAGTTCCAGCACGCCCTAGTTGCTTAATGTGTCTTTGACTTTTCTCATGTCATTTAACACATCTATATCTACTAGTGAAATATTAAAAAGGATTGAATACATTTTCAATGGCTTCCAAATTTTCCACCCATCCCATTCCCCTCAATCCTGTCACTTATCTCATATAACCTATCATTGTCCCATCTAAACCTATTTCCCCCATCCCATCATTATCCTACCTCCATGGTGCAAGAGGATTCCTACCCAATACCACATTGTGAGATAAAAAATTAAAAAGAATTAATATTTTTATTAGCACATTAATTTACACTTCATTACATATCACATTATTATCATATCTAATGTATAACATACATCCAAAAAAATAAAATCATTATCTCATAACATCTCCTAATATGTCAAAAATAACTCCATAAACATACCATCTATCATGATCTCATATGTATACATCAAACATATAAACTAATAATCATCACATCTAAATCACATCCATTACATCATCATAAACACAAAACAATACTCTATATATATATATATATATATATATAGATATATATATCCATTGCATATTCAACATATAACACATAGATAAAGCATCTGAATGTATCCATCATCCATACCACACAAATTAGAAACATATAAATCAATCAAATCACATCTAACATCATATAAATAAACCAACATACATCTAGTCAACACACATCTAATCACATCTCATCATATACCCAATACATAATGTGTCCATAAAATATATCTAAGTCCATCATAGTCAACATCCATAACTAATGCATATCAAAAAATAATTATAACACATCACATCATCCAAAATCACATCATAAATACATACACACACACACACACACACACACACACACACACACACACACACACACACACACACACACACACACACACACACACACACACACACACACACACACACACACACACACACACACACACACACACACACACACACACACACACACACACACACACACACACACACACACACACATGATGTGTGTGTGTGTGTATATGTATATGTATGTATGTATTTATGATGTGAGTGTGTGTGTGTGTGTGTGTGTGTGTGTGTGTGTGTGTGTGTGTGTGTGTGTGTGTGTGTGTGTGTGTGTGTGTGTGTGTGTGTGTGTGTGTGTGTGTGTGCACACGTGCGTGCGTGCGTGTGCATGCACGTGTGCGGGCGTGCGTGTGTGTGTGTGTGCGTGTGTGTGTGTGTGTGTGTGTGTGTGTGTGTGTGTGTGTGTGTGTGTGTGTGTGTGTGTGTGTGTGTGTGTGTGTGTGTGTGTGTGTGTGTGTGTGTGTGTGTGTGTGTGTGTGTGTGTGTGTGTGTGTGTGTGTGTGTAAATATAAATAAATAAATCCATCAAATCACATCTAACATCATATAAATAAACCAACATACATCTAATCACATCTCATCATATGCCCAATAAATAATGTGTCTTTAAAATATATCTAAGTCCATCAAAGTCAATATCCATAACCAATGCATATAAAAAAACAAATATAACACATCACATCATCCAAAATATCATCATCATCATCATATATACATACATACATACATACATATATATATATATATATGTATATGTATATATATCAATAGTCCACATGGAGTCCATGTCAAAAAGTAGATACAATAAGTGGGCCCCATGAGAAAAAATGTGATACAATAACAAATAATACTCTATACATCTCCTATCTCAAAAAATCATGGCTATGCTCTTAGTAATCCTCTCAAAGGCTGATGAACTAAATGTGAGGAGATGGCCCTAAATGAAGCTGCATGTTATCCTGGTGGCACTGCAACCTCATATAACATCATATAATATTGGGCCTCCCATGTCAAACTTTTAATGTTCCACATAAAACTATACATACCAATCTCTCTCATCATTGTATCCACCTCCTCCTTGGCCTCCTTGGCCACCTCCACCTCTCATGTCAAAGTATGAATCCATGCATGCATCTGGGTGATCTAGCCTTGATACCCTATAATATATGCATCTTGACTATGAGTATAGCTCTATAATGTGACTATATTCACGTATAATGATGTAACCTAACCCTATAATCCAACCACTTGAGCCTAGGTTTGAAGCAACTACCCATCTCTTTGCATTATCTGGGCTTGTAGTTGATCCCTCTCTTGAGTGATCCCAACTATCTCTATTAATAGATCCTGTATCTATATCTATAGATGTAATATAAAAGTCCTCTCATATTATGTCTAAGGATACTAAGATGGTAAAACACCATCCCCACCTCTATTACCCCCACCCTATGTATCAACATGTACCTATGCTTGAGTCTAAGCCCCACTCCCTTTAGCCTACCCTGTAGCTTCTACTTGATCTCCATCCCTTCTATCCACATCCATGGCATCACCATCCTACCCATTATGGACATCCTATGTTGGTACTTACATCCTCCTCCTATGAAACCTCACCCATGCCTATATCACTCTCCTCACCACCCCTATCTAAACCACAACCTTAGGTTAGAGTAACCTCATTAGAACTCATTGCACCCACCAAGCTATATAAACTATTTTAACTCCTAGATCAAGAATCAAACTCTAAAAATCCCATGGGAATAAGGTAATGTTATCATAATATGCTCATGTTAAGTATCTATCTATTGACCTCCCCCATTGTGCCCTCTCCTTGTCACTCTTATCAAATAGGTGCTCTTTTCCTGGTATGTCCTGGGTAAATCCAAAAATACCTCTATACATATTTAGACCTATATTACTTTATGATAAAATATTTGTGGCCTATCAAGTAACACTTAATAAACGTGTACTGAGTCACTATAGCCTCATCATCCTATTTAAACTGTAACCCCCATAGGGCATCCATGTGATGTGTTCTAGATGTAAGTTATCAAATGCCTGATGATAGAATCTCATCTCACCAACATGACCTCACTTCACACCTATTAAAATGTACCACCCAAACACCATGGGATGATATGACTCCCTCACTTTTAGAGTCACAAATGACTATTGGATTACAATATGCTCCCAACTCTAGATCTATAATAACAATAATGGCCCTAGGCTTACTACTCCCTTGTATGTTCTCAAGTGTAGCTCTCGGTATAGATGGGACAATACCACTAGATCCTATGCAAACACTCTAAAATATTGAACCATATCTACTACTATATCCCCTAAGCCCAAGTGAAACCATTGGCCATTCTTATCTTATAGGAGTATGTCAGTAACAAGAGACATAACTAAAAGGGTCAGGCAATCAATAGTCCCTTCTTGGAGGCACCTTTCAATGTCTAATACAAGCATGCTTCCTGCCAGTTTATGTAAGGTAACACTCAAAGTGTGGGATATCTAATAAATATTATCTCCTAGCATTGATAGATGAAGAATCCAATAAATATAATCAAGAGTCACTTGCATCTTGCCTATGACAAAGTGAAACATGCTAGTCTCTAAATGCCATCATTCCACCAACACTATGATCAAGGCCTGATCAATATGCACCACCAACATCATCATGATGTAGTGCAGTCCTATCATCTCTAGTACTCCATAATCTACATCTATCAATAGGTGCATATCATATAACACCTTAGGTCACCCTAGCTATGAAACCATCACCCCTAAGTCCTCTTGCACAATCACCATAGATATTATCACTACCTCAAATTTATCATCACTTATCCTAAATCAAACACCACCAAACCCTAAAATCCACACTCATCACCCTTGCTTGCTCTTCTTCTACCCTAGGATTTCACCTAATAAACCCTTATCCCTCTTAACCCAAATATCACTACCCTCCCCCTCCCCCATCTTAATCTTAGTCTACCCTCACCTAACTCACATAATCTAATTCCACTTCTTAGACCATTATGTCTAACATCAATCCCTGTATCTACATACCCATATTGTTATAAAACCTAACTCATATTAATTTTAAAAACTTCTAATCCCTCCTCTCATCTAATTAACCCTACCACATCCCTAATCCTAATTAACTAACATCATATCTAACATCCCTAATTCTATATCCTAATTAAATAATTCTTAACTAACTACATCACCCTAATCATCTCTCACACCCCCTAACCTATTTAACTCTAATTATTCCTAAACACTTAGCTTATTCCCCATCCCACCTTACCTAACTAATTGGCCTTCACACATTCTCACATCATCTAACAAACCTCACCCCTTAACCTCTTCCCCATCACTATATTTTTTTTCTAACTTTGGCACAATCAAAACTTGTAGATATGCCCTAACTAGTGATGTTGACAAAACCATTACTTGCATCCTATGATTTTGTATAACCTCATGGTTATGAAAAAACATGATTTACTAACTCATTGTCTTGTAAAATCACAAGTCTCCACTTATGGTATTGTAATATAGTATATCCCAATTTGTGGTATTACAATACCACATCTCTAACCTTGTGATATTACAATATCACCTTTTCCTACATAAAACCATAGGTCATGACTGTAATATTGTGATTGAGGGCACTTCCCTCAGTCATGGTATTTCACCCATAGCACTAACAACCTACCTTCAAACCAAAAATCAATGCAAAATTTACAAAACACAAAGATTAGGGGTTCTTACTCACTGATGGTCCAGCCTCAGTAGGTCTCTGGAATTCCTAGACTCATTTAGCATAATGGGAAGCTCAAAGAAGTCGATCCATTATTTTAGCTTAGAGTCATTTTTTCACTTAGGACAAAAGTTCAAATGAATTTATTTTTAACATTTTGTCCTATTTGACCCCCCTTAACCCCTAAAAGCCCTTTTATAACAATACTACCATATTCAAATCTAGTTACATCCCTTAAATGCCCCAATCAGTTATTCATTCTCATCCCCCAAATCATCTAGGGCATGAATTTTTTATTTCCCTACTATTCAACCTAATCCCACATTAGAAATACATCAGCTTGAGGTCTCTTAAGACTATGTAGGTAGCTCTTGAACATGATTTTGAGCCCAACTATAGCTCGACCATCGTTAACACCTCATCCCCATCCTATCACCAAACTAGTTACTCGACAATCACACATCATTTTAAGCTACATATCTTACATAAAGTGGCTCGTTATCATCCATTAACAGCTTTTATCTCCTTTATCAATTTCCAATCTATCCCTAGTATGTGTCTTTCCTATAGGACTCATCATAGGCTTGTATCTATCTCATCTCTTTTATTTCCCAAATAATGTCTTTATCTTAGAATATCATCTTATTAATCAAATGCCTTTCTAGACATTGGTCATTTGTCTAGAACCCATCACAACTGAGTCACTCATCCCCTTGTCCTTCCCCTTGGTGCATCTCAACCATATCTAACTCATTACTTGGGGCATCCCAACCCCATTTTCTTGTTTGAGTCTCATCCCACCCATGGGACTTCTATTCGAGTGACCATCTAAGTCGGTTCTCCCTACATCTCCCTCGAGGGGACATCATAACTACTAACACCAGATACAATTTCTTCCATAAAATTATGGTTCTTCTTTGAAAAACCATTAATCCTTCCATCCTATCCAGTCACAATGACCTTTCCAAGAGGGACAAAATGTATGCACCTAAATCCACTCACCTTACTAATTACACTAATTTAATTTATAACTACACTTCCTAGCTAATTGACCATTGTTCCATTTCCTATTCCTACATCCTACAAACCTTATTCCATCCCATAACCAATAAATTCCATTAATTAATCTACTAACAAAACCCATTTACTTACTAACCTACCCCCTAAGCCACTTCCCTATTTAAAAATATAATATCTACCACCCTATTCCTAGCTATTCCTAAACCCATATATCCTAATAGAGATTTATATAATTGGAGAATTATAGAAATATCATTTATTTTAGCTTGTTTTCCTCTAGAATTCTCCGTTCTAGATATTTCCAAGGAATGTTAAAATTCTTTGGAAATACCATAGCCATTGATCTTAATGTCTCAAAATTAAATTTGAGCCATTGATTCTTCCCTCCACTTCCTATATAACTAAGCCACCTTACTCCATGGAAAATAACTTAGAAATTGAAATCGTGAAGCCTTCTTTATATCTTATGTCCATAACCATCCTTCTTTCATCCATCAAGAGCCATTACTAAGTTTAAGAATCCATTGGAGGCCATTATCAAATAAACACAAGCAATCCAACATCCATCAAATTGGCATCAAGCATCTATTTGGAAATATTGGAGAGGAACTATAAAGAGGTAAAATTATGGTGAGAATTTTTCTTAGCAATCTGATTATCTCTTTTATCCCTTCTATTTGATGTGTTTAGATTTTAGGTTTTTATTTTTAAAAAATAGTAATAAGAGGTGAATCTAAAATTTAGGCTACATGACTAATTATAAAAACTATTACAATATTAATAAGCTAATTATTCTAATACCCTCCCTTAATGACTAAACAACATGTTTTAGTCATTCTTATAATAAATGAATTAAGCCCATACACGAACTTAACCAAAGTGTATATCTAATAACACTACAAAAAAGTAACCAAATGTCCCTTTTATTACCAATCCATCTTATCAGATTACATGGGTAAAGAGTCACTTAAACTGCCAAGTAGAGTAGGAAATGATGTTGAATACTAGGTTCACTATATTTTATTATTACTTCAAATATTTTCATGTTTTGAATGTCACATGATGTACCTATTTTTTAGAGTGTTTAGTTCTAAAAAAGTTTAGTATATACATTAAGACTAAACAACATAGCATATCCCCTAAGGGATATTTCTACATCAAGTTTTTGAAAACCCAATACTTAATAATTTCCATTGTTGAATAATTTTAGGATTTTTACTATTCACAACACACTCTTGTGATTTTTCTATATGCTTTTTTGATGCAGGAGCATCCTTCTAAGGATGACATGTTTTGTGTTTGTTAAAATAAATTTTGATTTAATAAGATGTTTTATGGTTATATAACAAACTTAGGGTATTTGAAGGGGTGTTAAGAGTCTTAGTGTACACTTTGGAATCTTTTTAAAGTGTCTAAGGGAGTTTAGAGTGGCTATAATTCAAAATTGGCATTTTCCTACCAATTTTCATAATTTGAATTTTTGAATTATTTTGTCTAGTTTAGGTGTTGTAGGAGTAATTTAAAGGAGTATTCAAAGGTTTAAATTGTTTATATGACTTATTTAAGACACCATGTGACTATACATGGGTCTTAATGCACACATGTATGGAAAATCAACTTTGGTACATGTTTCAATGTGTAAAATTATTTGTTAGTGACCATTGGAAGGTCTAAAGGTGGTTAGAGTAGTTATAGGTGATATAAAATTTGTAAGTTTTAGATTTGAAATATTTAAGGGGATGGTATTAAAATTATGGAGAGATTAAAGTTACAATAAACAAGGTAGAGAAATCCTCAGGGTTGCTAAACCACTACAAAGACCTATTTTCTAAATGTTGTCATTGATGGAGGATTGTGTAAGACTGTTTAATGAAGGAAAATATAATAAAGATGCAATTTGATGTTTATAATAGAATTGGTGAGTATAATACATGTATTTTTAATGTTATTATGCATTTAATTTATTTATTTTTTACTTCATTTCTAGCAAGGACAATACAATCCTGTAGAAGCTTGAAAATATACACATAGTCCCATATAGAATAGTGCAAAGTGGGTCACAAAGGTGTAAGGAAGGGTATCTAATGATTTTAAGAGGTGATTAAGATAAACACATACATTAATAAAATATTATAGTGCTTTAAAACTTATTTTATAACTTGAAATATAAATTTTCTTCTACTCAAACCCCTATAGACTATGTTTGCACACACAATTAAGCAAATAATGTAAGATAGAGGTTGAAGAGAGGCTTAAAGATGGAAATATATTGATTAAAATAGGTAAAAAAATATTATAGAGACATATAAAATCCATTATATTAGTTTTAAAATCTATTTAAAATATAAAACTTTAATTTGAACCTTCTTGAGCAGATTGCAAACTGTTTAACCCTGTGCTAGGGTTTCTAGGTAAAAATTGATCCTTTAGGAGTTTTACCTAGTGGAAATTTCTCAAATTTTGTGATTGGATAGTGGTTAATGTATAAACAAATATTATATAATTTTTATACCATTCAAGTAAATTTACATATAATTATGGGTGATTGAGAGTGTCATAGAGTGGTTGAGGCCTAATTAGGCCTAAATAGAGCCTTTAAAGAGGTTAGAAAATGTAATTTTGAGAAGATTTATGACTAGAAAGTTTTTAGAGATATAAAATAAGATATAGGGTTTTATTAAACAGTTTTATTTTCTTAATATATGAATGTACCTATCCGTAGAAGGAAAAAAGGCCTAAAAAAAGCTATAAGGAACTCTGCTAGTATGGAATAAGTTGTGTAAGTGGTGATAGATGTCTTGAGAGGGTTTGTGAGTTGGATGAGGGGTAAAATAGGAATAAAATGATCATGATAAATATCATAATCACTTTGAATAAGCTAGTGAATCCTTGAATAAATGAATGAGCAGATGAACCTTTGAACCTTTGTCAAAGAGTTATATATTAAAACAAGGTATACGTGAGAGTTAAGTGTTTCCTATGCATCATTTTGGTATCAGAGCTTATGATATATTGGAAAGGAATTAAGGACATATAAAAGCTATAATATGAGGATTAATATCAACCTAAATAAGGTTGTAGATAGTTGATGCATTAGTTATTAAGGTGAGAACTTGTAGGCAAGGTTGCAAGCCACGAAGTTGGCTCAAGGAGAGAGATGAATAGAGGTGATGTGAGTGAAGGAGAGGATGAGGTTACCCATGAAAAATTATCAGAAGAAGGAGATGAAGGTAGAGTGGAAGAGAGGTTTATAAGAGCAGTGCTTGGAGTGATATCAAAATCCAAGATGGAGGTGCTAATATATGAGGGTAGTCTCAACATTAAAGAGCTGGTTGATTGGATCAAAGTGATGGATAAGTGTTTTGATATGAAGACATGAATGAGATAAATAAGGTTAATTTTATAGTAATAAGGCTGAAGGGTCATGTATCCTTATGGTGGGATGTCATACAAGAAGAAATAAGATAAAAGGGGAAACAAGAAGATAAGGTCATGGGATAGAATGGTGGCTAAGATGAAAGGAAAATTCATACCTAAAGACTATTCAAACAAATTGTTTAGGAGGCTAAAAAATTTGAGATAAAAAGATATGAAAATGAAAGAGTACATAGAGGAATTATACAAGATAACTATCTAAATAAGACACATAGAGAAGGATGCAAAAAAGGTTTCTAGGTACATCAATGGCCTAAAGTTTATCACTCAAGATGACATATAAATTTTGTCACCAAGAATAGTAGAGGAGGCCTATCAAGCTACATTTAAGGTAAAGGAAAATTTGACTAGAATGAAGAGTTAACAAAATAGAGGGAGAGGTGGTAGAAGCTATAGATTTAGAGGTCAACAAGAAGGAATAGGATAACTAGGTAATAGAAATCAGTGGCAAAGTCAAAGAAAAAAAGTTAGTAGTAGTTATGAGAGTTCAAGTAGAGGTGGTTATGGATATAAAGGTGGAAGATAATATGGTAGAGGAAGAGGTAATAATTGGTTTGATGACAAGTGATTTAAGTGCAATAAATTTGCAGGGCATAGATCATATGAGTATCCAAAATACATTCAAAGTGGCATCTCTTGGAGTGAGAGTATAAGTCAAGTGGTTCAAAAATAAAAGGAGAGTGTAGATTCATTGTAAAACTATGTGAATGAACATAAAATATGAGAGATTTTTTTGATGAGGAGAGTTCTTTTGAAGACAACCCATGAGGAGAGATAACCACAATAGAGAAAGATGTTGTTTAAGACCATGTGCAAGAGCAAAAGGTAAATTTTATAAGGTCATAGTTGATAATGGTAGTATGGATAATATTGTGTCTTATTTTATGGTAGATAAGTTAGGATTAGAAAGTAAAGAGCATCCAAGTCTTTACAAAGTCTCTTGGATTCAAAATAGTCATCAAGTCCTAGTGAATGAACAATGCTATGTGGAATTGTAGGTTGGTGGTTATAAGGATAGAATCTTGTGTGATGTGATTCCCATTGATGTGTGCCATATAATAATTTTTAGACCATGGTAGTATGACATAAGGGCTATGTATGATGGTAGAGCCAATACATACACCATTGATAAGGATGGAATCAATCACACACTAACCCCATTGAAGGACGATCAAGCATGGAAGGAGGTACATAATAGTGTGATGATGTTTGGTAAAAAGGAATAATTTCCAAAATAAGTTAGTTATAGCATTGAGGATAAGAGTATGATATTTGATAACAAGTGCCAAAAATAAGGTGTAGTATAAATTGCCACAAAAGTGAGAGAAAAAGATGAAATAGTTGACAAGCATTATGAGGTAATGATTGAAAGTAGTAATGAGTTGTTATAGTTAGCCTAATATGATGAGTTGTTATAAAAGGAACATTTGGAAAGGATGTTTGTAGACTTATCTTACCACTTATCCTTAATAAGGATCATGGAGTATCTAGAAGACTTTACTAATAAAATTAGAATGTTGAGAGAATTTTCTATGGGAAGTGAAGTGATTGATCAGATAAAGAATAGAAAAAAAGAGAGAGCAATAATGAAGTTAAAGAGTTTGATAGTATTATAGGCAGGAAGATGAAACAATAAGTATTAGTCAAATAGGTAGTAGATCAAAGTACAAGAAGGACAAATATGCAAATGCAAGAGTGTGATTTCATAGTATAGAAGGAGTTGGTTATGATTAACTTATGTGTTCCTTGTGTAGATTAGTTGTAGGATAACAACAAGGCGATGAATATGATCAAGTTGGAGATCAATATTCAGAGGGTAATGTCAAAGGAAGAGTCAATACAACCTTAGTCAAAGAACAAGGACGTCTATGTGTCACTCATATGCCTTGGGATCTAGGAGGATGTGACATTGTATAGTTTGAGTGAAAAAGAGAGAGAGAAGCAAAGGAGGAGGTAAATATGAGCTGATTAAAATTTCATAGAAAGTTTCTTTTTCACCTCAGTAGTATGATGCAGAAGCATCCTTCTAAGGATGACATGTTTTGTGTTTGTTAAAACAATTTTTGATTTGATCAGATGTTTTGTGGTCATATAACATTCATACAATATTTTAAGGGGTATTAAGAGTCTTAGTGTAAAATTTGGAATATTTTTCAAGTGTTTATGGGAGTTTAGAGAGGCTATAATTTAAAATTGACATTTTCCAACGAATTTTCATAATTTAATTTTTTGAATAATTTTGTCTAATTTAGGTGTTGTAAGAGTGATTTAAAGGAGTATTCAAAGGTTAAAATGGTTTATATGACTTATTAAAGACACCATGTGTCTATACATGGGTCTTAATGCACACATGTATGGAAAACCAACTTTGGTATATGTTCCAATGAGCAAAATTATTTGCTAGTGATCGTTGGAAGGTCCAAAGGTGGTTAGATTAGTTATGAGTGATATAAAATTTATAATTTTTGGATTTGAGATAGTTATGTGGATGTTATTCAAATGATGGAGAGATTCAAGTTCCAAGAAATAAGGCAGAGAACTCCTCAAGGTTTCTAAACCACTACATAGACCTATTTTTTGAATGTTGTCATTGATGGAGGATTGTGTAAGACTTTTAAATAAAGAAAAATATAATAAAGATGAAATTTGATTATTATTATTGTAGACATCCAATTTATATCATCATTTTTTTAAAATTGTCAATCTTACTCAAAATTTTGTGACAATACACAATCTGAGCTAAAATCACTAAAATGTGCGAAATTGTTCAAGCTTGTTATATACAATTGCTGATTTAGGATAATGTATCCCTAAATGGGGTAATGAATTTTATGTGATTATTAATTTTACTCAAATAATTTGGAGTGAAAATGATGAAAACATAATTTGACTCTCTGAACTACTAAACTCTTTTAATTTAGAAATACATGACACGTGCATGTGTTATTTCACATCCACAATGCTTTAAATAGGGTATGGGTCTATATGCAAATGATACCTTCTTATAATTATACTTTAGTCAAATTATGACTTAATAAATTGAAATTTTGACTAGTTTGATTGAGTGGACAACTAATTTCCAAAGAATTATATAAATATTAATTAACCTCACTTAAGCAAATTAATCCAAATCAAGTGCTTAAGTGGAAAATCCATGGGAGTTATTTAAGATATATTAATTAGAAATTCATTTCTAGTATCTACATCATTTGGTGACATCATTAGTGTGGTGGCATCCATAAGCCATAAATGGAACAAATATTTGGTTTAAACCCTCCCATGCCTCATTAATGCCCCTTTCTTCTAAATATTAATGGTGATATTTATGGATTAATACTTAAAATTGAATTTATTCATGGCCACACATCTTGATATCAAGATGGATGATCATGGTTGATTATAATCATTTCCAAAAATCTATAAATACAAGGGTCCTCACTCATCTTTTCAAGCTATTTTTGTGTAATGTTATTATGCTGAATTTGTAATAGGATAAATTCAACCATTGGCATACATTGATCCATTTCATGAGCCTAATTCATTGATACATTGAGAGATGATGGAGGAACAATCCACTCATCATTGATAAATACTTGGAGTACCAAATTAGGGGATAATCATGTTTTTGAGCCACATTTAGAGAGGGATGCTCTGGGGAAGGTTTGATATTTTATTCCTTATTTAAATAGCTCTTAGATTTTATTTGCAAAACCCCATGATGGATTTGGCTTAGTGAGTTATGTTATTTATGCTTATTTGGGTTTAACTTAACTAATGCATGATCTAACTCACTTTGGACTCCTACTCTACATCTTGGCATGCTCGATGGGACCATGCACCTCATATAAGAAAGGAGACAAATTTTCAATTCTTAGATCTAATACATGTTTAAAAGTCTTTAAAAATCAAGTTTTATCTTCATTTTTCACATGTTTTTGTTCTTTCTAATGACACACAATTTACATAGTCATCGACATTGATTTACTCTGATAGATGTCGATCCTATTCTAACTGACATTAGTCCCTGTGTGGAGGGCATAACATGATAGAGGATGTGGTTTTTGAGTTTTTATTAAAATTTGATGGCTTTTATTCTCTGTTTAGAACTTGCATACTCTCTATCTGATCTTTATTTTATATAATATAGAGACCTTTTAGGGTTTTATACTTGTTTTGATAACCATATTTTTCATAAAAATAAATGTATTTTTCTTGCATTTTTATAGGTAGTAGATGTAAATTCTCATCAACTGGTGTTGACCTTGCTTAAACTGACTAACACTAATTTCTTGTAACCAACATCAATCCCTACGTGGACTGATGTCAATCTCTGTAACAAGAAAATAGAGACCCAAGAGCAAGTTTTGAAATCTTGTTTTCTTATTTATATTTGGGCTTCAAGGTAGATATAAAACCTCTAAAAGTTTTAGGTCACAAGTTGGAAAAAGGCATAAATTTTAAAGTGGTTAAGTCTTGAATGCTTCATTTGGTACTAAAAGGAATTTAGATGTTTTATGCTTAGTTATTTTGTGAAAGTTTTTACAAGTTTTCAAATAAGGCCAAGGGGCCAAAAAATTCATAAAAATTCCACTTTGGTCCATCAAAACAAACACTCACACTTAGATTATAAACTCTTAGGAGTGTTTTGTTTTATACTAGATCTTTGAAAATTGTTTATTTTTCATAAAATAATCAATGCATGTATGCTTTCTCCCATCCCTTTTAGGGAACTCAGGTGACCAAAATTGATCTTTCTTTCCTTTTTTACTTTTAGTGTGAAAGTGTGAAAAGAACATCATCAAGTCCCTCCCTAAGTCCATATGAATTGGGTGACCCAAATGAGACCTTAAAGTATTCTCACTTTATCTTTTATTTTTATGCAACTTGGTTTGTGAGCGAAAGTTCATTACCTCCTCATGGGTTATTTAGGGAAACATTGACATAAGAATTAGTATTCTAACATCATTTTAACCCCACTCCATGGTGGGGTATATAATCAAGTATGACTGACTGGGACATTTGCTTGAGTGGTTAAATAAACTCCATTAGTGGTACTCCAACTCAGACCATAGGAGCAATTTGGATATTACATTACACTGAATAAGAGATGGATGTAGTGGTTTTGAAAAAGATAATACCTTTTCATGACAAGCTGATTGATGTAAATCTAATTGATTCAATGCATCTTTAGTGTTAGCCTCACTTGGGACCATCTAGATGTACGAAAATTTAGTTTTAGAACAACCCCACTTACCATAGACATATTATTGATGCAGGGCAAGTAACCTAAAGTTCCATGTTGCTGTATAATATCTTGAGAGAAGGGGGGTATAAAAACCCTACTTATTCATGTAATTTTATTTTTGGATTAACACTTAACATACTCTCAAGAGCATGTATATAGATGAAATTCAATAGTATGATGCAACCTTGTCAGTTTTAGGACTTTGGACATTATATTTAGTTATCTTTTGTCATTTTACCCTTTACTTTCTTGGTCTTATCAAGTCTAAAAGTTGTTTGAAAAGCAAAATGCATCACAACTAAACACCTTTGTTATCCACCATTTTATTTGAATAAGGAGGCACTACATTGACCAAATCAAAACCTCTTTTTTCCTTGTTCAAAACATCATTTAAAACATTGTGTTTTGTATTTCCTAAACAACATTATTATGTTGTCCATTTGAGTCTAGACCATTTTGTAAAATTTTTAAGTCCCTCATTTTTTATTCAAATTTAGAATCTCACCTTTATAAGTTCTAGGCCAAGGTGTTAATCGGTTTTCCATTTCTATTTATTTTGAGTTAACTTAGGTAAAATTTCCATTTTAGATTGAAGGTTATTATATAGACTCATCTTTTTTTATCATTGTGGAATTAGGTTATCTTGCATTCACTCATGCTCTAATTTCTAGGACCATTCTACTTACTATTACCATATGGTAGCGTTGTGTTATGCATTTAGTTTTAGCTTTATACTTAGGATTTCTTGTGTGTTTTCACATCTTGATCTTCTTAGTTCACATTTTTATCTTCCTAATAAAAAATATCCTCTTCTAATTTTCTAGTTGTAACTCATCATAGTTGTACCTATATTTTATGGTATTGACATATCTTTGACCTAAGTTTGTTGTGCTATCTTGCACTTTAGGTTTCAAAGTTATCATAACCTCTTCTAATTTGATGATTTCAACCCACCAAAGTTGAGTGAATTCATGACCATTTCTTCTAATTATGTGGTACTATACCTATTTTTAAATTATAGTCTCTTTTTTATTTGTCATTTATTTGAAGAAATCATAACACACCTGTATAACATTTGCAAAACTTATTCCAAATATTAGCAAATGTAGAGAACAATATTCTAAGCATGAGGGAAAGGTATACTCGTAGTGGGGTCTTTTATGGCCCTAGTTATGATGATCCATAAATAGTAATTAGCCCCTGATAATCATTATTGTTATTTAAAAATGGATTTTAATAATATGTCAATTTTTAAAATTTATAAAAATAAAATTTAATATTAATTAGAATGTAAGATTGTTTGAAGAATTCTGAATGTGAGTATTTTGAAAAATCATCTAAATTTTATTGTTCAGATATAAAATTCCCTTCATAGTTTATCTCTTTTGAATAATCTCTTAATTATTTTTTAGTA